>QUSF01000008.1:23297245-23379786 GCA_003676055.1 Chloebia gouldiae | reverse complement strand
GGCACACACCTGGGCACACACCTGGGCACACACCTGGGCACACACCTCTGCAGGCTCAGGGCTGCCTGTGCCCTGCAGCGCTGTCCCCCCAGCGATTGCCACGGTGAGGGAGAAATTGCTGTTCCCTGCTTGTTTGGACAGACGGCTCACAGGGACTGCTCGCTCCTGCAGAAAGCAGCAGGAAGGCGCTGGCAATTAAATGAACTGGAGATGTTCGGTTACATCTGAACTTCAGCTGTTGGGGGTTGAGGATTAAAACACCAGGACTGCATGTGGAATATCTGGATTCAGGTGCAAGTATCACACATTAAAAAAAATGTAACCTTTGCCAAGTGCTTCAGTTGTCTCCATCCATAAAAGAAAAAGCTGAGATTAAAACAACTTTCAGTTTATATCTCTCAGCTTCAGATGTTGCACAAGTACCCCTTACCTTTGAAAATATATTTTTATGAATATTAGGGTATAGCAGTTCCAGCTTCCTGGGGGTGGTGACCTAAACTCAAAATGCAACATTCTCCCAACAAAGGTAGTCGTCATTTACCTAGAATTTGACAGGGTATTACCCATGATTGTTCCCTTCAGGTTAGCAAAAGGCTTGGCTGGAAGAATCCATATAAATCCAGTTTATTGCTATTGCATTCATGATAGCAAGAGAAGGACACGCTTTCAGACCAGAAGGTGAATGAAACATTCATGCATTTGCTTGTGCATTACACAAGATCAGGACTTTGCCAGAGCTGTGTGTTCCTCCAGAGCTGCACTGAGCTGCAGGGGAGAGCAGGACTGAGCCCTCTCCCTTCAGCAGCACCCATTCCAAACACAACAGCTGAACATACAGCCCAGCTATGTTCTGTGAATAACTGAGTATTTCAGCCAAACATTTGCTTTTCCAGAGAGTGTTCACCTAAGTGACACTCAAGGATGTGAAAAGCTCTCAAGAAAAAAAAACAGGGTATGCAAACCCAATTAAACTGGAATTCACTGCCGACTTCTAACAAGCAGTTCTCCCCAGGGAAGTGTTTGTTTTATTTGCTCAGCTGTATGGAGGCAGGTACTGGTTGCAGAGCTTACTGAAGGATTTCCTGCAGCTTTTCTGCCATTAAAATCCTGTTCTTGGGCTACGGAATTTGCAATTCCTGAAAATGTAGGTCTTTTATTATACCAATGGCAGAGGCAAGAGGCAGAAAGGCCAAGAGCAGCAGAGGTGTTTAAGATGGCGCTGGATGAGTGCAGGAAGGGATTATGTGGCGTGGCTGGTGGTGGTCACAAGAGACTGGACTTGATAAGGCAGCAAGTGTCCTCAAGTCTGATGTTCCTAAGAGGTTTGCTTATTTAACAGAAGGGAGGAGGGGAAAGAACGCCTGGATGGTTCTTTGCTGTCGGTTTAGTTCATTTTAGAGATGAGCATGTCAAGAGACAGTGGAAAAACCCCTCGAGGCACCAGGAATGCACTAAGTATAATTGAAAATGCTCTAGACCGCCTTTGCAATGCAGCAGTAGGGCCATCTGCAGGCTTTAGAGTCTCAATATTAGCAAGGCATTTTTAAATCATTTTGTTGTCTTGTTCTCTTTTTCTTAATTAACTGTTTTAAGTAGTACAAAATAGGCTGCTCCTGAAGCAAATTGCAAGCTCTGAGTATCATTTGCTAAGCCTAGTAAACAAGAACAGGTGTGTACTTCTAACAGTCTGACAAATAAGAACACAAGAGAGCTGCCTATGTCACACAAAAGGTCCCCAATTTCCAGATTAATGCCCAGGGCACTTAAGGTTACAGTATTAAGCAGGCTGATAGAGGGTAGCATGTGACAGAAGAACTGAGTGGCATGTCTCATCCTCTGGAGGCCTCAATAGCTGTGCTGCCTTTTTATTTTTCTTGGATTTTGGGATCTTCTTCCAGTCCTACCTCAACTTCTGCAGCCTCAGCTCTCTGCTCTCATCATGTTCCCCAAATGCCTGGAGGGAAACCACCCTCTCAAGAAGAGATGCAGAGAAAGACCCTTTTCAGCCCCATGTAGAACAGGGGGCTTTGTATGGACAGACAAGGCTTTACAGGCAATGAGACACTCAGATCACAGAGGAACAACAGGGAAAGAGTAGGAAGACAGGAACATGGTGCAGGTGGAGATGAAGAGCTCACTCTCTCTCAGCTATAAGGACCCCAGTGCTTCCCTCTCCTTTGACTGGGTTCTTGAGTAAGAGGCCAGAAGAAGTTACCCATCAGTGAACTGAGCCCCCTATAAAACAGGACATCCCACAGGTTGCAGGGCTTCTCTGTCTTAACTGCTTCTCTAGCAGTATAATATTCCAGCTTTGCTTTCAAAAATTGCCCACAGTGAAGAATGTGACAATATACGGTTTTTAATTGAACAGTGAAATCCAATAAATTCTTTATTGTGGATGCAAGCATTAATCTGCAAAGTTATTAAACCGCTATTTAGATTGATGAGTAGCTCTGCTGCTGCCATACTGTGATTTTCCTATGGTTACCCCTATTCCTTTATGGAGTAACACTTGCTTTCCTCTTTATAGTTCATATTCTTAAGAGCTCCATTCTTTCCCAGTAAGGATCCCATATTTATGTCCTTTCCTTGCCTGCAGAAAGCCTTTACTTGCACCTAGAACTTTACTCACAAAACTTTTAAAAGAATTCCCAGGCTGACAGGTGAAGAGATAAGACAGTGATCCAAAAGCCAGGATAGACTCCATGATAGAGGAAATTAGATGTTCAAGCACAGAATGTGAGACTCCAAAACCATGTAAAGATTTCAATTTCTTTACTTTTTTTTTGTATTCTGTTTTTGTGGTGACATTTCCAAGAAATATGTTGTACATTCAGCTGTTCTCCAGACAGAGTTCTTCCATTCATGCCTGCAGTCAGAATCTATTTCTCAAAACAATCATCTTTTTGAGATGATTGAAATTTTTAAAGAGACCTTTCAAAATTTAACCAGGCTCTCCAGTATTGTCAAACACAGTAAGCCAGTTCCTGGGCTTAGAAGAGTTGCTTTATCTTAACCAGAATAAGATCCACTATACCAATAAGGATGAAGAAAAAGACAAGAGGACAAAAAGCAGAATGAATAACTAGGGGAATGAAAAAACCACAACAAAGCACAAACCCAAATACAAAAACAACAAACAAACAACAACAAAAAAAGAAGGACAAAGGCCAGTAGACTCCAATAAGAGAAAGGACAAGATGGAGTTTTTGTTTAATTCTCTTTCTTGCTGTTCTTTCCCTACAACCACACAATTAACAATTACCTAGAGTTAAAAAGTAAAAATAAATCCTCAAGCATTTCACAATGCAGAGGGGTGCAGAGGTGCATCCTTACACCTAATCTCAGTTTTATAGGCACACACAGACAGCAGGATGGCAGGATTTGTGAGCAGTGTCCCCTGTAGCTGGTGTCTCAGAGACAAATAGCAGAGCAAAAGAAAAACGCCTGCTACCCACTCACTGCGGTGCTGGAGATGTGCACTTGCTCTGCAGCACTTACACTGAAAATAAAAGCAAACCAGTGTTTGTGATATCACAAGGCAGAGCCCAGACATTTTCCTTTTGCTAGAAAGCCTTAAAAAGTCCCTCTTTTCAAGTGTGTTAGAAATAGAAGCCTGTTGCAGAAGAGACATGAAATTATCAGTGCAAATTAATAGCACCAGATGGGGGGGTTAAATTGCTGCCTCACAGCTGAAGACATGCGAGGGAATGGAAGTGGTAGACTCTAAAGAGGGGATCATCAGAAGCGAAGAGATCCCACTGTGAGGAGGGATTTGTGAACATCCTGCCTGTGCTTGTAAGCAGTTGCTCAGATGAGTGGTTTTATGGGCCAGAGCGAGGGGGAGCAGGCAACAAAGTCAAGGCCATTTTGGAGATCATGTCTCAGGGTGAGGACTGCACTGCTTTGCCCAGGACAAGCTGTCCAGCAGGATGAGCTGCAATGGAGTATCGTGGATCTTGGTCTCCTGAGCTGGCAGGAGATAGGGAGCTCATCAGAGCAATCAGAGAAACATGGCTGTGCACTGGCATTGTGTGGCAAGGTTTTGGGAGGGATATGAGGGGCAAATCCTGTGAGAAGCTGCCAGAAACTTCCCCTAGGTTCAGTGGAGACAGTGCCAGCTGGCTCCAAGATGGACCTGCCGCTGGCCAAGGCTGAGCCTGTGAGTGATGGTGGCAGCTCTTCTGGGATAACAGATTTAAGAAGGGGGGAAAATCCTGCAACTGCAGCAAGAGAGAGGAGTGAGAAAATGTAGGAGGAACAGCTCTGCAGACACCAAGGCCAGTGAAGGAGTGGGAGGAGATGCTCCAAGTGCTGGAACAGAGATTCCCCCACAGCCTATGGTGCAGACTGTGGTGAGCCAGCTGTGCCCCTGCAACCCATGGAGGTCCACAGGGGAGCAGAGATCCACCTGCAGCCCATGGAGGAGACCCATGCTAGAGTAGGCGGATGCCCTTATATGCTGTGACCTCATGGCAGGACCTGTGGACTCAGGGAGAGAGGATCCCAGGCTGGAGCAAATTTGCTGGGAGGACTTGTGATCCTGTGGGGAACTCATTCCGGAGCAGCCTGTTGCTGAAGGACTGCACCCTGGGGAAGGGGACCACACTGGAGTAGTTCAGGAAGAACTGCGGCCCATGGGAAGGACCCAGATGCAGAATTTAATGGATGACTGTCTCCCATGGGAGGAGCCCCACGCTGAAGCATGGGAAGAGTGTGAGGATTCTCCCCCTGAGGAGGAAGGAGCAGCAGACTCAATGTGTGATGAACTGACCGCAGTCCCCATTCCTTGCTGGAAGGAGAAGGTAGAGAATTGGGAGTAAAGTTGAACTGAGGAAGGAGGGAAGGGTGGGAGGGGAAGGTGTTCTAAGATTTGGGTTTGTTTCTCACTGTCCTACTCCAGCTTGATTGGTAATAAATTCAATAACTTTTCCCGAGATGGGTTTGTTTTGCCTATGAGAGAAATTGCTGTATCACCTCCCTGTCCTTATCTTCACCCACAAGCATTTTGTTGTATTTTCTTTTCCCTGTCCTGTTGAGCTGTGGCTTTGGTGGGTACTTGATATAATCAGGGCTGACCCATCACAGGCTGTTGAGCTGGGACAGTACCAACTGGGTTGGCTTCCAGAGCAACAGGGAGCTTTGTCAGGAATACTCCAGGTTTAAGGGTGTTGCTACTGAAAGAATGGCAGTTCTTACATTAAGAGAGCAGCTCTTAACACAGGCACTTCTCAAAACATTTCAGTGGAAGAGGAAGATCTGTTTGGCCATAATTAAACCCTTTTAACTTTCTGGACACAGTAACAAAGGAGTCTGTTCAAAAGGAAACTTCTGGAGTTCAAACACTTCAATAATGCACAGCTGCATTATGCAGAGGACAAGCTCCTCCTTTCAACTGTGTGCAACTGGAGCACAGAGTGCACAACAGAGGCTCAGGAAGCCTTGAGCACTATTCTTTACATGCTCAAGGAAACAGGGCTGCAGCTGTGCTCTTGTGCTACACAGAAACCAACAGCACCACCCCTCCCTGAATCGCAGAGCTAGCAGTGACTTAATTCTGACTGAGACTCTGCAGAAAGTTACATAGACACAAACACACTGTGGTTTGTACAAGGCAGGGATGTATTATATTCCATCAAACCCTGAATCAGTTGAGCATAAGAGGTATTTTGCTATGAGTCACCATCTGTCTACAGCAGAACGTGGTCAGGTCCTCTCTCTAGCACTGCAGAGCAGAACTGACTCACCTCTGCTGGATCTATTCTTTAAGTCCAACACAGAGGCAGGGCTGAGAAAAGTGGTTCATCAGCACCTCAGTAATCACATGGCTCAGATATGCTCACGGTATGACGCACTTGAAGAAATCAGAGAGCAATTTGCAGCAAACTAATTATATAGTGAAATCCCCATCATTTTCTGTGTTCTGGGAATGCTCACCACGACTTTTGATTTCCTTGGCTTCCTCTTCATCTGAAATGATTTGATGAGTCTTTTTTTCAGAAAAAAAAGCAAAAAAACCTCTGGTTCTTCAGACAGCTCACTGCACATGTTCAAGGCTCTACCTGTACTGCATACCTTCCATATTGTCCCAAGAGCTCCCTGCTCTCCTGCTGGGTGTGCAAGGGCTGCAGATGTGGGAAGGTGTGGGAACAGTGAAAAGCTTGTATTTCAAATCCAGAATTTGCTCTCTCTGAATATTCCTAATTAAGTATTTCAAAAAATGCTGTTTTGACAAGCATTTTTCCCTGTAACTTTATCCACAAGATTTTTGATGGAAATCTTGACAGAGACATGTGAAATAACTTTGTTTTGAGGCTATTAAAATGCAGAATTGCAGCTGGATACATGCTGGTCCCATTTCCCCAGCTGAGCTATCACATTCACCTCTGCAGAAATAGCAACTGTCACAGCAACAGTCACAAGAGATGCAGCCCTCAGAGAATCATACCGAGCAAAAAAAAGTATCTAGGACAGTGATTAGTTTGTCTGGATTAAAATGTTCCTCATAGATGCTTTAGTGTTGTTGAAAGTCATCCTAAAGGAAGATGACAGGCTGTTCAGGCCTGCCACGAGTAACAGAGAGGAACAAATAGTTATTGCAGGAAGGCATTACAATATTATACATGGAAAATTCTGAGCAAGTCCCAGGGAATGCTAGAACAAGAACATTCAACCTGAATTTCAGAAAATCCCTTTCTGTGCTGCCCTATGTTGGAGTATGGGGAAAAGCCTTGAAACTGGCTTTGAACCAGTGAGGTATAAAAAGGTTTTGTTTTAGGTGACAGCCTCATTTTCACAAACTCATGGTCACTCTATGGGAGATGGGACACAGCAAACAAGATTCAGGGGATCAAAAAAAGTGTCCATCTCAGGACAGGAGTGCATTATTTGGAGTTGAGATAGAGACATGTGATTGTTTAAAAAATTTTAACAGAACCTGTCTCACTTCAGAGGAAGATGAATGCCTCTGGACTTTTGAGGGTCAGCAACAATCTGGATTCTTTAGGCAAATGATGCACACTGCAGGACTGCCAGACACAGATGGACTAAAGGGAAATGTTCAGATGTAACTGCAGATGTCATAGGAAATTAAGCCACTCACTTGTGCTTGTGATTCAAGAAGTTCCATTTCTAGGTCAGATGAGAGCTAAGTTGGCCATTACTGCAAACATCTCTGACTTTTCTTGAAGTTTTCTGCCCAGAATCCATAAAAAACCAAAGGACAAGTGCCATTTTCATGGGAAGCACATTGTAAAGGCATGTGAAGAATTAACTTTATGAAGGTTAATAATGAACTAAGGAAGTCAGTTGGTTGTTGAAGGATGAGGTTCTTTAATAAAAAAAGATGCATTTATAAAAGGAGATGCAAATATTTGTTGTCACTGTGAAAGCCAATATTGTCCCTTTTACATATGTAAAATGTAAATATTTGTTCTGGTAAACACATATACTATTGTTTGTGATCAATCAGGTTTTTCACTAAACTACCATTAAAGTCTATTCATATACAATATTGTAGTGTCCCATTGAATGATGTCCTAGTCTAGTTGTGAAATATGGGCCACTGAGAGATTAATTATTTGTTTTATAAATCAGAACAGCAAAGAAAATGAAAATACTGTTTAATCAATGCTGTTGAAATGAATTTTTTTTCAGAATTCAACCACTTCACTTTGGATAAATACCTCCATTACTGCTTAAACTAATTAGTATTTCTCACATGAGGACATTTCAATTATATGGTAAAATATTAAAGCTGAAAATGCAAAATATGGGGGAAAATTTAGTATTTTGGATTAGAAAGGTTATGCATTTTGTACCTATTCCAATTCCTGTGTGAACAGTCCTTCCCTCCACAAGTAACATAACCTATTGCCTCTGTTTTAGTAGCTGGCTGACTAAGTGTGTGTGCAGAATGTGTGACAAGGTAGACAGATCCCCAGGCAGTGAAAACAGATCTTTGATTTTTTGGAGGAAAGAAAAGGAATAATTTCTGTTCAAGCTTTGAAAAAGATGACAGTAATTTTTAGAAATAAATACAGTTTAGGTTTTTTTTTTTTTCATTTTTTGCAAAGCTTCCATTTATGTAAGAAATGAAGAATTTTAATCTCCTTAGTAAGTGTTTTGATTGTTATTTGATTAGTTTATAAAATCAGTATATTGCATATTTCCAACAAAATGGGGAACTTTTTACTGTTTCTTTGCTTACTTGTGTCAGTCTCTGTCTGGCATGAGCCTTGTTCAGCTCCTGCCAAAGAGTCTCTGCTGATGAATGACGTTTGTTCTATTGTTTAGTCCCAAACCCCCTAACACACTTATTCTGATTATAGACTTCAGAGCCAAGAAATACTGACACACAATCGGAACTGGGGAGAGAAGGGGACAAAGCTTTTTGTTTGTGCTTTGAAGATGCTAAAAAAGCCTTCCCAGCCTCATAACTTTGGCGACAGAAATGTAATGGAAGTGGGAAATGTTTGCGTCTCATTTTGGATGAGATGAAGCAGATTAAGAGCAGTTTGGGTTTCTCATGGTCCAGACATTTCACAGAATTCACAGAATTACTGGGATGGAAGAGACCTTAAACATCATTGAGTCCAACCCATGCCCTAACACCTTAACTAAACCATAGGCACTGAGTGCCACATCCAATCATTTTTTAATCTTTTTTTTTTTTTTTCTGGAGATGTTGCATCAGATATCTGGGATAATATGGAAGCTGTGGCTGGCAGCCTGTGATGGAGGTTCCTGTCTCTCCTGGAAATAGCACTGAACAAAATACATGGCCTTGAAATTTATATTGTTTGGACTAGCAGGTGCTGTGCCATGGGTCAGAAAGAAGGATCTGTTTTAAATCAACAAATGGCTGGAGAAAGAATATTTTAATAGTTGTCCTACTGAATTCTGTATTTTTACCACAGCATGCACTTGTGATGGATCCCTTGTGGTACCCTCTGGGCACTTTCTCAAATCTCAGGCTCTGCAAAATCACCTTCCAGAACAGCTGGAAAAGCTGAACACAATTCTCCTTTCCCTGGCTTTGCCCACACTCTGCCTCTTCTGCTTGCAGGCCTTGGAGAGTGTTAAAGGAAAACAAGCTGATAGGAGCTGTCATTCCTTAGTGACCTTGGGTGGGGCCACCAAGGGCCTGAGGCTACCTGTTGTCCTGGGAAGATGGCCAAGGAACCTGCTGGGAGGTTACTTTGGGGATACATGGAAGGCTCATAGTCTGTACTTGCCTTCTGTCTAACTTGATTTGGTCATGTTTAGGGGCTGCCCTGACCTGGGGGTGGATGGCCACTGAGGGGCAGAGGACAGGTGTCCATTCTCATTCCTGGGTCTCTGTGAGCAGTTGCTGAGGCCATGAACCTGTGGTGCTCTGCCCACAGACCTTCAGTGTGTGACTCCCTTTGCTCCTCAGGGGAAGGGGAGAGTGCACCTACCAACTCATAATTTCTCTCCTTAAATGAGTATAAGCACCACACACTGGTTTTGGGGTTTTGAATTATGTAACTTTTGAGGCAGGGACCCATAAGGGTTCTGTTGACAATTTCAGGGGCCAGACTTGATATATCTTCTACTTGATATTGTCCTGACAGGCACATGGCTGCCTCTGCTAACCACAGAGTTAATCAGCAGTGTAAAGAAGAAGCCTTCTCAGCAGCCCAAACATGGCACATGCCTTACCTAGTCAGGCTTCGCTGCCTCCATGACATTAATTTGCTCCTGACCTAACACTCCCAGCTCTGCATTTCAACGTGTTTCTTAATTCTAGGAACAAGATTTCAGATGAATTTTATTGTTGCACTGAGACACAACAAGGTGAAGATATGTGTGTTCTCTTCCATTTTCTGTATCTATGCCATAAAACGTTGCATTGTGCCACCTGTATTATTTGTGAGCTTGTATTAGTGCTTAGCTTAAGGCCTATTGAAATGTCCTGGAAATAAAATAGCCTCATTAAGCTTTGGGGTAGATTTTAAAATTCTTGTTCATTTTTCAAGTCAGAGGAGGTTGAAGCAGCAAGGCTTGCCAAAGAACTAGGATCCCTGTGTCATGAAAAGTTTCACTAACTTGGCTCAGACATAATAAAACTACTGGGAGAAATTTCCTAGTGGGTGATCACTCCTGACATTCATCAACTTCTAACAGGATTCATGGGTTGGTCTATTGTTTTCCATCTCAGGGAATTTAACATATTCCTCAGAAGAAAATGGCACAAGTTATTATGGAAACAGGTGCCTGGACTGAGTGGACTCATTTTGGGTTGTAGAATAGGAAGTGCCATGTTTCAGTAGAAATATCCTCTACTTGATACTGACCAGCAGGGGAAAGCTCTACTTTCAGAGAACTATTCTTAAATATGAATAAATATTGATTTTTCATTACAAATAAATATCTGCAATCTGACAAGTTAGTCAATATGAGCTACTTTGAAATCAGCTTTATGAGTTAAAATTTGCTAGCCCTGGGTTCATAAGGAAGATTCCATTGCTTTAGTACAAGAGAGATAAATGTCCCCTAGAAAATCTATGCAGGAGTTTTCTTTGTCACCTTTGCCTTAGGGGAAGAAGCACTTTTATAGTTCATTAAAGAGAGTGACCTGTTCCAGGCTCTTAGGGCAAGTCCTCAGAAAAGACAGATTTTAAATCCTTCCCTCAATGAACTCAGCACTAGTTTAGCTCACCCAGCCCAAGGCACTTCCCTGCTTTTCAGTGGTGAAGAAAAAGAGGCATTCAGAGCCCTCCTTCACCAGCTGGTGGTTTTTTTTTTTTCTTAAATACAGAAATAATCTAAAATAAATTTCCTATTAATTTGCCACTTTCAGCTACAGCTACAGTTATTTACATATGCCAGGACAAAGCTTTAAATCAGAATATGTATTTTGGGGTTCCTGAAATTCAGATGGGAGCTAAGTTTGCTTCCCAGACTGCTAGTAGCTGTCTGCTGGGCACTGATGACGGTTCGTGTTCATCCAGGGCCGATCTGAAGTTTCAGACAGTGATTACCCTTAACGTCTAACGAAACCTGAGGAATTAATTAGTGTTTTTTGTGACTCAACTATCCTGAATTACTTAACCCGGATTCAAGGCAGCCTCACGGGGAGGAATGAGGAATGCAGGGAAAAGGGACAGAAAGAGATAATCTGTCATCTTGTGGTGCATCCCTTCACCTGGGTTTGCACAAAGGCAGGGCAGAGCACGAAGCCTCCCCAAAACCTGCCCTTCTCTCTCGTCCCGAGGCTGACCCCTCTCCTCGCTCCTGCAGCAGCTGCCGGCAAACGCCCGAGGCAGAGGCTGCAGCGCTTCCCCCAGCAGAAGGGGCGATGCAGCGGCGCTCCCGGCTCGCTGCTGCCGGGTCTAACAGAGCGGGCAAAGCTCCTCCCCAGCCGCCTCACGGCCGCCTCGCAGCGAGCGCTGGAGCAGGACCCGCCGCTGACACTGCGGTGCCCTCCGCTCTGCAGGAGCCGGGCTGCTGCAAGGAGGGGACACCCTGGCAAAGGAGGATTCCGGGAAAAGGGGAAAGGCATCCCACTGCTGCTGGAGCAGAGGAATCCAGTGAGGATGGGCAGGGGCAGAAGAAAACATCAGGACTCACAGCATCCCTCTGAGGAGGGGAGCATTCCTTTCTCCCTGGCAGCCACCCAGGCCCAAAGTGTAAAAAACCCACAAAATGGATTATTTTTCTTTAAAAATAGACCATGTTCCCCCACGGACTCCTTAAATAAATCTCTTGGCCCTGCTCTCTTCAGCTCAAGGTCACCTGGAAGCGCAGCCCGTTCAGTACAGCGCTGGTATTTCAGCACGAGAGCAGCGAGCCCCAGGGCTGTGGCCACAGATGTGCTTCCTGACTTTGCCCTTTGCACGCTGCATCTGGGCTAAGCCTGGGAAGGTTTTGGACAACAGCTTGGCTGTCAGTCACAGAGCTCCGAGCTTACAGGAGGAGCTGAAGTACAGTCACAAAGCTTTCTTAAGCCATTCACTGATGTAAGTGGCATAAATATTCCCCTTTTCCCTCAACAATGGGCGTTTTTTTCTATTTGCTTGAACAAGGGGCTTTAGTCTACCAGATGGGTCCAGGCCGTATATCCTTGAGATCTGCTCCTTAGATGAATTTTCAAAGCTTACAAGAATAACTTCATTTAAATCTGTGTCCTCCAATCTACCCTTGGGTGAAGTGTGAAGACAGCAGCTGCACTCCAAGATCTCTTACACCAAATGGATTTTCTGCTGTGTGCCACTGGGGCTTCAGGAAGGAAGGCATCATCTCCTTTTCTTTATTCACTTATTGAAAAATATTGTCAGCATGGTGAAAGCAGTTCAGTCTGAAATATCTGAAATGGGCAATGTTGCTTGCAGAAAACAAATTCTGGTTTAGACACAGAATAGTTCCCACATAATTGTTAGGTCAAGAATGAAGAACCACGGGTTTTTCAGGAATTTAAATTACATAAAATACACAAGCAAACAATGATTGCTTTAGATTTAAATTGGATTACATTCAAATGAAGTTCATGCCCTATCTTGCTGTCTTTACTTACAGGAATAGTATTTATAAATATATAGTAAAGCATGTCAATATTCTTGATTGGAACTTATTTTACTTACAAATGACTTCATTAGCAAGTATTGTTCTTATCTTCAAAATGTTTCAATTTCTAAAAATCCTCTTACATTTGCAGGAGGGATAGAAGTGATGGGAAAGCTTTCCAAAACTAAAACCAGCTGAAAAAAAAATCAAGGGATTTTGGCTGCTTGTGAAGGACCAGAGCTCTTCTACCCAAACGTGAAAAGATGGCTCTCTTCTGGTGGGTCTCAGAGGAGAGACATATTTACTGTTCTCTGAACAGCTGCAGCAAAGCCCTTGGGTGAATCATGCACTTGAGACACCTCCCCTTGAGCACTGGCTGCTTGGCTACTTAGGAGTGGCTGTCAAGATGTGCTCTCCTACAGAGGGCTGGAAAAGTAGCTACACCCAGAAACTCTCTGGATTTATGCTCAGATGAATGAATGCAGATGCACCTAAATAAATGAGAGTCTATGAAGGTGATGAGGCTGGAAGGCAAATCCTGTTTTTCTGATGCAAACCAAGCACCGTTTAAATGTTTGGAAGAATTAGATTGCCTGTCACTATTCATCTTCTGCAAGGAATATTTTATTCCTTCATTTTGGCATGGCTTTTTATAAAGCCTCTGGTCTTAAAGACCCAAAGTCACCTCATGTGCGTTCCAGCAAAGGCAGAAAAAGGTTTAGGGATTTAAATGAAAATAAAATTGCAGCTTTCATTGCCAGGCAGTGAGGCAAAATCCCTCTGCCCTCAGCTGTGTGCACATACTCTGCTTGAAATCTGGAGCTGTAGGATATTGACAGTAGAACTGTGGGAATACCCAGGCACAGTTCTGGGAAAATCCTCTATGTCCTAAATTGTGTGACTTTTTTGTGACCAGACTGTGATTGCTGTCAAATGTCAGCTTTTTTTTTTTTTTTTTTTTGCTGTGTTTATTGTTGCTGTTTCTGTTGTTAATACATGAATTGCTCTTGTCCCAGCTCACTGCTGGGGTTCATCATCCAGCAGCAGAGTGAGGTGGTTGGTTTTGTTTCCACATGTGCTAGAGCCAAAGAAACCTCTCAGCCATGTTATGTGCGGACCTTCACATTTGATCCTCCATCTCTGCAGCTCCAGGTGTGCTTTTATGTCTTAGATTGATATAAGGCAGTCTGGTTTTCTACTCTGTTTCAGGGTATTTTGTGTTCAGTTTTCTTCATGTCTACTGAAAGCACCCTCTTGCCACCAGCAGTAGTTGTACCTTCATAGCTCAGGGGTCTGGGCACTGAATATTAAGGAATTCAGCAGGAGCCCCCATGTACCTCCATGGTGCAAACAGTCTGGCTTCCCAGGAGCTAGACTGCCGAGGCCAAGAAACAGTTAATTGTTGTTCATTTTATTTACATGATCAAATTTAATCTCTTGTTTTACTGTTCCGCAGAGCTCTATAAATCTCACGTGACCCCACAGGACTTATCCAGCTCCCGAATTTCCCAAACCTTTCCCCTACAGATTGTATCACAGCCTGTTTCAACATATCCATCCCCCATAGTGTGAACAAGAACTGCAGAAGGGAAGTGGGGAGGCTCCTTCAAAAAGTTTTAAATTCCATCCTTTCAGGACCAGCATCTGTGGGTTGATGGGGGTTAATGATGCAAGTGTAGGACCCAGGGAAGGGACAACATTCCCATAAGGAACTGGAAAACTTTCTACTGCCAAACACAAATTGAAAGGAAAATGTTAGCAGCCAAAGCAGACCATCTTGCATGCCCTTGCAGGCCTTAATTCCTTCACAAACATGTGCAAACTCAATAAAAAGAACTAGCTAAATAAAAATCCCCACGCAGAGAGAAAGATTTTGATCCTCTCTTAAAACAGTTTGAGCGGAAAGGATTTTGCAGCTTCTCTGTTAATCTGCAGATCACATGGTTGAAAGTGATGCCCTTGAGGCACTATCAAGCCTGTTGTTGAATTGATTGGTCAATAAAAAAAGAAAGGAGAAAGAAAAAAAAAGAATAGAAGTTGTGCTCTTGTATTAGTACAGCTAAATCCTCGACTGCAAGTCTGGGTAATCTTGCCTGGAGGAGTGCACTGGGGGTTTTCTCATCATCTTGTCAAGGCTGAAATGGACTTCTGAAGAAAGAGAGGTTTCTAATCAGACTTTCTTTGAATTTGTATTACTGATTCCTGGAAAATGAGTAGCAGCCAGGCATTAGTTGTAGGTGTGGATCAGAAAGCAGCAGTAGCCTTCAAAAACAGGTGAATAAGTTTTGCATACCTGTGGGCTGCTAATATGCATTCCTGTGGCTAATATAGCTTGTTACTTAGCCTAGAAATGTCAGATGCTTTCAATATTTGACTTGTACAGCTCTAAGTGCATTGTAAGCATCTACTGTATCCCCCTCACTCAGTTGTTCCCAATTTATTGGTTTTGATACAAGTATCCACCAGTAGAGAATGGTGGATATGACCCAAGGACCTTCCCATTCAATCTTTCAGTTGTGCCCGGTGAAGGAAGCTGCCAGATCCTCACCCTTCATTGAACAGCATTTGCAGCACTGCAGGGGTTTGGGAATGGATCTGGACTGGTCAAGGTTCCACCTTCCCTTCAGGGAGATAAGCTGTTTAGCAGCAGGAATTTTTGTTATTGTGACTCTGTAAAAGAGCCTTGAAATAATACAATTTAAATTTATGAAAGGTTTAGTGGTTTAAAATTGGGTTCCCAGTCCTTTTTGTTACATAAACTGCCTTTAAAAAAAGATACTCTACTGTGGCCTTAAATTGTGCCTGCTGCATTTTATGTACTCACACGTCTATCTGTGTGTCACATGTGTACAAACAGAGAAAGAGGGGAGTTAAATAGGGTCCTTTCTTTTTATAACATGGCTATAGCTATTTTTTTTTTCTTGAAAGGAAGTAAGCTTTTCAAAGTTCATGAACTCTCCTTCTGCTTTAAATCCTGCATCCACAGTTTAAGTTCCTAGCAGAGACCACAACACAAAGCAGAGGAGAGAGGAGTAGGAAGTGGCAGAAAGTGAGCCCTGAGCCAAGACCATGGCAAAGCACGAGACATCCTTGGGGGATACTCAGGGCACCCTCAGAGAGGTTAGCCTTTTTTTGTTTTGCTTGTTCATTTTTATAGCTCCTTTGCCCCAGAGAAAACCCACTGGGGAGGTGCAGGAGACTCATTTTGGAGAGCAGTTCCTCAAGGTCATGGGCTTTGACTCAGGCCTGCAACCTCTTGTGCCTTTGCTATTTCACTGATGGTGCTGTATCTTGACATGATGGTGCCCTCACCACAGATGGCTGCATGCACAAGGGAAGAAGCCCAAGCTGGGAAGTTCCCTTCCTCCTTGCTACCTGCTTCAGATGCTATATGATATAACAAGCAGAAGGCTGGGTAGACAGAACATGAATAATCAGTGATAACCAAGAATCTCAAAGACAATGAGATAATTCTTAAATACCTCTTTTTGCTGTCCCTCATAGCTGAAAAAAATAGTCCTTCCATTAAAATCCAATTCTACAAATAACATCATCAGCCCAGTTTCATAATGCTTATATTTTGTCAGCTGCTGATTTGACTTTGACGACTTAGTTAAAGAAGATTTCTGCTAAAAATATATCAGCCCACTGCTTGAAATGCTTTTACCACGAGGCAGAAATGAAAGGATGAGTATTATAAATATAATGAATAGTTTTGTTTACCACAAATACATGTCAAGAGGGGAAATGTTGTCTATTTACATTCCTGATGCCCTCACGATCACAGTGTATTTTATTCGCCTATTAAAATGTTTATATTTAGAAAGAGCTGAATTAATTTAATTTTTTTCATTTCTGTTGAAGGTCCTTTCTGGTGTTACACAGCTCAGGGGCAGGGGTAGGTGTGAGTCCTGGGCTGCAGAGAAATCTTGCAAATGCAAACCATGCAGAAAAATGTGAAATGCCAGCTGAGTGTGTTGACAGCCTGTAACAAGCAAACCATCAGGGGAACACCTTATTCCTGTCTATCACTTTGAAATCAAAGCTTTGACAACATTGATGCTGACGAGGTTAACTGTGTCACTGCCAATTTTTTCCACATTTTTCCCTTCTGTCATAACCAACAGCCATTCCACACTAAGACTGTAAATGTGCTACTTAAACTCGCAGCTTGTTTCATCTTGTCCTAGGATCAGGACTAGTGAAGATGGGATAGCACCAATTTTTTAACATACAAATGAAGAACTTCACATCTATTTTAACTGTGAAGTTATTCATTATTACATTCAATTTAACTTTTAAAAAATTACTTTCAAATTAAATAAAGTTACCATCAAATTTTCTCCTGACTTGTAGACTTACAAAGGCTGCGGCAGCAATCAGCTCTCCTTTGTGACAGGCCAACGCAAATGTGCTCCCTTTTCTTACTGTAATACTCGTGGGTTTCCTTTCTATCATCCATTTAGCCTAAAAATACCTTTTTGCAGTTTGTGGGTTTCCTTTTCATCATCCATTTAGCTTAAAAAAATTCTTTCTCCAGTTTGTGAGTTTCCTTTCTATCATCTATTTAGCCTAAAAATAATCCTTTTTCAATTTGTGGGTTTCCTTTTCATCATGCATGTAGCCTAAAAATGTCTTTCCTCAATTGTCAGGCTGCCTTCTTGCATCATTATAAGAAATCTGAGGATGAGCTCTACTGGTTTGCATTTGCTGCCATTGATTTGATCTGTGTGTAATACGAGAGCATGGAACTCTTCTGATGTTTTGCGCTGACTTTGCAGAGGCAGAGAAGACGTAGGAAAGGTTGAGGCAATGTGGAGCAAGGTCTTTTTAACAACTACTATTTAATACTCTCTTGCAGAAGCTCAATTCCCTTTCTTTGTTGCAACTGAGACAGCTCCTCTTGGTTTGTGAAGGCACAGAAGGAGGCTCTTCACCCAGGGCTCATTATGGTTTGGAATATTGAGGGGTGATGATTAACCTAAAACAGGAGATCTGGAAGAGGTTTGGATGTGGATATGGAGTGAGGGCTGGACCAGGAGCTCTGGCATTCTTGAGAAGACTGTGCAGAGGGAACAGTTTCTTTCTACAAACCTAGGAACAGGAAATGCAGCAGACCTCGTGGAGCCTGGTGGGAACGACCAAGGAAAATTAGCAATGCAGCTTTCTTATTCCTTGCTGTGTCTTGAATCCCTCAATAAATGTTTTGCAATACTTCCATTTTATATTTCTATTCCTTCTCAGAGAAACAGAAGGGAGCAAGTTAGAGCCCCAGGAAAATCTGGCAGAAAAGTATTTAAGATGCCATCCACTTCTGTTTGGTATTTCCACACTCACAGCTGCCCCTCCACACACTTCTGACCTCTCCCAGAACCATTGTCACTGGCTTGTAGCTCCACCTGCAATTCTGACCCCACTAACGGCAGTGGTGACACTCCCTCCAACTTGAAATGGGGCGTGACTTTCACCACTAGCTTCTAAAATTGGCCATTAATCAGATTTAGTGGCTTAGGAGCAGTGTAAAGAAACCCAGGTTGGAATCAAATTGAAGAGAGGCTGACTGCTCACCGTTTCTGCAGTGATAGCCAGAGAATATTTTGAAGACCTGAATGGATTTAGGATTTGAGTTCTACTGGAAATCATGACACAGTCAGAAATATCATCCTCCAGCTAGGCAGATGCCTTTAGTTTTTCTCCAAGATTCTGGACTCAGAATGCAATCAGCTTTTCACAAGTCAAGATGTTTTCTTTAATCCTCTCTACTAATACCTGTATTTCTTGTTCTGAGCCATCAAGATCCAGCTATGTCAATGGAAAGCGAGGTTGTAGGGTATTTTGGAGCAGGTATCTCCTGGAAGAACAGGGAAGCACTAAGCCCTTGCAGCAAAGCACATACTCTGATTTAAAATACCCTGTGAAATGCCAGCCACTCTTTCCCAGAGAAGACTAATTCAAATGGAACTGGCATAACCAAGAGCTGGTAGGATGACAAACAGTCTGCCTACCAGGAAAGGACTAACAGATCTCATCTTTCACATCATAAGACATGCTTGGAAAGGTTACAAGTCCTGTTTCTGTACCTCAGAGAGAGAAAAGAAGAGACCAGGGAAGAATAGAAAATATTTAAGCCACAGGACAACACCAGCACAAGGAACAAGCTGCTGTTTCCTAGCTGGGAATCAGTTTGTGCCAGGAGTAAAACATTTTCCAGGTATTAGAGAAGTGAGAGTGTGGACTTGGAACTAGTAGGAACACAATAAGCTTAGTGATTCATAGGCTAAAGCTCGTTAAATTATAAATGATGCTACATGAGACAGGGAGCTGCAATAACAGGGAATTTGATTCACAGGAGCCTGTTCTGTCCAGGTCTGTGCTCTGTGCTGCCAGTAGACGTGGTGCCAACTCCCCCTAAGAAGGTTTCTTTCTTCACCCTGCATTTCTCTGACTGGTTGCTCTCCCAGACGAACAGAACAAACATTTTTGCCTTGGATGTTTTTTTCTGTTTCTGTGGGAAAGCAAAAAGAAAAAGAAAAAAAAAAAAGAAACCCAACAAAAAAAAAAAAAGAAAGGAAAAATGTGTGGGTGCCTAGGTGCAAAAATGACTGTGAGGAGATAACACATTGAGAGGTTTGTTTTCTTTGAGCAGTAAAGTAAAATGGATAGAAAGTCAAGTTTTCATTACTCTGAGGTGACATTGTTACAAAATGGCTGGTCTCTTGTATGGTGCTTGTATTTTGTTTGGTGTGGGAGCCTGGGGAAGCAGCGGGCGCGTGTTGGAGGAGCCTCGTGGAACAGCCGTGTTGTCTGCCAGCTGACAGGACATCACTGACCTGCCTTGGATTGATGTGGGCTGGCAGAGGTGCAATGTGACAATATGGCAGCACACTCAGCAGCACTTATCCCAAAGCCCCAGGTGTCCTGGAGCCCAGGCAAGGTGCTGGCCCGTGCCCTGGAACACCTGCAATTTAAGTAGGACAAAACAAGGGCAAGATAGGCAATTATCTGTGCTGTGGAGATTCAGGGAGACAGATTAAGTTGTTAAACATGGAGAAGCAGTCCCATCAGAGGGTATCCAGGACACCTGCATGGTGCTGAGGGATAGAACCAGCAGCAGGAAACCCAACACCTGCAGCACCTCGCACAGCTGCAGAGATCTGTCTTCAGGCAAGGCAAGCAAGCCCTGAGAGTAAAATGAGTTGCCTAAGATGATGCAGGAAGACAGGAACAAACTAAGAATTGCCCGCCTCTCCTGAATTCAGATTTGCAAGATCTCAGGGCCTGTCTGGTCCAAAGTCACTGCCTGGCAAGCCCTCACCAGTAGGCATTACTCTTTACTGAATATCAAACAAAAAATTGGTTATTATCACTACACTCTGCCCCCTCGGAAGTGGGCCCAAAGGCTTGAAGCAAAATGCTGTGGAGATGAGATGAGGTGTCTGTGCCCTGGGTTAGGGCTGACAGACCCTACAGAAACATGGCTCTAGTTTTTTTGGCTTAATCCCTACCACAAATGTTTAAAAGGTGTTTTTTTGGAAATGAGAATTTTGCTGAAAATCTTATGGATAAATTAGGTCCATGCAATAGGATGTGGTGGAGAATTGAACAACGGACTTTCCTCAAGACTTTATTTCAAATCTATTTAAAAAATAAATCTAAATTAAAATTCTGACTGATTTTTCATTGTTACATTTTATGCCACTATGTAAAATGTTTAAATAGGATTTTTTGTTATAAAATTATTTAATTTCCTCTCCAAGTGCTTTCAGATCAGTTAAAACACAGTAAGAGCAAAACCAGGGCATGTTTAGTTATAGACTGTATTAATTGTGGTAAGCTCTTTGTCAAAGAAGATGGAGATGACAGAAGTCAGAGAAGTTGGAGCTCGTAAGGGCTATTGCTGAGAGCCCACAATCTACAAAAACTACATTCCCAACTCCCTTCAATTTCTCACCAGCTGTTGCCTGTCACACTGACTGTGGGCAGCACACATGTGACTTCCCTGGCTTTCTGTGGGGATCTGCCTTCCAACACTACATCTTCAGCACAGCTTCAGGGGGAGCCTGCTGGTGTCAGTAACACACACATGTAATGGTTTCTAAGCATCCCCTTGCAGCAGGTTCACACTTTTCATGTCATTTAATTCCCTGCTGGTGTTACCAGGCAGTTCCTGGTCGAGACTGGGCTTTGAGGTTAAGGCCAGAGCATTTCCTATAACGCAGCTGCAGGAAGCACCTGTAGGGAAGGCTTGTGAAGGTGGTGAAAGACATGGCCAATGTGCTGGACATGTGAGCTGTAGCAGCTCCCCACTGGGCAGTGGTAGCTGTTTAGGAGGTCCAGCAGGATAAAGGATGTGTCCTGTGACAGGAGGATCCTACACAGCCCCAGAGCTGCCTTGTGCCTGATCCCATGGAGGCTGAACACCCCTTGGAAAGCTTCACCTATGGGAAGCCAAATGAGGGGCAACACTGGGGAGCAAGATGACACCCTTCATCTGTAGTTGCACTTCATCTTCCCCTTTGACAGTGTTTCTTCTACCAACAGCTAGACAACAGCAGCAACACAAATTTCACCTTTAAATGGCCCAACATCCATCCTGAGAGACTTGATTCAAAGTCTCTCCCCAGGTTTTCTGTGGTTCTATGAATACCACACCACCGTGGTAATGCTTTCAATCATACAGGAAAGAGGCACAAGGAGTGGGATTGTCCAACTCTGACTTTTTTAGTAAAATACACCAATGCAGTCATCTTCTGGCTACAAATACCTATGGGAAGAGTAGATGTGACCTTTAATAACAGGGAGAGTGCTTAAAAAAAGAACATTTTATTGCTGTGTTGCCTTCTTTCCAGTAAATTGCAACATTTTAATTTTCCTATATTTATTATATATTGAAGTGTTTATATCACTGTGAAGCAAATATTTGCTTTCAAAGGTCAGTCACTGTATCTCTCTTCCTCTGGGGGATACATGTAGGTCTCTCTGAGCCTTCAGTATCATTCCATACAGATTATATAACTTTCTTGCTAAGGGATTCTTTACTGCATCTTGGCACTACTGAAATAGCAGATGCAGAATTCAAAGTATAATAGGCAGTGCCTTTCCATTAGCCAGTCTCTCTTTGTATTTCCCTATAACATTCAGTCTGTGGCGCTTCTGTATGAGCTCTGGCATAAGGGATGAGACTGTCTGCAGGGAATTTCATGTAAATGACCCAAGTGCCTGGAGTTGTACCTTGCATTGTGTAGGAGACAGCACAGCCTGGAACATGCTGTACACAGTATGTTGTAGCAGTGTTTGGGATTTTTTCTCCTTTTCAAAGAGCACTGTGGATGTTTGTATGTGAACCCATATCATTTCCTTTTCTGAAATGGAAAAACCAAGGTCCATATGAAATTTTGAGGCTGAATTTGTATAGGCGATTACCACAAATATAAACACAAATTGAATTAATGTAGGATCTGTAAATACTGTAGCAATATTTTTTTTTCCCATCAAATTTTTAGATTGAAAGAGCTTAAAGTATTACATCCCTACTTTGGTCTTCTGCTTTGTCATATCTGCAGGGACTGTAGATATAATAAAATGCAGTTTAAGTTAGAAATACAGAGTACACTTCGGAGAGCTTATTCCAGTTATATTAGAGATTCCTAAGGCAATTGTAGGATTTTGATACTTGGTTCAAATTAACTTGAATGAGAACAGAATGCAAAATATCAACTAGTAACAAAAATATAAATTCTGCAAGGAATTTATTACCCTAAGTCCTCAATACTGTCTTAGGCCCATTTCTGTCCTACTTAAACAAGGGCAGATTTCAGCAGGCCTGAACCAGATCTTATACTTTTGAAAGTCTGTCTAGTATCAGTAAGAGCAGATTCACCATGGTTTAACTTTCCTTGACCATTCCTGAAATTGTTAATTTTCAATGTTCTAAAACATCAGGCATTTTAAATAAAAGCTTTTTATAGGTGTTCCTAAGAAACACCATAGAAGGAGAACTGTTACTTTGTACTTCAGAGCAATAATTCCCTTTCAAACATAGTTTTTTTTCTCTACAGGATTGTTATTGATAGCAGGATTTGTTGTTGGAAACTCATGACACTGGAATGGCATTTCAGCCTAAACAGTAATTTTAGTATTTCCACACTCACAGCTTGAGACAGGAAAACCCTATCTCTAATTTGTTCTATTCCATGTTATAAATTGCAAAATCTGAAAAAAAAATTTAAACTCATTCCCTGCCATCTACAAAATGTAGTTTATCACACTGTGTGCAAATCAGTAACCTTTATTGATTCTTGGGCACAGTCTTCTATTAAATAAAGTTGAATCAGCACAGCTGCGGGGCACTTCTGTTTATGACTAAAACTTGATGTAAAATGACTTGTCTGGAAGAATGCTTTTTGCTATTTCTCAATCCATGCTAAGTGCTTTACAAACACCAAACAATCTCAATAAACCTGTCAAGTTCGATCACTTGCTGCACAATATCTCTCCGGTTACAAGCTCTGACACTGTTTTTAGCTTGATGCAAAATAAGACATGTCTGTCACTAAGATGCCAACTGATGGTTCTAACAAACCAGGAAGGGTAACTAAAAAAAAACCTACAAGAGCATGGAGAGACAGGACAAGGGACAATGGCTTCAAACGGACAGGTAGTAGGTTTAGATTAAATGTTAGGAAGAAGTTCTTGACTGTAAGGATGGTGAGTCACCGGAACAGGTTGTCCAGAGAAACTGTGGATGCCCCATCCCTGGAAGTGTTCAAGCTCTGGTTGGATGGAACTCTGAGCAACCTGGTCTAGTGAAAGGTGTCCCTGTCCATGGCAGGGGGTTGGAATGAGACAATCTTTAAGGAACCTTCCAACCTAAACCATTCCATGCTTCTCTGAAAATTTCTTCATTTTGTTTCTTTTTTTTCACCCCATTACCACCACTGGCTCATGATTAAAAAAAAAATGTAAGGAAAACATCAAAAGTCTGGCTGGAATTTACCTCAGAATGGAATTTTCTGTGAAGTTGTTTTTATCTGCAGAGATTGACCAACAGTCAATAAATAAGTTGCTGTTGTCAGTAGAAACCCTCATGTCACCTCCACTCACTTAGAGGTCTGTAATTATTCAGCTCACACTGGATATGCTTAGAAAATGAACCAAAATCCCTGTTAGCATCCCACCCTCTCACTGATGCATCACCTCCCACTTTACAGCTAGTGAGATGATACCAACAGACACAGCGCAGAACCACTTTCCTGCCCCTCAACATCTACATGTATTTACCAATTAGATCAGTCCCAAAGCCCTAATCAAATTATCTTGATTTTGGCTCAAGCTCGGTGCTACTACTCTGCCAGCACAAGTGTGGCAAGGGGTCCAGGCAGAGGAGAATATTTTAACCAGATGCTTGAAAACTATGTCCACAGGCTTAATCTTGTTATTCTGGTACAGAGGATATGCCAGAAATATTTCAGCTTTGGGTTATGCCTCAATCTGGGAAAAAAACAGTTTGTGAAGCAGTGACCAGTGCTAGAGCCAGCCTGTGCCAAGTGAGACAGGAGTTTGGAGAATGGTTCTTTACCAAAATAACTTCTTTTTATCCCACCACTGCATTTGCTAGCCAGGAGCAGTGTTTTCCTGTAGCTGTGTGCTATGAAGGGCACCACCAGCACAGCAGCAGGGTGGGAAGGTTGGGGTGGCCTTGGGAGTATCCCCACACTTTTACATGCCCTTCTGGAAGAGTCCAGTTCCCGGTTTATCTTTTCCTCTTAAATACCAAAGTGCACCATTTTTTTGTAAAGCTCATTTCCTTCTGTTTGTGAACATCCTTGAAGTGTCCAATACCAGCCTGAGTATTAGCTATGAAATTAAACTCTGCCTTTGCATCAGCTGGGCTTGCAGATGAGTTGCCTAAGCCTGGTCCTCCACACTGATGTGACCACACAGCTGGTGAGACCAGGTGGCCTCCTTCTCCAGCAGACATTTGGGCTCCTACACATGGTGTGACCCATCACAAAATGCCAGCCTCCCTCTGACAAGGATGTGGTGATATGTGCAGTGATGAAAGTAGAATATTGTGCCAGTAGCTGCAGGGCTGACTCCTCGAGATGGATTTCTTCCTGCTGTAGCTTCAAAGAGGAAAAGCAACAACGAGTGAGGGCACAGCTAATGTGAAGACATGAAGGTCACATATTCCCTCTCAGATAAGGAAAAGAGCAGATCTGTTGCTGAAGCTGCAGAGGAAATGCAAGGAGCTGTCTGCTTTCCTTACACATTTCTAAGCGAGCAGGGTGTGATCTAGGAAGTATCTCTGCCACCCAGCTGTACCTGCTCAGCCCATACTCCTGATGTCCTGATGGAGAGAACCATCAGAGAGAGGAATGGTCTAATCTCCAATACATAGCAACTTCTATTTTAAGAGTTGTTACTTCTAAAATTTTAGAGCCAAGCTCTGCTCTGACTTATTTTGTTTCATAAAGGCTGCACATATTGCAAAGACAGGACAGAAAACAGCCCCCGGGATCCTGCCTTGTTTAGAAGCAGCTCTGCTGAAAGGGGCTGCTTTTGTCCTCTTTCTGTAATTGAGCACGATGGCATCTGCTTTATGGCTGTTTACTTGCAGCCCCCCACAACTTCCCCACCTCCTCTGCACCTGCAATTAGGTTTTCCTGCAATGAGCAAATCTAACATTTAGTGAGCAGTAATTTGCAATGCGCCATGCTTGAATCAGGCAAAGAAATAAGCCGGTGTTGTTGTTATAAAGACCTGACAGATGGTAGGAGGGCCCACCTTTCTTAATCAAGGCATGCTCAGTAATCAGAGCTAGCTTGAATTTGTAACAAAAAAGAAACCCTACCAAATCAAGGATTAATGGGCTGTATCCTGACCTCTGGTTAGGACCACCTCAGGGGTGTCCTTCTGTATCAAGAGGGATAACAAAGATCAGAATCTGACCTACTTCGTGGAGAAGTTGTAAGTACCATTTAGGTCCTACCGTAACAAAATGAAGGATTCTCCCATGCAGACTTCTCCAAGTTTAGCTGTAAATATTATTTCATAGTCTGAGCTATAGCATGGTGGAAAAGTCATTAGCCAATAAAAATCTGCAAAGTTTCACAGTCTTTAATTTAATTACAAATATGTTTGCTGAGCATCCAGCCCTCCAAGCAATGCAGCTGAAACACAGGACATGAGGGGCATAGGCTTGACCTCCTTCACATTAAGCCTTTCAATTCTAGACAAGAATGAATGAGTTTCAAGATTGTTTCTGACAGCAGATAGCATCTCCTGAGTGTCCAGCTTCTGTATGAATTGCATTTGAAAGGTCAAGAAAAAAGGAAGGATTTGCTTTCTGCTATGTAGGAATTACTATCCCGAGTGAGACTTTGGGTGAGGAGAAGGATGTAATAAAAGTGCTTTTGTGGGACTGACGTTTAAGCACAGCTCTTAACCACGTTTCTCTTCCTTTTCACTGTCTTCCAGGCTCACAAAGCAGCTGAGTGCAAATCCTGATCCGCAGCGTCCCCAAACACCCCCACAGCTAAAATGGCGGAAGACGCGGATATGCGCAATGAGTTGGAAGAAATGCAGCGGCGTGCCGACCAGCTCGCTGATGAAGTGAGACCAGTAGCTAAGCTGGGAACTTGGGCTGGGCTTGGTGTGAAACACACAGCCAGAAATAGGAGCTGATCCCGCAAAGGATTTCTAGAGCTCTTTTCCATCAGCTTTACACTGAAAACAGAATTGGAAATGAAATGAGCTGGGGTAAAATTTAATGTTGTGTTCAGTCCAGATTAGGGAATTTATTGATTGTGAATTCGGTTTAGGTATTAGATTGTGCATCAATTTGACTGTCCTCAGAGCAAAAGGCAGCAATTTAATATTTTCTGAGGATTCCTTCGATTTGTCAAACCTATTAAATGTTAGAAGTCACCAATTAGGTTTCTGAAGAGTCATAGCTGAAAACCACAGGCTTTACTTTTAAAGTGGAGCACCTGTGATTCCAAGCAGCACTCCTGCAGCGTGTGAGCAAGGGGAGCACAAGCCTTGGAGGCTGCAGCTGCCTCGAGGTGTGCTGCATTAGCCATCCATAGAGCTGGAGATGGGGAGATCACCAGTGTCCTGCTGATGGCCTGATTTGGAGGGGAGGGAAAGCATTCAGGAAAAACATCCTGTCAGCATGAGCCTGCACATTAGCTTTGGAAAGTGTAACTTGCCAAATCTCAGTGTTTTTTCCTGCTTTTTTTCAGTCCCTTGAGAGCACCCGTCGAATGCTGCAGCTTGTTGAAGAGGTAAGGACTTGCATTTCATTTGCACTTCCACTGTAAGGAGAAGTGATGGGGAGCCTGCCACTGGAAGTGGCTTTTTTAAAATTCACATTGCTAGGGCCTGGTCATGCTCATCCCTACCCCTCACTAGGGCCGTGCAAGACACTGTTCCCTGGTTGCCAAGGCACTGGTTTGGTCATACCTGAGGATGCATTGAGACAGGATTCTGGAGATAAATGAAGGAATCAGCCTCTGAAGGTGACCTGGAGTCAGGGACAAGTGGCTGAGTTTGCTGCAGAACTCTAGGACCCTTGTGCCAGCACCACTCTCACATCCTTGGCATAACACTGAAAGAGGGGAAGGTGAGAAGGGCCCTTGATCCATTTTCCCAGTCTGCTTTGAATACTTCTTTCTCCATAAACACTTGCAGCTATTTATAGAATACTGGTCAGCACAGCATTTAAATGCTATTTCTTTGTGTATCTCTGAAATATTTATCAGGATTTCAAGGCTCACAAAGTGTCCTAGATTAACCACTTTGGAGCTGGGAGTTTTCTGATTTTCCATGGTGCTAAGAAAGGGGACCCTGGCTTGGTCCTCATAGCTAATACCTGCCTGGAGGGAAAAAAACAATTCAGTCTGGGAATATTTCACCCTCTCCACAATAAAGGGGTTTAAAAGTTGGAAAATCTAAACTCAGTTTAGTTTAGAGTGTTTAGCCATCAGGTGGTGGAAAACTTTGCTGCTGCCTGACAGGATGTATTATTTTCAGACACCATGCAAGCTGTGGTGCTGGAGTTGGTGACATTTTTAATCAGGGTCATCAGCACTGACAGTCCCAGTACTCCTGACAACCAGAGGAGTCTCCAGCAGAGACAATGGGAAGAAAATTACATCAGTTCTGATGTTCAGGAACAAGCACAACCCCAGCCATAGGCTTTATGGCTTTGAAATCAAACACCACTGTGAAGATCAATGGAGTCCAGTGGAGACAAAATTAAATTTCCACGTACAGACAGACAGATGGGTCACTGAGCATAGTCAGCATCACTTCTCCTCCACAAACACTTTAGATCGGGGCCCCTTGCAGCCGAAACACACTCTTGTCTCACAAGCAATCTGTCCCTTTTTGCTGCTCAGTTCCCTGGACACGCCATTCCTAACCACCAGTTGACGTCATTTCTGTGCTGGATGCAGCTCCTGCTGAAATCTATTCAACAACAAGGAAGAGAGCCTCATATGAGTACCCCCACAACACAAGGCAGGAGAGCCTGCTGCCCCAAAATGCCTGGGATCTAAATAGACAAGGCAGATGATGAGTGGGAAGGAGAGGCACAGGAAAGGGAAGTGATTTGCTCAGGGCCAAGCCATCAGTAAATATCAGCCCTGCCTCTCCTGAGCCATATTTGTGCGGCCTATGCACTGCCTGAGTCTTCCTAACATATTGAACCAGCATATTGCGAATGCCACTGGAATTTCAGTACTAAATCACAGCAAATGGCAAAGTGGGAGGAGAACTGGGACTGCTGAATTTACCAATGAATTTATAGCACTCTTTGGAAGAGCTCAGCATCTCTGGACCTGGTGTTTATTCAGATGCCACAGTATCTTCCTGTCCAAATAGAGAAGCTGCTAAAATTAGCACTGAGTAGTCAAGGGAGTTCTTCTAAAATGAGCTGAATATTATTTTCACTAATGCGACTACAGGAGACCTTTAAAATTCTTCTGTGGCCTAAACAGCTGGTTGATTATTCCAATCCCTTTTCCTAGGTACTTAAAAAAAAATGCAGCATTTAGGGAGTGAGAAATTTTATACTGAAAAGACAAATGGTGAGAGTATTTGAAATTGAACTTGCACTGCTCTGATTTAATAAACCCCCAAAATCCAATTAGACTGCCTCACTTAGCAGAACCTGTCTAGTAGATAGAGATAGGAAATACTCAGGGAAAGAATGCCTTTTTATGCTATTCTCTTGATACAGCAGATCTGTTCTTCCTTTCTTAGGAAAAGGATGCCTCCATGTTTAAGCATTATCACTGTGTACATTTGTATGGATTGATACTGGGGAAATACAGCATAAACGGACTGACTAGACTCCATCCTGGAGATAGAAGAGTGCTGTTCATCCAAGGAAGCCCTGTAGCCATGTAAGAGCTAATTGCAGGTCATAGCCTGGGGACATGTCCCCAAAGGACATGCCCTACTTGCCCCAGAAGACTATTCAGAGTTTGGAGACTAAGCCCTGATGCTGTTTCCAGGGAACATGGGCAAGGAAAACCAAGGATGTTATTGCTTCTTGGTTTTATAAGCCATTTTAGCAAGAAGCTGATTTTTCCCTGTCCTGGCACAACAAGGAAGGCAAGAAATGTTACAAAAGCAGCGTTGGCTTTGCCCCAAGGCAGCTCTGTACTGGAATGGCAGATTCCAAAACTCAGTTTGCCCCATGGTGCCCATCATGCCCAGGCAGTGCAGTTAATCTGCACTGACCAGTGCTCTTTTGAGCCAGTCAGTGCTATAAATACCTGTATTTTATGATGATCCTGTGCAATGTTTGGGCCAAAACATAAAATAAAAATTAAGTGAGGCAGAACAAGTGAGACTAAATACAGTTTGTAGCTGACCTTCTTTTCATGTTCAAACCTTTTACCTCTGAGACAACTTTATGCAATGCAGGATGTCACACGCGGGGAGAAAAGGTGGGAGTTTGCTCCCTTCTCCCAATGCCACCACCATGACCTTTAAGGAAAACCAGTCGTGGTAGTAAAGAGAAAAAAGAATGTTTTGTAGCTATGAAGCAGTAAGGAAAAAAATAACAAGATCAGTAATGGTAAAAGCTCAGAAGAAAGCACTTAGGAATGTACAGACAAAAGAGCTGTTTTGTACATTTAAATCCAGATAGGACTATCTTCTCTCATGTGAGGTGAGAGTGAAGTGTTGAAGCTGAAATGCTGAGCTATAAATGTTTGATAACTGGTGCTGCCCTATGCAGGATACTGAACACACAGAATGCAAATTTACCAGCTGTGAGTATACACTGACATTTATTATCACAGCCAAATGCTCCTTAGTCTGAAAAAAATAAAATAAAAATGCTCTATTAATTTAGAGTTTGGCCCAAACCTTGTCAAAGCTGATTTGAAATTCACCTTTGATATCACCTATTGGAAGTACTGAACTATTGGAACCATTCTCCTTAGAAAAGTGTTTTAACCATTGTTACTCCATATCTGGCACAGGGGAATGTGATCCATAATTCTGGCCTCTCTTCCTCCAACGCAGGATTGGACCCCTTTGTGTGTGTTAGCCAGGGGTGTAGCAGATTCACGTGGGCTGAGGATGTGCTTTACCAGGCAGAGCAGCCGTGGGTAACTCTTTAATCAGGGAGACAGGGAACCTGGTGCAGGAGCTGAGCAAATTCATTGCTACGGATGACTAAAAAATGTTTCTTTGACCACATTTTTGTCTTTAGGGTGTTGACAGTTCTCTTTAGTGTCTGTGGGAACTGCTAGCAATGTCAGCTTGTCCTGGTACATAATGTCTGTATTAATTTATTCAAAACAAACTATAATTCTGGATTAAAGCAAAATTCTTCATTGAAGGGGAAGTTTGTGTGTACTTCACATAACTGAGAGTGTATATGTGTTTTTCAGGATACTTCCTGAAATGCAGGGAAAGTGATTTCCAGAATTTGGATTCTCTATCTGATACATAATCTCCTTATAGTGTTAGGAAAATCTTCATTCAGGATAAACCAAAATTTGAGTGTCTGCCTTTGGTAGAACAGGACCCAACACGCTGTGTTCCTGGAGGGACTGATGAGCCCTTTGAGAAGTCATTCCAATTGTCTTCCCACTTTTATTTCCATCTTGGGAAATTAAGTTCTGTAACAGCAATAACAAGAAATGATACAGCAATGCAATTCCCCTCCAAAGTGCTGGGCAAATTTTAGCGAACATTTTGTAGCTGACTTGCTTTGAGTCACAAAAAACCCAATCAAACAAACAAACAAAAAATGCAAAGCAAAAGCAACCAAAAAGTTTTAAAAAGCTATTACAGAAGACTAAGGATAATGTCTATTAAAGCCTCCAAAAGGGTTCCCAGTAATGCTGTTAAACAGGCTTCTCTGAAGCACTGACAAACTGAAGTGTCTATGAGTTGTATTAAGTGCGGAAGTTTAAAATCATATTTAAAATCAATATTCTAGTTCTTTGATTAATAGCTTTGCCAGTGGCCAAATGGAGAACCTGGGCATATAAATGATGCAGAACCCAAACCATTACTGCATGTTAATTTGCTTTTATTCAAGCATTAGAGCTTGGATGAAAGATTGAAGGACATAAACTTTTCTGAAATGTATGAGGTCTGTTTCACCTAATGTGATCCATTTTTAAGTTGGAAGTGTTGTTGTCCTGCCCTGAAGGGTCATCTCATGTGCAAAATTATTTTATATATTATATATTTTGCCATCTGCAGAATACCTGCATTATAGATAAACAGAGGAACTCCAGGGCTGCCTGTTTAATGCCTCAACACAAGCAATTCTTCTGTGCCATTTTCTTATAAAGGGTAAGAATGTGAGATGTTGGCTGTGCCATGGCAAAATCCAGCAGTCCAAATTCTCCTCTCAAGTGCAATGAGAAGTCAAGGAGAGTCAGAAGTTGTTCTCAAAAGAGATGGGTGCTACAGATTACAGAGCTGAATGAAAATGGCATGTCCTCTATGAACTCTGTAGGGTCCTGTGAAAGATGCATTTTTCTTCTCTCTGACCTATCTTGACCTATCCTAAGCATTTCACTTTTTTGAGAATCCTTGTTTTGGTAAAATAATACAGGATTTCCTGTACAAGGACTGGAGGGTCTGAAGAGATTCCTCCATTGCACAAGAGGGGAGAAATACTCTTAATCTTGGCCAAGGTGGGAATTTAGCACACAATTTCATAATGCGTGGACCCTGCTAGTTCTACGAATTCATGGCTTCCCACACAAGATATCACTGATATTGGCGAGCACTGGATGTGTGTGGGAATCCTTCCTGAGCCCTCAGGACTAGACAGAGCCAAGCATAGTCCCTGGGCCCATGGTGATGTGAGTCTGGATCCGGGGCAGAGGTTGTGAAACCTGTCCTTCTGAACTGGCACTTCACAGCAGAGCTTTCATCACCTCCTGTTATGCATTGTCCCAGCAGCCAGCTCAAGTGGCACCTGCTCCACTGAGATCAAGGCAAGTTTCTGTGATACTGCCAGTGCAGGAAATGCCAACATGTCTGTGTTTGCCCCCTGAATACTCTTGTTGGGCACATTTCTTCCCCTATATTCTTTCAATTGAGGTTTTGTACTTTCCAGAGATGCCTCAGTCTGTTGTCACTGGGGGTCAGTCACCGAGTGTTTCCTGCTCAGACATCTGGATGATGAACACATTTTTGGAATAGTTCTGTTTTACAGAACTTGGTTGGGTTTGTGTTGTCTAAAATATCAGTTATCATGGAAATACTGAGCTTTTAGAAAAGTCTGGACCAGTTTTAAATGCACAAACATGATTTATTTTTTGATTGACTTTACACATTTAATTACTTTTGTGGAAAAGCTGAAAATTAATGCTTAATAGAAATTTGGAACAGAAGGAGATTGTCACTTGATGTCTGAATCACATCTCATCCTTTTCAGTTACCACCTCTTTATTAGCTTCAATATGCTTTGGATTAGACCACAGATGCAGACAAGTTTATTCATTGCACAACCTTTAATATTTGCACATTTGTGTTAATGCTGTGGCAGGCTGTTTATAAGAGATACAGTGTTGCCTAATAAAATTAAATGGCACTGATGATCAGGTAAAGAACAGAAAATTTCACCTCTTTCACTCTGTGTAAGGATTTGATATGAAATACAAACTATAGGGTTAGCTCCTGAGTTCATCTCCTAGAACACACCTTGTTCAGGTCGCTGGACATCTTAGCTCTGTAAAGGTGGTTTCCTTAGATGTTAAACACAGCAGAAAAATGAGGTCAGAGTGTTAAAGAGTAACTATTATAAGAGTAAATATTTCTCAGCCCAACTATGTTTGATTCAGCAAAAGGGTTTGGAGTTCAGTATTTGGAAGGGTCCCATGTAAGACTGCACCACATTTACTGAAACACAAGGTGACTCAGGACCCAAGCAGCCTTCTTGTGTTTGCATGAGTTTCCATGTTGGTTAAAATACATACAAATCTAGGGGGGAAAAAACCTCCCTGGAGACCAAGAGTATAAAAAGATCCAATAAAAAACTGCTGTACAGGCAGTGCTTAGCAGACACAGGGTGCTTAGTGCCCTACAGAAAATATAAGATAATTAAAGATGGTTTCTTTATTCTAAACTGGAAAACATAAGATAACCCTTGGACCCTAAGTTTATAAAGGCTGCAAAAATAAAAGCTGGCTGGGATTCAAGTAAATGCAGTGTGAAGTTGAAGGCAGAGAGAGCAGCAGTGGGTGCCTGGTAGATGGCTGACCCGAGGGCAGCAGGGTGCAGCAGACCCGGGGGGAGGCAGGAGGCCTTTTCTGTCCATCTGGAAACTCACACAGGGACTTTTAACAAAGAGAGAGCAAACCAGCCTGCACACATCTGATGTTTTTCCCAGTTTCTGCACTGATGTAGACATTACAGACAAGAATGGGAGTGCAGGGAAAGGCAGAGAAGAGCTGAGCAGGATCCTCTGGAAGCACAGCAGAGAAGGATCAGCTGCACCAGGCTAACAGCCCTGAGCATGGCAGGGTTGGGCTTGCGGCTGAGCCACCGTGGGCTGTGGGAACCTGGGAGTGCCCTGTGAGTGTGGACAGGGCTGATGGACAAAGACACTTCACTGCACCCACAAAAATTGATGAGCAGTGAGAAGGGAAGCTGGCAGGAAGGATAACATGAGGTCCTTGATTTGCCTCCAGGAGTGGTGGCTTGAAAAGCAAGAAGGTTGGTCCGGAGTTTACTGTTCCTGATGGAGCCGTGCAACTGTGGGCATCTCCCTGCCCTCTGCAAAACTGACACCACCACCACCTTCATCTGTTTCACAGGAGCATGGATCGCTTTATACTCATGGCAACAAGTAAATTACTGCTGCACATGGCCAAGCAGCACTGCTGTCAAGCTGTCAGGTCACAGAGGACTTATTTCCTCTGTTATTGACATGAAACAGTCAGGAGATCATTCAGGCCATTAATTATTCACAGATGTTATCACTGCTCCTAGCAGAAGGGAGCTGGCTTCCCGTTTGTAATTAAAAAGGAGATAATTTGATATGTGCTATAGCTCACTACCACAGCACCCAGGAACCAGAGACACCTGATCACATCCCAGAGTGAGGATAAAGCATAACAAAAATTGCACTTGTGAAAGGTGCCCTACCCCTGGCTTAAGCAGGTGGGAGCTGTGAATGGCTCAGCTTTGCTCCAGCCCTGTATCCAACAAAGGCAGTGGTAAGATTCCCACTAAGCTGTGGGAGCAGAGGCAGATTCAGTGTGTAGGTGTTTTGAAAATCCTACCTTCAAGCTCAGTTCAAAGTCCATTAATTCTAAAGGTGTCTGTTGACTGAATTAAAACTTGGCTCAAACCCATATCTATTAGATCACTGAGCCAAAAAATATGGCTTAATCCTATTAAATATTAGCCTGCTTTAAACTGGATTTCCTAAGTAGGTAAGCTTTCTGACTTCTGTCAGCAGCAAGAGCTGTGCACAAACTACTGTGCCACCTTCCCAAACACGTATATGTCATACCTGGGAATTTCTCCTGTGAGATTCACATCCACCTACAATATCAACACTCCCATCCTCCCTTCTCCTGCTTCATTGGACTTGGAGATGAACCATCTCTTTTTAGAAAATACTCTTGTGTAAAGTCATTATTTTAATCTCAAGGTCCATGGCTTTGTGCTTTCTGCAGAAGTTTGGTATCCCAGTGAATCCAGGACTGATGGTACAATGGAGAGCACCTAGTTCTTCACACAGTGTCCAGGCACATAAGGCCTTTGGATTGTGCCATCAGCCCCTTGTCATTCCTTTCACTGTTTTTCTTGTGTCTTCCTATGTCCCATACCAAGGGCTGAGTGTTCCCTCACTGATCTCTCTTTCTCTCTCTCTTCTCCCCTTCTCTCTCCTTACCTTGCTACCACTATTGGGATGTAGAGTAAAGATGCTGGTATCAGGACTTTGGTTATGTTGGATGAGCAAGGAGGTAAGTTCAGATTGCTTCAGTAAGGAAGTATAACCCTTGTCAAAGTGCTGTACTGACTGTGTACAACCTTGGAAACGAGGGACAGAAAATATGTGTGGTTGTGCATGAGAACCCCAAAACCTCTCTGCCTTTAGTTTTGTTGTCCAACAGAGAAAAACGTACAATGCTGCCTAAGTCTGTACTTCTTTTGATCTGCTTCCCATTAATGTCAAAGAGAGCTGCAGGCTGAACTCAACCAAAACACCATTTGATTTCAGCAAGCTTTGGGTCAAGATCCAGCTACATGATGAGAAGATTTGCCTCTGTAAGTGCAAAATCCAGCATTATTTATGCAGGTGCTAAGTAATTTTCCCACTTAAATCACAAGTGAAAGATATGCAACAAATGCATCCCAGGAGAAGGTAAATGGGTTTAGTTTGTGTAAGATTCAGTTACTTTTTGTACAGAAGTGAGGCAGTGAGAATGACAAAGTTTAAACATTAAAAGGTATTACACAATCAGCTCATTACAATTGTCCATATAGGAGGTTTCAGACTTACACTACCTGTATGTGGATGACAATGACAAAGACAGAGCCTGATATATTCAATACATTCCAGGAAATTACATTTTTGCCTTTCATAATATTACAAAGAAAAGCTAGCCTTCTCTCCCTCTCAATAAAACTAATAAGTCTTCATTTGCCATAGACTCACAGCCCCAGGAAAATGGCGTCTCCAATAAATCAACGGAGTAGAAATTTCTGCTACTCTCTATCAAACCAGCCCCCACAGGCCCTTGTTATTATTTATTATGTGGCAGGACACAAAATTATTATTAGGAAATGTTTTCTGCAGAGGTAATGCTGCATTACTCATCACACACGGACAATGATAATAAGCCAGGGTACTGAATTTTTGGGAAATGGACTACAGTACCTGACAGGCCCTTTCCAGTTTTAATGTCCCTGCCTCTCTGACACTGCAATGAATGAAAAGTAATAACAGGACCTAAATGGAAAGTACTTTCTTCTACTTGCTTTTTTTTATGTATGTCTCATTGCTTTTCCCCCACATCCCCCATTTAGGGAAAAAAAAATTTAACCTAATTTTGCCACATCTATTTGTCTTGACAAGAAAAATATGACAGAGAACATTTTGTTGCCTTCAAAAAATAATAGCAGTAGAAGAACTTCCACCAAATACAAAAAACCAAAAATTACTTATGTTGAAACAGATATGGCACCTGTGTAAATAATGTGTTTTGTTTCAGCAGTGGATTATACGGCTGTAATAAATCACAAATATTGTGAAAGAAAGAATGTTAATATCCAGATGTGTCTTGCAATGTAATTCACAGGCAGAGCACAAGAAACTTGAGTAGCTCGTGGGAATGTATGTTTCTGTTCTTTAACTGCTCTATTTCAACAGATTTCTAGGGAGGTTTATTTTGATTTTAATCCTGAATTTTGTGGGGTTTTGAAATTATTATTTTGGAATTCTATTGTTAAACCCCTGTATTCAGAAGTTTTCTGACTGTCACTGTAGCCATGACAGAAAGGACAATCTGAATGCACCAAGGAGCTGAGACTTGACACACCCACCTCTCTGGAGTCCAGGGAGCTCAGTATAAAACACTTATTGAGAGTGAGACCTTAAATGCTTGTTGTGCAGTCACAGATGCAGTTAGTCAATAACTCCAGGAAAGACTCGGAAGGTCCTGAAGCCCCTTTAAATTGGTTATGGTCATGCCTTAAGTGGTTCAGTAAATTTAGCTTATGACTATACAGTGTGGGTTTCTCAAGGAAAACAGCCAAATAATGTTACCAATCCTGAAAATATTGTAACCTTGCACTATGCTAAATGTTTAATTAAGTTTTCTCCATTTTAACCATATGTAGGTATAATAATTGCTAATTTCATTTTATCATTAAAGGACTTACACTACTGGGCAAAACACGCTAATGATGACTTTGAACCCTCTGTCATTAGTGCAATGTGTGCAGCTCACACATGTCTCAGCAGATTATCAGATTAAGGAAATAATTTGCTAACACTGCCATGTGATCTCTTTGCAGCTGACTGCACAAGTCACTTAAGATTATTAGGTGTTAAATATACAGAAAACATGACATTGATCTTTCCAGTAGGCGGAAGGCAGAAGATCTAATCTCTGCACTTGCTTGAAGCTCTGTTTCTATGTTTCCCTACAAAATTACTTGTTTTGAAGTTAAACAGGCCTTATATGGAAACACTTTTCTGAGCCATTTCAACCCAAATAGTGCACAGCAGAACTGATTTTCTGGTATCAGTGAGCAGAAGTCTCTGGGATCATGAAAGGCAGTAAGCCAAGGTAATTTCACAATGCCAGGTATTTGTACAACAAAGCCAGACTGGATAGCTGCTCTTGCCCAAAGGTTGAGCACAGCTGGCAGCACAGCAGGTTACAGAGTCTGTCATGGCCCGCAGAGATCTGGAGCCTCACAAGAGCTCCCTATTTCAGAGAGAATGGAACTCCCATAAAAGCTAGAGACCTCCTCCACTGTCTTCTGAAGAAAGGGAACCTGAGTAGCCCTTCTGAAATATCAAGAATTATCATTTTTTGGGTCAGGTACTGTCAGCAAAACCAGTTGAACACAGTTCTTTCCCCGGGGAGCTCAGAAAGGAGGCATGAGTTTAGATTTTCCTTGTTGGGCTTTTTTCCATCACTAAGAAAGTCTTTACCAGACCACATGTGCATCCATAATGCTTACATTTTTTTTTAATTTGGCCTTGAGTCAAGCTCCTTTATAGCGGTTTAAATATATATATATATATATTTACGTATATATGACAATAATATATTAAAATATATGTATAACTTTTTTATATCTATATAAACATATGTAACTCTTTAACTAAAATACTTATACTTTACATGAAAAAAATAAATGGGGTCACTCAAAGGATGCCAATATCAATTCCTCTGCTTCTTTAAAACATGCAAAATTAGAAAAATATTCATATTTGGATGCACTTTGGTTAAAAGCAGCCAATAGAAACTGATGAAACTAATAGTACAAAGTGAAGATATGAAAGTAAACTTGAAGTGCTAACACAGAAAAGGTCCCAGACTGGTAACTCTATTTATCCATAGGAAACTACCATCACCTGGACATAGTAGCAGGGTTAAAGATTTGGACCTTCAAGGACATTTTTTGTGTGATGACATCCTCATGCAGTTTATTACAGAAGAATTTAATTCTTGTATTCCAAATGAGGTGGAGTGGAGAAACTTTTCCGATAACAGGAGCAGCACAGTAATTTTTCATCCAAGACAGATGAATAGCCGCAACTTGGATAAGAGACAAAGAAAATATCAGTGCAATTGGAATTTTCTCCTTGCACCACGAATGCACAAACAGCAGTTCCAGGGAACATGGGGAGCAGATTAATCTGCCCAGCAGATCTTACTCCTGATCAAGCTTACAAAGGAAATAAAACTTGAAAATAACTGGGCAATCCCACAAACAAAAGCACTTGCACACATATGAGCTGATCTCCACTGCTTTTGCAGGAGTGTGGTTTGGCATTTTTGTATGTTATGGCTAATTAGCAAAATAAAAGGGGACTAAGAACTACCCCAGTTTTCACAGGGAAGATGATATTAATTATGCTGAAATTGTAGCACAGAAAAGACAAATGAACCCACAAAAAGCAAGGTTGTGCCTTTGTCTACTGTTATTTTTAGCACAGCTACACGTGGGCTCACAGCTCTCCCTCCAGCTTTCTTCCCTGGGTACCTGTGCCCAGCAGTGCCTTTCAGAGCACAGCTAGGTCAGAGCTCAGCATCTCTGAAAAGGCTGTCCCACAGTCTATGCTCCAGCATGATTCTCTTTTATGGAAAACAGGATGACGGTGTAGCATTGGAAACAGTTAATCTGCTGAGTCTCAAATTAAACCCTCCTGTATGCAATTATGATTACAATGTGTTCTTAAGATGTCCTTTGTGTTTTCTTCCTTTTTTTCCCTTAATTAAAATTGCCCTTGGGGGAAATTGCTTCCCTGCACAATACTCCAGGCAAAGGAGCAAATTCTGATCTCCACAGCTATTTAAATGACATTCAAGCACAGGCTCCAGATCCTGGACATCAGTGAAGGGATATTTGTCATAAATTACAGATGAGGATGCAAAGGTGAAGCAACCCCACACTTGCTTTGTGCTGGTCTTGCTACCAATACCTTGTAAGATGCTTTTGCAGCTGTTTTTGGTCAAGACACCACAGGAACAACTGAGAAATGCCTTTGCTACAGTTTCCCTGCCCCAACCACTTCCCCAGATCAGTCATAAGATGGGGAATTGCTGGGATGTTACGGAAGATCCTGGCAAAGACCCACTGGCAAATGGCCACAATGCTATGATAAAACTAACAGGACTAGCTTATGTTCCCTCAGTTACCTTACAGGAATAATTGAGAAGTACAATGATACAGGTAAAAATCTGTTATTGTTTCTGCCTTAAGATAGGCCAATTGTTTGCTGTAAGATCTGGAAGATTTATGGTCACTACCTTGAAATGAAAGTGATATTCTCAGGCATCAGTATACAAAAAAGTTTGCAGAGATTTCCAGAGGGGGAAAAAAAATGAAACCTATTTCTGATGTGTATTCTGCCTCCAGACAGCACCAATTCTCTTAGGTATATATCCTACATAAACATATAGATGCAGTTCATTCAAATAATATTGCAACAAACTGTCGAAAGATGTTCAAACTCTGACCTTGAAGGACTTCTCCAAATGGAAGTATGTGCCAACAAACTGTCTTCCCTAAAACCTTTAACACAGCACAGAATGTTGGAATAAGGAAGATCTATGGAAACAGACATTAAATTAACCTCTCGATAGACATCTGATTTCCTACCAGCAGTAATTCATTCTGGGCCACATTTTAATAGCAGTTATACAAAAACAAATCCAGCGTGACCTCATTAAGTTAATTCCACTATAATATTTATGCCTCAATAATTGTGCTTAAACTCATGAATCTATTTCCTTGCCTGTGGGATCAGATCTTTGACAGGTATAAATTGGCATTGCTCCACAAAGCCAGAATAACTATTCTGATTCAAGCCAGTTAACAACCAGCCCACAACATTAACAACTAGCAAGTGGTTTTAGGACCAGCAGCCAGCTGTCTAGACTTCTGGGCCACAAATATGACATGGGTTTTTTACACTGATGAGGTTTCCTTTAATGAAGGATAAATGAATTGTGGCTCCCTTTCCTATTCAGCAATAGCCCAGGCATCAAACACAAATCCTGAACTAGGATAAATAGAGTCAGGATTCTAGAGAGAGCTGTAATTTAAATGGAAGTCTTTGATTTGTGTAAAATAGACTCTTCAAGAAGCACTCATTTATTTGGGCAAAATAAAAAACAGTAAAGACAGTTCAAAAGGGCCTGTTACATACATGGCTTTAGAGAATGTGCGTCTGGGCAAGGAGAATTGCTTCCACTGAGAGCCACAAGTAGTACCAGATCTAGGACTGACCCATGCAGTGTGAACCTGGCTTTTGCTACGGACAGACCAGGTTACAGAAGCACTAGCAGGAAAACCAATGGAAGAAAGATCAGATACCTCTCATATCCCCCAGTGTCAAAATGCACATGTGGGTACAACGTCTTTTAACTGACAAGGGGCTCTGCAGTGCTCAGAAGCAGGAGCTGGGAGCTTGTGACAGAAGTGCAGCAAATCCCATCACGCTGCATGAACCAGCATCAAAGCCAGCTCACACTCCCACAGCTGCTCCCCAGAGCAAGAGCAATTGTGGCCCAACTGAGGAGCAGACAGGGCCTGGGCTTAGCGAGGAGCAGGAGCACAGGGAGGTGTGTCTCCTTCTACCCCAGACTCACATTTCTGATGAGAACAACAATCTGTGCCTACGGACTCCAACCAAAGCTTCTACTGAAGCCTACATTACAATGTGCATTAAGACGATCCAACCTTGCTTTTCTGGTTCTCAGCTCAGCACAGTACCTGGCTGAACATGTGCGGTCCCTCTCTCAGGTTTCCTTCTTGGCTTCCCAATCCTTTGCTTACAGTGTGTGCCCCTTTTAGAGGGCAGTGCCAGGTAAATCTGATCCTCTAAATATATCCTTGGATTTGGGATTGATAACTCCCATGGTACCAGGAGAGTGGCCCATCCAGCTGAGGAGAATGAGAACTGACAGCAGAAAGGCTGATGACATGGCACCTCTCCTTCTCAAAGGCCAGTGTCATGCAAGAATTAAACAAAGAGCACAAATTCAATGCTTGAATTATTCCAGCTTGAATAATTTAGTACAGGATTTTCTAGGCCCTCAGGGGTGAGATTCCTGTTTCCCATTAAAATTAATTAAATAATATTAATTTTAATGGGAACTGGGTGTCTAAACCCCCCAGAAAGCTTTGAAAAGCTAAACTTCAATTATTATTAAAAACCCAAGTAAAAAATTAGGCATCTTCATGTTCTCAAAGAAGTTAAGAGGAGCTTTTTACTGACGTCAATATGCATATGATTTTTCTTCTAAAATTTTCTTCTTCTTTTTTTTTTTTTTCTGGATAGGACTCAGTTAACATCAGGGATGACATTCTATTCCTTCCATAACCACACCTCTTAGTTCTCTACAGTCTAATTCAGTGTTTTTTCTATTCCATATGGGGACTAGAGATGTATTTGTATTTTACTGAGATTGCTTTACTTTTCCTCATTACAGTTATGTTTTTTAATGGATTGAAATGCCACTCCAAGAACCTTTCTGATCCTGGGCAGCATCTGAGTCTATCCTTTGGGATCAAATGGTGTAAAATGTAAATCCCATGTAAAATGCTGTCCCTACAGCAGACTCCACACCAGACCCTTGATCCAATTGGATCCATATCTGTTTACCTCAGCAGAGAATCCTGTTCCTACACTTTTGTGTCATGGTATTCTGTTCCTCTAGGACATTTTTCCCAGATTTAAAACTGAAAAAAATGAACACATTAAGTTATTCTGAGCTACTAAGTCACTTAGAAAACCAAGTCACTAAGAAAACCCATAAGCTGTAGGTGGAAATTTGCCAAAATTTGTTTAATGCCAGGATCTATATGTGGCTGGTTTCTGGGCCTGGTGCTTCTTAACTTGACCTGGAGCAAAGCAGAAGTGACCCCACTGAAAACACGAGTCTTCACCCAATGCCTGTTTCCTAAGGTCCCTCAGGGCAACAGCCGGTGACACTCTTGCAGAGAGCATTGGGCTCCCACAGTGTTTTCAATTGTTCCGTGCTCACTGAGGTTACTCCTGGTTTGCAGCACCCACACAGGGAAGAAAACCAGCCCTGAGGCCATACTCAGACTAGAGATCGATATCCAGCACCAGTCAAAGTGGCAGGTCTGTTTTCTCTGCCTCTGGAAGAAAGGGCATCTTGACACAAGCCCTTAACAACTCGCTCCAATACCACTAGCATTAACTACCAGCTCTCTCACTTACTGGCCACAGCACTTGTGCTGCCCAAACCCACCTAATTCCGAGGCATTTGTAAGCGTAAGTAATGGAAGCATTTTCCATGGATAGACTTCTTTTCTCTAATATTAACACACATAAATGCAAAATAATAACAATATCTTTCTCCTGGATGTCATTGTGTCTTAGTAAGTTGATGTATTGTATTATGTTTTTGGACCTTGAACTTTATAACCCTTCCTTTCTACATCATTACATCTTTTTTATATTAATACATTTCAAATAACTTTCTCCTTTATTTTACTCTTCCCATACTAATAAAAAATCTTCAGCATCCAATGCAGCATACATCCTTTCAGCAATGCATCAGCCCAGATTAATGCATTGTAATGTCATTATTAACTCAGTTCTACATGGTCATTTTTCATGTTCTGTTGAAGACAAAATCAAAGAAACAAAAATACAATTCATTCCACACTGTCATCCCTTTGTCCTGACCAGAACAACTCGATCGTGTTGAAGAAGGCATGAACCATATCAACCAAGACATGAAGGAGGCCGAGAAAAATTTAAAAGATTTAGGGAAATGCTGTGGCCTTTTCATATGTCCTTGTAACAAGTAGGTACTGGGTACCGGCTCTGCTATGTGGTGTCCAGTTTCTTGTCACAGTGAATGTCTGAAGTTTTTGTCTTTTTTTTCTTTGTCCTTTTCCATCTGCTTCATTCTGTGGGGATAAAATACTTGTGTTTAATCAGAACAACTGGAACGCATCGAAGAGGGAATGGACCAAATCAATAAGGACATGAAAGAAGCAGAAAAGAATTTGACGGACCTAGGAAAATTCTGTGGTCTTTGTGTCTGTCCATGTAACAAGTAGGTGCTGCCTGCCTCATCTCTTTGAGCACTTAAGGCTGATCCCAAAGGCCTTGTGAAGCTCATCCTTGCTAGGCACATGGACAGGATGAGCATGTGGCATGCAGAAAGAACGATTCTGATTCAAATGCATTCATTTCATAGCATAGACAACTGACTGGGAATTACTGTAGATGCATTAAAATCAGGCATACTGCAGTGAAAGCTTCACTGTCAACACCTTTTAATGGTAAAAGTTTCAACATTTTACACAAAGTGTACTGAGTGGTTCCATTTTCCAGCGAACAAAAACACTTGGGGCTACCTTATTCCTGGACACTCTAAATTATGAAACATATTTTCATGAACAAGTTTTATAAACAAAAGAGCTGAAAAAATGCAGAACAGGTCATACTAAATATTGTTCAAAATTATGGATGAAAATCACAGCTTTTTTCATTGTTCAGCAGAAATAGTCCTTGATAAAATCTTGAAAGAGATGTGACGTTTCATAATTGGAACCCAACTTGAAATGGTTTTCATCCTGCCACAGGCAAAAAAATTGACAAAACCTCAACATGCCAAATTTCTCTCATTTGGGTAGCACGTACACTAAGCAGAAATGTTGAAATGCATAGAATTTGCTTGCATGCCATCACACTTGAACGAAACCGTCCTCCAAGTAATGCCAAGCTTGTTTTAAATGCCAAATGAAAATGTGATGTGCGGTTACGCGGGTCTAGGAGATTGGGGACCAACCCAAAGTCCTTGAGGAATGGCAAATCCAGCATGCAGTGAGTAGGCATGAAACTAGGTTGCAGTGAAAATATTCTTAAATGGTTGGCCAGAGATTGTGCAGGAAACAAAGAGAGAAGGGGTGCTGTAATATTAAATTCCATTTCTATGTAAATTTTTTTCACAGCCAAAGCCTGATCCTACCCTGATTATCAAAACCAAAAGGAAAGAGAGCTGTCATTTTGCCAAAAATCAGCGAAGCAGCACTAGTCACATTTATTTTGAAGTTAATTCCCTTGGGACACAATGCAGATACGGCTTCAGGATTTTTTACTTTGTATCAAGCCCTGAAAACTTTTTTGGAGTAAACATTTTGCCCAGAATTATTATAGCTTTGATGTGCAATGGGAGAGGGGGCAGGAGGAACAGGAAGGGCTGCATACACCTCTTTTGCAAGGTGTATGAGTTCTGACAGCCTGCAGCCCTTGCTGCCCTGCCCCAGAGGAGCTGGTGCACAAGACCTGCAGGTACAAATGCAGCAGAAACTTCACATCTCCCACACTGTACAAGCTGTAAAAGCTCAGAACTGACAGCCAGACATGTGACAGCAATGGGATTAGCACCTGGCACGTGGCACTAAAACATTTGGCAATTTGCTACGGCTGCAGAGTCATGCTGCAAGAACAGAATGATTCTGTAGGGGAAGTAGGGGGCATGAATTTGTAAAGGGGCCTCTTCCCTTCTCTAAGGCATTCTGACCCTATCAGTCTGCAGCCATATTTCAGAGTGCAGCATTGCTAACCAATGCTCAGAGGACGGATGAAGAATGGTTTTAGAGACTGTTCCCTGAGTTGCTAAGCCAGGGCCCCACTGGGGTACAGATAAGATGGTCTTCTGAGGAGTGGAGTGTGGGAGAGAGAGAAATCCATACAGTTCTGGGCATCAGACTCACCATGATCCCCTAAAGCTCTTCTGACTGGTGGGAGATTAATGGCATATATTTATAAAAAGATTATCCACTTCACATGTAACTCTACCCTGATATACAGTGAAAGTACAGTTCTCTGAGCCATAAAAATATGTAAAGCTTGATCCTACATTCTTAGAAGACCAAGAATGCCCACAGAATGGAAGTTTGACCAGGTTGCATTCGAAAGGACAACTGCTATTGACCATGAGCAGATCCAAGCTCCACCTGTTGACTTTAATTGGAAGTCCACAAGAAAAAAACAGATCAGATTCTGGGTGTATAAAATCATTCACCTCAAACACAGAAACTGTCTCACTGACAAAGTTGCACAGGTCTAAATAACAGGCAAAACCCTGTAAATGTATCTGCAGCAAGAGACTGAGTTTCAGGCATTTTAGAAATGCCAAATCTGATGTATAGTTTCAGAGAACTAAAATTAAAGAAGCCAACCATCCTATTTATAAATAGTCTTCACAAACTTTAATAGGAGATAAGCAACAGAACAGATGAGTAGGAAAGATCCTCTTGTAATCTATATTTTAATTCTATATTGGATCATACAACACATCTTCAGGCTTATTTAAAACTGAGCTGCTTCGGGGGGCATGGAGAGAACATGACACCAGAGATGAGTTTGTCATGTCCTTTCCCAAATCTCCCAGAAGCACGTTCAGTTCCTCCCCCAAAATCCAAGCCACAGGGCTGTTTATAGTATTGATTGGAACTGACCAAGGAACAGGGAAACCACAGAGATTTGCAGCTCCCAGACCCATTTCCAGAATAAAATCATGAATTTATATCTGTGCACCCCAAATCCTTACATTTTCCTGTTAAAATGTTCAGTCTTGTCTGGTGACCCAAATGACAGCAGCCCTGAATAGGCTGCACGTGTCAATCTGCTGCTCTAGGGGTGCCTGGATTTTAATTTTCTATCCATGGAAGCTCAGTCAAAAATGGCTCTCTGAAGGTTAATGTAACTGCCACAAAAACCAAATATAACAAGTTGCTATTTTTGAAGTCCTGTGGTTTAAAACTCCTGAAGGAAGTGATGATCCTTTTTTGCCTGTGTCTTGCTTATTGTGAAGGCTGTTACTGCTGATGTATTGAGGGTATGATGAACTATTGGGGCAACTGTGCTTAGTGAGAATGCTTTACTTCTTATTCATGCCTGTAGCTGGTGCATGAAGAAAAATGTAGAAAAATTTCCCTTTCTGATGCTAGATTGCTCGTATCTTTTATTTTCTCCTGCACTCATTTCACTTCTGCCTATTTTACTTTTTGTCTCTGTGGACAAAGGTTTGTACATCAACTGTCGATGTATGATTACTATTTTCAAGTACCGATATATTATTTGAAATATCAAATGAACCCTATGATAAAATCATCCCCAAATCACCTTTGGAAAAGTTAGTGGCTTTTAATGCCTATTATGCCACATACACATTGAAAAAATATCATCAGAAGCCAAATAGTCTGCATGGTAAAATGTTAAATTGTAGCCAAATCTGTTTTTCTCTAAGAGGGTGTGTTGCTGTGATGTGATGTACACACTATACTTGGCAGTTCTGTTTTTATGTCTGTCTGCCAGTACGTCTTCTGTGTTTGATGTCAAAACATATGTGTCACTGAAATTAAACAATGTTTTCTACTTATCTGTATTTCTTCTCTTCTTTTTCATTTTTTTCTTTTCTTTTCCTTTTTTTTTTATTTTCCTTCATTCCGGAAACTAAGTCAACATACAAAAACCCGTGTGCAATGTTGTAGACATGACAACTGCAATTCACCCTATTGGAAACTAAACCTCTGACCATCACTGTTGTGGCAGTAAAGTAAAAAATAATCAAAAAACCCACCCCCTCCTTTTATTCATCATTATGATATATCGGTATACAAACAATGACCCTCTATCTGAAAACTCATTTGCTTGATTCAGCTTTTAGCTTGGAGAGGTAAAGAGTTTTGCATTTGTCCTTGTGCACTTGGTGCTTTATTACTCATAATCTTTTTTGCATAGGCTTAAATCAAGTGATGCTTACAAAAAGGCCTGGGGCAATAATCAGGATGGTGTTGTAGCCAGCCAGCCTGCACGTGTTGTAGATGAACGGGAGCAGATGGCCATCAGTGGTGGCTTTATCCGCAGGTGAGCCTTTTTATCCACTGTTTTCTCTCTGTTCTCCTTGTCACTGATATATTTAGATTGCTTCCATATGGTCATGAGTTCTCTGGTGCTCATTAACTCCTTCAGAGGTGCTGGGAAATGTGATGGAGCCAGTATTTTCCATGAAGTGGTGCTCGGATTCAGGTTGATGGTGACTCAGACACATCCTAAAGGTTTACTGCATCCAGGGACTTATCCTTAGCCTGAGGGTCACCTGAGCTCTTGTGTAAAGGATGGTGACCTTGCTGGAAATCCTGGAAGTAAGGATCTAAGAACCAGAAGACGCTTGAAAACACAAGCCCAAACCTTTATTTTTGAGACTGTCCAGATGTGGGCAATAATAAATGAAAGTCTATTTATTTATTTCACAGCAACACTGTGAGGGTGAAGACCACCATGGCCAGCCAGCACTGTCCTCGGCACTCCAGCTCCCTGTGTGGACACTTGTCCTGGGGGCCTTATCATGGGGCTCGCTAATGACACTTGTCAAACGCCTCAGAAATGAAGTGTCAGATAAATACTAGTTTATTGCCGTTATGTCTCAAGGCATGTAGTGCCCATTATCCCTCCTTGACAGAAGACGTACCAAAGCATCCAGCAGCCCTCCCTTTCTTTTCAATAACAAAAAAGCCTTAGGCTTCTTGCCAAAGCACCGAGCTAAGCACAGAACTTGAACACTTTAAACTAGAGGTGCACCCCTCCCCTGCTCTTGAGCGTCCTCAAAACTTCACTGCGTGGGGAATGATTCCCCATTCCTCAGCTGCTGGGAAGCCACAGCTGTGGAGGAACAGAGTGGGAATCCCTGGGCTTTCAAATCAAAGCCATTTTGATGCACACAGCTATATTAAAGGCAACCCCGCTGCAAACTTCCCATGACACACAGGGATCCAGCACAAGTACCTACTGATTACAGAGCTTATGGGGCATGTATTTAGCTGACAATGCTGTCAGCATACCAGTAGGCAAAGCTTTGATCTCTGAAGATTAAGGACACTAGTTTAATAAGTAATTATCTTTCCAAAAACTATTATCCACTTATTTTTTTGGCTGCTGTGATAAAGGGAATTCAGTGTGATAGAAACAATGCTGTCATACAATCTGAAGCGTGGGATGGAGTTGCCATTTAAGTTTGATGAGTCTGCCATTCACTTTTTTTTCTAAATTTCTGGATGGCAGCCCCACCAAAATGAAGGCTGGGGCATGATAATAGAAGAGCAGTGAAGGAAGTTACTCTGCACCATGACTGTTCTGCAAATAGCCTGGAGAACCGTTTGGGCACCTACATGAACACAAACTGCATAAGAGACTCAAAGTAGGAATTTTCTGAATGGGACCCTTGGACCTGGCTTTTCCCAGCATCAGTCACCATCTATCTCTTGAGTCACTGGAGAGTTGAACTGGTCCTTGGCTCAAGCACAAGTTTTTCCTGCCAAAAAGCAAACAACTGCAAGAGATGGTGCTAAGATTGAGAGATAAATTATCTTTACTAAAGCCAGTAAATCTGAGAGAAGATGATACTGTCTCTCACCAGAAATACAGTTAATTAAATATGATTTTAGGTCAGGATTTCACAGCTGAAGCACCTCTTCCCCAATATCTCTGTTACTCCAAGCATACAAGGACTGGACAGTATTCATTAGTCCAGGGAGGGGAGCTGCTATCACTGTAATTCCACCACCTTCCAGCACTTCCCATGAACGCTAACCACAGACAGATACATATGGAGCACGCTTTCATTCTTTGGGAAGGATGATCACTACAGAGAGGTGCAGTATGTGGTATAGGCAAGCTCAGACAGCAACATCTCTACCAACAGCAGACATGAGCGGTATAAACAGAGCACTGATAACTCAGATAATTGAGCCCAACATCCAAAAAATAAGCATGTAACATTTTTCAGGTAATCTATTCATTAATCCCTTTTGTTCAAAGCTGAGCACAGCAGCCTGCTCCTCAGGTGGCAAGCGATGAAGGGTGCAGTGGAGGTTTCAGATGAATCACAGTTTCAGGGGGAATCTCCTGTCTCTGCTTTAAAGAATTGGATTTTTTTTCACAGGGTAACAAACGATGCCCGGGAAAATGAAATGGATGAGAACCTGGAGCAGGTCAGTGGCATCATTGGCAACTTACGTCACATGGCCTTGGACATGGGCAACGAGATTGACACACAGAACCGCCAGATTGACAGGATCATGGAGAAGGTAAGAGCTGCCATTTCCGTGACGACCCCAAAAGGGGCTCTGTTTTCCCTTCTCCAAGCATGGGCCTGGAAAAGACAAGGTGCAGAAATAGCTCCTCTCTTCTCCCTCCAAATGTTGGGCCAAAGCAGAGCTCGCTGCTGTGAATCTGCACCTCCAGTGCAGGCTGGGTTGAACCCTTGCTGTTGAGTTTGCCACACAGTTGCAAGGGGACCCCTTAGCACACACCAATGCTCCTTCTGCAATAGCTCTGGAAAAGGACAAGTGCCCTAAGCTATGCTGAACTGTGGGGCTTGGATCTGACTGTCCCGGCACTTCCTAGAAAGTTTTAAATCCTCCTGGGCTTTTCCTTCCTCAGAAACTCCATGAGCAGCTCAGGATTAGATCACCTGCTTGGGGGACCAGTCTTCAAAGAATAATGGGGATTTATTAAGCAAAGCTTTGCCATATGGTAACAGTGCAGGTAGTTTTGTTGTGCTGCTTATAACAACATTAGGAGAGAGATCTACCTGCTCTCTTGGGGGAGGGTGTGTGTGTGTGTGTGTATATTTATACATAATTGGGCCCCACACAGCTCCAGTGGAACACAAAAGCTCAGCATTCGTTCTGAAAATTCACCATGTAAAAAGGCAGAGAGTACCGTTCAAATGCCAGACCTGCACTGCAGATTTCTGAAGCAGAGAGCAGCCCCTTCCAAGCCTGGCTGCGATCTCACTGCCATCCTGAGATCCCAAGATCTGCAGGCCATCTGCACTGGTACTGGCAGAGCTCCAGGCACAGTCAGGCTCATGTGACATAAGAGGCTAGATCTTCGTCTGGTGTAAAATCAACACAACGCTCCACTTCCATGGAGATTTACACAACCTGAGGATCTAACCCAAGGACTTACATGTAGTGCTTAGAGTTAATTCTGACCTCAAGTGGTAGAGCTGGTGCTCTTGAGCCTTCTCACACACACACGCCTCCTCAAACAAGCAGGATGCCCATGCCTGTTTTTCATGTCAGTTAATGATATCAGAGCCTAGTAATAAAAATTAAGGAAAATACTGTACTGGGATTCACTCCAAAAGCTTTCCTTTTTGGAGGTAGATTCTGGAGAGAACTGGGTGAAGTATACATTGTCTGAAGTATACATTGTCTGATTGTGGGAAGATCATCCCTGATAGAGAGGCAGCCATGGTAGAGCATGTGGCTTGGTGTTGGTCAAAAGGCTTGCTTTATAAAGCTGCATGTGCTTGTTTGACTCTACTGGAAAATGCACAGTATTTCTGGGATGCCATTATGCACCATTTCATACTTCTGGGAAAACAAGAAACACTGGGGGAAGGATTTACTACTGCTATTCATATGGAAAGAGCTAGAAAGTAGCACATCTCTCTATACTTTGAGAAGGGACAGGGAATTTATACAGCCTACACTATGAGTACCTTGAAATAAGAAGCCTATGACATACATTATTATCTCAAAGCAATGAGGACATGCAATACTGTGTTCCTACCTCCCCTGCTCATGTCACAGTGGCAGGAGATGTGCCCTGTGGATGGAAATCAGTGGCATCCTACCTGTGCCTGCAGGATCCTAAAACACAGCAAGCCCAACAAGTTCTCCTACCAGCTCAGGCTTGCGAACATCTGGATTTTGAAAACATTGACCAGGCTCTCTGTGCACATAAAGCACATGGGCCAAACCTCTCACAGTGTATGCTAAGAGCAGTGACCTGAGGGACCAGCCTTCCACAGCTCTGTGGTCTTCTCACAGACTTTGGCATTTTGTACAGCAATGGCAAAATAACATTAGCAGCTAATGCATTCATGAAAGCACCCAGGGCCCTTGGCTAAGGAACAGTGACACATTTGTAAAAGATGGATTTGCATCATACACAGAGGAGTCATCACGAGAGCAGCACAAAAATAAGACAGTCTTCAGTTTTAGTGAAAAATAAGCCAAATTTCTCAGAGTAAGAACATACAGTAATGAGGGTACAAGAAAAAGGAACACAATGTATTAGTAAAACCCTCTATAAAAGACAGAAATAATAGTTAGCTGGATAACGGCAAAACCTCAGTTGCACACACATCCAGTCTGCAATGAAATATGGCAACAGAGCCTTGTCCCACTCACAGCATTGTCAGGGTTTTGCTGAGCAGCTGGAACACTTTGGGTCGATTATGGTCATTAGAAAGACCCTTGGTTGGCACAATTTGCAAAAGTTGGGGTACATCAAAAAGCCAACCTAAAGTACCCTGGGATGCATCATAAATGCTCCTAAGGGATTTATGTTATACTGGATGCGTGCACCCAAACCAGAGCAATCTCATAATGCAGTGATGTAATCTGATCTATCCACAGTAATCAGGACAGCAATGAATAAAAGGCTTTATTTATCCTTTCCTCAGATCAGAGAGAAAGGGACAAAAACCAAAACGACAGTGTGATGAGTAGGTCAAATGGCACCATCACCAGAAGATCCTGGCCCTAACATCTACCATAAATAGGAGGCTGGGAAGAAAGTAGAGGGGGCTCAAATCACTCTATCTTGACCTAAGTGTGAAGGTCAGCACAAAGAATCCCACTGCCTTCAATGCAACATCATCCAACAGACACTAATGTCCAAACATCATTAGGGACATGAGGTTTAATCACTGTTCAATGAATATTCACACATTTTGTAACAAAGGTAACTTCTTCCAAACCCATTAACTTTTTAGGTAGCCTTTTGGCAAAAGCACACAAAATTGTACTGTAGTAGACAAGGTCAAACTCATGGCTAAAATAAAGCAGTGTGGCTTGTAATGAGTAGTTTTGCTGATTTACGCTTGTTGAGGAGCTGGCACGTGCTACTGCACTAAAAATAGACATAGCACTTTCCAAAACAATTATGGAGAAAAGCCCAAGATATTTTTATTGCAAGAAAGATTTATTGCACATCAGTATAAACACTCTTAAAGGATTTTTAAATGTATGTGGGAAAGTTGCTTTACCATTCTGTCTTTGCAACTTGGAGATTTAAAATAAATCTGTAAAATTTGGATACACTCCAGAGATGTGGGACCAATCATCAAAGCTAACAAAATGCAGCCATCAAAACAGAGAAAGAGTTTGCTACTGGAGCTCATGCTTTTCAAGCAGCAACACAATTCTCACCTTTCCCACAGGTCTGGTTTTAAAAATTGGAACTATTTTCTACCTAGTCCCTCTGCTAGAATAAGTCGGCATGGCAACGTGGGGTTGAGTGGAGTTTTGCCAATTTTTGGCAGCTAAAACAGTGTCTTTAGTCTCCACAAGTAACTTCTGCAGAGCTACAGAAAGTCATGGTCAAAGTGTTTTCTGACTCAGAGAGAACTCCCCAACCTCCTAAATGGTGCCATTTTATTAATGGCATTTTATAATCATGGCAGGGAAAACAGTGCAATTAATGGGTCAGTCTATGCTGGACTAAATTGCAGTTTGATTGCTTCAAATCACAGTAGAATCCCTGCCTTTTCTTAACTCCTGTTTATGCTGCTGCCCAATGAAAGAGGCTACTCTCTCTTGCAACTGGTGAACTTTGGAGTACTGGCAACCCTCATATTCCCTTCCTTTCACATGCAGAGCAAAGATATCCAGGCTGATCTTTTCAAAGAAATTTATCTTTGCCAGCATTCCCTATGTCAGATGATTCAGCTTGTCTGCTCTGGAGTCTCTACACTGACCAAATTTTAGTTTTGGCTAGTACCTGATGATCTAAATTAGACCACAGTCTGAGTCCACTGAATCTTAGAGGGCTCTGAAGCTTTTCCCCAGAAAATGCAGATGCACACCACCAGTTCTCATGCCATCATCCATTACCATCTGTACCACCAGTGCTGTCAACAGCACCAACTACAGATGTGGCACAGCATTTACAGGATTCAGTGCAGCTGACCACAAACAGAAAAGCTCTGCTCAAAGCCTACATGAAGTAAAACCAGATAATCTGTAATCTCCTTTTGGGTCCCTAATACCACTATAAAAAGCAGCTCTCCAGTATTATCAAGCTACATTTTTCCATGACCTAGCCAAAATTATGGAAGTACCCACTTCCAAAATTCCAAAAGAATATGGGTCTTTCTTCCCCGTATTCTTTTTTTCTGTCATACTCTCTTTCTTCCCTGTACTCATCTCTTTCTTTCCTCTGTGTTTCCCCAGGCTGATTCCAACAAAACCAGGATTGATGAAGCCAACCAGCGTGCAACAAAGATGCTGGGCAGTGGTTAAATGCAGAGAAGTGCATTTCCTTTTAATGCTGTCCAGCAGGGCAGCATCTTCATGCTTTTATCATGGTATTTATCTACTAGGTTTGCACACATGCACATATCAGCCCCATTGTAAATGTTGTCCTGTGTAGTTTGTCAGCTTTCCAAAAATGATACTTGTAATTATTTTTTTCTAGATATCTTTCTTTCCAAAGGTTGTACATAGTGCTGATTTGATGGCTATAGCTCACTATGATGTTTTTTGGGGTTATTCCTTTCCTTTCCTTGTTTCTGTTTTGGATTCCTTTCCTTTTTTTTCCTTTTCATTTTTCTTTTTTTTTTAATGATGTTTGCTGAATGACAACACTGTTGGAATGCTAAACGTGCTGTTAACCTTTAAATATACAGTATTGTTCTTGTAAAACTGTGACATTCCACAGAGCTACTGCCATGCTCCTGTCTTTGGATATCATGATGTTTAAGCACTTAAACCTGCTGTCTTCAGTTCTTCATTGCCATTATCTGTTGTTATGATTTCATGATTAGACAATGTGGAATTATATTACTATAACAAGCATTGCACTAAAAAGTGATGTGATTTATGCAGTTATGCATGAGGAATAAATAGACTTTTAGACTCCTACTTAAACAAGAATTTTCCCATGGCAGTAGCACACCAACAATGACAACAAAAGCATGCTCAGTATTCGGACTCTTTTGGGACTATGTTATACCAGCAAGTTTGCAGTTGTGCCACTTTTTTTCTTGTTGATATATATATAGTTATTAATCATGATCATTTTTTTTAATTATAAAAAAAAGAGGGATTTGGCACTCACCATTTAGCCATTGCCAGCAAAATAAAAGCTTGGCTGAAAATATGTCAAAGACAAAAAGAAATAAGTGTAATATACTGGATTTGTCTGCTGCTTTTGAAGACTATCTTTTGGAGGAAACACTACCATATGAAATGGTGCAAAGAAATGTAATTTTTATAAGGCTCTCTCTTTACTAGTCGCTATCCCCATGTGGTTTGTTATCGGTACAGTTCTCTGTTGCTTACCTAGAGCTATGCACACCAAATCGCTGAGATGTTTAGTAGCTGACAATTAAAAAATAATTTAAAAACCTAAATGAATGAACTCTAGATAAACTGTGAGGTAAATATAATTTACAGCATGTAATATGAAAATTCCTTATGTCTCCTGTCAGTTTGTGAAGTGATTGACATTTTGTAGCTAGTTTAAAGATTATTAAAAATTATAGATCTCAGAATTCAAGCTTGCTTTATCCATTTGTTGCCCTACGTGTCAGTGACAACTTCTTATTTGCAATTCACCTGGGAGAAGAAGCGCAAAGTCTAAAGACTCTTTACAAACTGCTTTTGTATTGTGTTTTGTGGAAAACTAAAGATTTTGGTTTGCAATACTGTAGAAAAGTAATTTCACTAAAAGTGAATTTTAGTGACTGTTAATTTAAATAACCTGGCTCAGATTGCCAAACACTGAATCAAAATATTTTTCTCTTGTTCAAGGGAAAAAAATGACATAAATGTTATAGTACAGAAAGATACAGTTCCTTAGTAGATAAAATCCATTCCTGTAGTGGACTAAGTCATGTGCTAATACACCTCTTTTCAAGGAAGGCTTTGACCTACAGAATTTGGATAGTCTGCTAACAATAATTTTCTCAAATGACTAACAACAACTAGGATTTGCTGCCAATGAAAAGCGTTCTCATATTTTCCCAGGGTTTTTTCCCCTATATGGGCAAATTAGAATTAATTCTGCATGAGTGACAGTTCACTCATGTGTCTCACATGGCCGTAAGTCAAAATACACAAAGAACATTATGCTTGCATAATTAAAATTGTATGATAATGCACACAAGCTACATTTTGTTTAGCAGCTTTTTTTTTTGTATCTATTAAAAATTCATTTATGCAAATATTTTCCCCCACTACTTCAAACCAAAGAATAAACTTCAAGCAAACACTTTTAATCTGCTGACCATTTCTAATCCTGTCTGTTGGAGCATTCCAGTATTTGTGACAGCACAATCATTCTGCAATGTCAAAGCCTACTGGGGGAGGGCAAAAATCATTGGAAAATGCATCACAATGGGAACATGCAAATACAATATTTGCAAAGGGTGAGAAATAGATAAAAGTAATGAAGATGTTAATGGAGGCATTATTTATTTTGTGTTTGACAAGAATGTACCCTATCAGAAGAAACTCATACTTCCAAAAGCCATTAAAGCTGATCAAAAATATAATTGTTGCTGTGAAGGAACATGTTTTGACATCTGTTTTCATGTTGAACAAAGATCAAAACCCAAAGTACTGGAACTTTGTGCCAAATGGGAAGCTTAAAGGACAGAAACTTTGAAATGTTTCATTGCAGCTGTCTTTGTATCCTCCTCCATTGCATGTAGTGTTTTCTATGATCTGGCTAAAAATTAGTTCAGTAAATATGTTTCTTGAATTTCTGATTTATTGAAAATTGACTCTTCTAGGATTAATTATTCTTGAAAGAATGCAAAGAAAGGCTCGATCTCATGTAGTTTATCACTACAACAATCTGCTTTTGTTTGTTGAGTTTTGTGCACCCCAAATCCCTAGTGAAGCAGCTGACTCAACAGGGGGGAAACCCCAGATGTTTTAAGCAGAACACTGCGTGGAATGTGGCATTTCCCTTTTTGTCCCCTTTCTCCCTCTGGTTGGCCCCTGGGTCCCTGACACACTGCAGCCTCTCACTGAGGCTGAGCAAGCACAGGGCAGAATTACCTGCTTGAGGGCAAAGCTCACTAAAAGGAAAGGGACACGGCAAGGGGCTGGAATTACACCTCCCTCAGGAAAAAATGGCCATATTGAAAGGCACAAAGCTTGATAAACTATCACTTATTTCTAGATTTTTAATGCCATTGCACCATCAGTTTCAAGGATGGCAAGATCCTCATGTTGAGGTGGTCACAGGGGAAAGGGTTTTTAATATTCTCAAGTGGCATAGCTGAATAAACCACTCAGCTGCATAAGTCAAACAAAAAGAAAATGTCTGTTGAGCTCTAAAAATCAACAATTAAAAACTTCTTTCATGTCATGCATTCTTCTCCTTTCCTAGCCTAGGTGAGAAATGGCAATATAAAAACAACCCCAAGGAAGGACATTTGAATGTTATTCCTCAATAGAACAAAATTCATAAATAGTGTAATGACTCATGAAAAAAGAAAAAAAAATTACCTTCATCAAATATCTGACCTGATTTCAACAGGGAGAAGCTAAGAAAGAAAATTGAAAAAGGTAAGTAAAAATCAAAGTGGGTTGCCTCTAAGAAACCTTAAACTTTCAGGATTCCCAACCTTAGCATAAACACAGAGCTTTTGAACTCAAGAGTGTTACAGCTTTCTGGACTGACACCAATGCAAGAAAAGAAACTATGGGTAATACTCAGCATCTTGTGGTTTGACAGAGAACCTGTTATGAAAAGTGAATGGATTTGATGCAAGAGTAAAGTAAAAAAATAATTATTATTCTTGAAGATCGAGTGGTATTACTGTATATATAAAAAACCCCTATAACTAAAAAAAAATCAATGTTGCTTAGTTTTAATTTGCTTTCAGGAAATGTAAATTATACTAGCTTACTATGGACAAAATACATCCTTCATTTCTGAAGAAAACGAAATATGCCAGAGTTTGCACAGCAAACTGTAAAGCGCCCCCTGAGAGAGATGCCTGTGCCATATGACACTTATTATAGATATACTTTTTGTCTAGAAATAGAGAGGATAATTATCCTCCAAAATATCTGTGTGCCACACTAGCTGCTAACCTCCACAAGCTTTGGATCAGGACCTGAATGTGCAGAGATCACCAAAGACTTTTATTTAAGAGATCTGAATGCAGATAAACCAATCCACACACTTTTTCCCCCTCCTTCTTCCTTCTCCTGTGTGTACATATGCACATATAACTTTTTTATTTTAAAGGCATTGCAAAGGGAAGAGATGAGTACTTGGTAATAAGGAAAACTATGTGTGTTAGAGACAGCTTAAGTATCTGCATGGCTGCTGTGTGCGCCTGTGGGTGTAGGTGTGTAGGATGTGACTGCTGTCTGGTGAGCCATTTTGTTTGGAAGTTTGTAGAACACAGAGTATTTTTAAACCTGCAAACAGCTACAAGAAATGCAGACAGAGGAGAGAAACCCTGCTGAGACGTTAGGGCATTGGGCTGGTTGGATGGGGCTGGGGGAGTAGGTTCCATATAATTTACTTTGCCAGTGTTGGATCCCTCTGTAACAGTATTAAGAGAGATTATGTTTGTGTTGTAAAATACCAAACAGTTTTGAATGTTATTTCGTAAATACAAAATACCCTCTCCCCCTTGAAAAAAAAAGAAACATCAAAAAAAAAAAAAAAAAAGAAAGAAAAAATCAAACCAAACCCCACAAGATGGCAGTTAGAGAAATCAAAATAAACCATTATGTGGGACCATGCTGGCTCCCACACATTTGGGATCTATTCCAAGTTCACTGCTGCCCATGCAAATTCTGCTCATAATGGGTAACCAATTTGGTCAAGCAGTGGGTAGCAGATGGAGGGGTGCTCATTCTCCTGGTGTGCTTCCCAGCTCCTTGCTGAATTGGAGCAGTGGTGGCTGTGGGATCAGGGCTCCCTCCTTGCCTTGTCAATACAGGGCTGTGGGTAGTCGTCCACGGCTGCCTCCCAGCCTTGCACTGCCTTTGCTCCACGCCTGCCAGACCACAGCTCCCTCTACTGCTGCTCCAGAGCTCCCCATGCCTCTGCTCTTCTCTCCTGGCTTCTCTTGGCTCTCCCCACTCCCTCCTGGCTCCTCCAGCTCCCACCCAGCTGCTTGTTCCCTTCCTGTTCTTCTGGTGCCGAATTCACCTGCCTCCACTGTTGTCTCTCATTCTGCTTGCTTCTCATCCCTCCGCCTCCATGATTTTACCCCTGGGCTTTCAGTCAGGCTCTCTCCTCTATGATTTCAGCAGGAGACGCTCCAGAGAAATAAACAGCCTCTGGCTTTTCTCTCCGCAGCTGAACACCACGCCAGTGTCACGAGAGGACACCTGCAAGGCAGCCTTAGCTCAGTTCTGACAGTCCCAAAAGCCAGAAAATGCATTCTGCCAGGGGAATTTTCAGATAGTCCATCCAAAAAAGTCAAAAAAGTTTCCATAGGCTGATGCAAACTAAGATGTTTGGATAGCTGAGGACAGACAGACAAGCACTCTGGGAAAGACAGAAGGGCAAGAAATAGGAGACCCTTCAGCTGCTAAATTTCATATATCTGGTCCATGACACAAGTAGTGAGTGCTTCTCCACGAGATAGCTGGACAATCTTTCCTAACAGAGGCAAAACTGTTCACTTTCCTTTTTTCCACAAATTTCATTCATTAAAACTACCAAGACTACAGTTTTGGTTGAATTGTTTGTTTTCCTTAGGTTTGTTTTTTTTTTTTTTGGTTTGTTGGTTTTGGGTTTTTGCTTTTTATTTTATTATTATTTCACTGAAGCTTTTAAAACTTGTGCTTTTAAAAAGCAGGTAGAGGAAGTAGATTTCCCTCATTCCCACCTAGAATAACTACCCAATGTTGGGTTTATTCAAGCTAAATCCAGAACTCCTCAAGTTGGCATTAAAAAAACCCCACTATATCAGAAATTATTTAGTAAACTTTGCTATAGGCAGTCCTAAATGAATTAGCTGAATGCTACCTTAAATACAGGAACTGTAAGTTCTACTTACAACACAATAGGTCTTCTATCCAAATTCTGATCAAAATTTCATTAAAAAGGAATAAATCAGTTCATTTCCACTTTCATGAGGGGTTGACGAGTCTTCCAAAGCATGACCATGTACAAATCCCACTGTGCTAAGGGGATCTTTGGGCATCAAAAGCAACAGGACAAACTCAGGTAAAATGTTTTTAAGAAACCTTACCTATTCTAACTTCCCTGTACTGGATTCTCAGACTTTACTATATCAACAATAATAAATACAGCTGATGACAGGCCCCAAAAGCCTGGGTTGCTTTAGAGTCAGTTTATAAACTCCATGAAAATCCATGCTGGTAAGTTAATTTTTAAGAAACAGAAGCTATAATTCTGACATTTAGCCTTAAACCTTTATGTTAAACCATATTTTCAGTGCCTATCTCACATTTCTGTTTCTTGGATTAGATTAGAATATGAGGAGAAATTAATCAGGAACATAAAATTTAATGAACTGCTACTTTTTTCAGCCAATCTCTACAGCCTTACCTTAGAAGTCAACCCATATTCATTGACTTTCTTGGCCTTGAGGTTAAAAAGAAAGTATTTCTGCCCTCCAACTAATGTATAATTAAGTTTTAAAGTCCAAAACACCCATCAGAAGCACTGGTAAGTCAGGCAGCTGGAGAAGAGGAAGAGGCTGGAGCCAGAGGAGGGTGCAGAGGAGGAGAAATCCAAGCTCAAAATGGACACAGTAAAACCCACAGTGCAAAGCAGAGTGGCTGCTGTGGCTGCAAAGGGAACCCAAGGCACAGCCCTGTGTAGCAGGCACATTCTTCTCTCTCTCAGGATTTTTCATAGAGGTGCACAGAGAGAAGAAAGAGAAAACAATTTCTATTTATGCTCCTTGTTTTTCTCATGTGGAATGTGTTTGGAGAATCGTTTACCTGGGGTGATTACTTGATTGGATTCTGGTGAGGGCTGTTTGAGCCTGATGGCCAATACAATCCACCTGTGGCTGGACTATCTCGAGAGGGTCATGAGTTGTGAATGAGATTTGTAGTTAGAAAAAGTAGGTGTGTAGTTTTAGTATCTCCTTTAAATAGTATATTAATGTATTATAGTATAGTTATAATAAAGAAATCATTCAGCCTTCTGAACTGGAGTCAGATGTTACAGAATTTCTGAGTGAGAGAGGGCATGATTTATGTCTGGAGTGAGAATTGAGCTACCCCTCAGACTAGACCCCTGATAAGCAGCCTTGGTGAGGCCTTCCAAGCCTGTGATGCAGTTAGAAATTAGTTGTGGATCAGTTAGAAATTATGTTAAGGTAACTACAAAGTAATGAGCTATCCGAGTGTGAATTAGAGTAGAGCTGCAGTGTGAAAAGCCTGACCACCTTAAGGCAAAGGTAAACAAGGTTGGCTTGCCAATGAGAGTGCCTTTGTAAACTGTAAACTATGTGGAACTGTATATAAACTGCCATCTTCCCACTAAGAAACGGAGAACGTAGCATTAACCATATTGGTTCAATGTGCGTTCTGTCCTGTCCAGCTTTCCTGTTTTAGGAGGTCCCAGCTTTAGTCAGACATCATCATTTCTTCCCACCAGGTTCACCTGCATTTACAATAGCCCTGTGACATCCTTCTGCTGTGCAGTGACCTCATTTAAAGGTGCAGGGAGCAAACAGCAGGGAATGCATAGCAGCAACCTGTAAACACAGAATCATAGAATACTTTGGGTTGGAAGGAACCTTAAATATCATCTAGCTCCAATCCCCTGCCATGGACAGGAACACTGCCCAATAGAAGGTGATGGACAGTTACTTTAGTGAGCAGACTTGAGTAAGATCAGGGTTTCAGTTTGATGCTGAGTTGGAAACCTACAGATTGCAGATTACTGTATTATGACATAACTCTCTAATTACTTCTGACTATGCTCAATAGTAAAAAATAAACCAAGAAAAGCAATCTGGGAGAGGGAGAAAACTCTACCAAAGTATCTCAGTAACTGATTCAAAATATTTGCTTCTAACTACCTTTAAAATATTCCTGTTTAAATTGAAACACGAAAACTAAAAATCCTTAATTCAACTTCAGTCGTAGCAGTTTATTGCAGGGAAGGGACTGACTTGTTACGCATGAGGTGCCAGCCAGATGCTCTCCCTGCCCATCAAATGCTCTGCACAGCAGTGCCTGTGTCACAGCAGTGCCCTCAGGCTGCTCCTGGGGCCAGCAGCCCCTGGTACAGGCACATACAGCCCATCGCTGCCCCATGAGCTTCAGCCCAAGCAGGCAAGGGGCAAAGGTGCAGCTGGGCCAAAGGAAGTGGGTGTGGGCAAGTCTACTCACGAGTCAATATCCCTGCATCAGAGGGAGAAACTGAAGTGGCACAGGAATATCTTCCTTCAGCCATCTCTTAACAACAAAGGTTCATCTTAGTTGAGTCTAGCTGGCGAATGTGTTGACAGGGCAGAAGCCTGAGTGAACACAGTTCTTTTTTCATGGCTGCCTTGAGACTGCAGTGATACAAGTCATCCTACGCCAAACAAAATCCACCTGCTATTTATGGTCAAACACTCACATGCAGTATTTCTGCAGAGTTTTAGAAGTGAGAATAACTATTGAGGATTGAGGTTATTATTGAAGGAGTGACATACATAACACTTCAGCATTGCTGTGTAGCAGCTTTAATTTTCATCCCTTATTTAACTGTCCAAAACAGGCAAGCTTGCTGTTAGTCATTTGGAGTTCCAGTCTGATAAAACTAAGGAAAACCTGAGAAATGATGAGTGGGATTTCAGCCACTGTAAAACACTTGAATTGTACTCTGTCTCTTGCTGGTCCCTGTACAGCATTTCCTGGAAATGCTCAGTTCTATAGGTCTTGCCTAAGATAAACTCCTGAAGCAGTGAATACCATGAGGGGTAGGAATCATCTGAACACAATTGCAAAATTATTTCCACAAGTACTTTGAAACACAGAAAATCGTTTTAATGTACACAAAGTGTAAGATGAGGTCAACGATACTAGAGTTTTATGGATTTTGTGAAATTGTGATAGAGTGCTAAGCAGAATATTTGTTCTCTGCTTCCTGAGTCTTCTCACAGGGACTGCTGGGCAAGTATTCAAAACTGAGCCAGCACAGCAAACTAGGTGGTTTCAATATTAAAAATTGTACTTTCAATATTTATTAATATTGAAATTCCAGTTTTGAAGCAGAAATTAGATTACTCAATCCACTCACTAGGACACATGACTTCAGTCAATGCAGTGTCCAGGTAACAGCAAAATTAATCTGAAAACCAAAGAAGGTGAACACTAGCACCTTTTCAAACAAAAATTCGGAATAACTGCCACTGTCCTGGGAAAACTCTCTAGGATTAGGAATCTAGTTAGAGTGTGATAACACTGTGATACAATCAGCTTTTTATGAAGTTATGATAACCAAAGCACACAAAGTTAGTGCATTACACAGGTTACAAGAATTAAATATGATGGAAATGCGCAAGTGGTTGAGGGATATGTAAGAACAGTGACTTGCTGCCAGTGAGTTACACAAACTTGGGAATGGTAATGATTGAGGAAAGACAAAAAATAAAAGGCAGAAGGCCAGGTAAGAAAGGGACAGCTCTCTAACCCAAGTCCTGTCCATCTTTTCACTGAGATGTTGCTGGCAGAACTTCAGCCTGAATTGAATGTTGAAGTGACAACACAAAAACTCCAAATCTCTTTGGTTTGGTATAGTCTTTGAGTTTGGCCCATGTCTTACAGAATATCCTTTATATCCTCATAGATATAAATATCCCCCTACCATGGGTGGTACTTTCTATAAAGTCTCTTTCTACTTACTTGAATGACCAGCCACATTAAATCTATTTTTACATTAAAGGAATCAATTCCTTTGAGCTATTTTTCTTCTTGAAAGAAGTATTTCCCCATGAAGAATTTTCATTGTTCTACTAAAACAAACAAAAGCCAAACCCAACAGCTTATTTAGACAAGACTGAAACAAAGTAAAGTAATTTCAAAACTTAAAAGTACCACCCCTGGTTCCTGTTCTTTTGTTTGAGCTGAATTTCAGTGTTGACAGGGGATTTAACACTGTGTTGGTGCAGTCATAAGTAATAGGAAGTACTGCAGGATAAAAAAACTCTTATCCTTAGGGAGAAAATGGGGGGGGGGGGGGGAACAGAGTGTGGGAATGCAGTGGTGGTGAAGGAATGGGGAATGAGGAATAAAGCAAGAAAGCAACCAAGCAAAAACCCACCAATGTCAACCAAACTTCTTCCAAAACCAGGAGCCCAACAAAGTCCCAAATCTAGTATATGTCAAAAAGACCTGGACAGTAACTCATCTGCAACAAAAAAGCAGCATTTCTGGATCAAATACTGTTGTGGGGTTTTTGCCCCTTTATGTTCTCAGTTTCTTGGTGAATTCATTTATTTTTTTAATTCAAATTTTGGGAGGAAAAAATAGTTTCCTTTTCACAGTGCCCCTCCATTTTTTAACTATCTCCATCTCTTTCAAGACACAGCCAACCCCTGCAAAGGCATATAGTGCAGAATCAGATTTGCACAACTGACAGTAACTTCAGCAAAGAGGTTGTTTTGCAGCTCTGAGTAAAGAAAATATGCTGTCAAGACAAACTACAGCTGTTTAAATCATTCCTCTGTGAAGCAATTGTTTCCCGCAGGGAGAAGTCGCAAAAGTGTATTTGTGCATCTGCAAATGCCTTCGCTGCTCCTCTGCCCAGCACAGCGTGGAGAGAGCTGAGAAGATGAAGTCATGATTCCACAGCTTGTGGCTTGGCTTGTTTGTTGTTGCTGCTCTTTGAACAAATACTTCAGAAGAGGAAAAAATATTCCACCCCGTCTCAAGCGCCCCAATAAAACTGGTGTGTTTTAAGTGGCAGTAAGTGTTTGAATACAGCCCAGACTCTCTGGCTGCAATGTGCTCCTGATGCTGAGCCCCTCATGCCGCAGCACATCACAGCCAGATGGATGTAAGGGTAATTAACAGCAACACTGAGAAAATGCTTAGGGATATTCCATCTAGTTTTGCTCCAAGGGACTTCGGTGCCTGGACAAGGAACACCTTCTGGAGATCTGTATGGCTCTGGGCCAAATCCTATTCCAAAATACCCTAAATTGACCTGGACCTGCTCCTGACAGCAGATAGTGTAGGGCAGGGATTGCTTCTGCACATCCTTATCCATGGTATGGCTTTAAGCCAGGCTGTGCTCTCTTGACTCCGGAGATCACAGATGGTTTGGGTTGGAAGAGGCCTTAAAATCATCTCATTCCAACTTCCTTACCATGGGCAGGGACACCTTCCAAGTGCTGAGAACCCCATGCAGTCTTCAATACTTCCAGGGACAGGGCATCCACAGCCTCACTGGGCAAAATGTTCCATTGTCTCACTGCATTCACAGCACCATCATCTCCATTAGAGCAGTCTCAAGACAAAAGTAATCTAAAACATCTGAAATATCTGTACTTGCCAAAACAGAAAAGTTAGAAGTTTAGGGTTTTGTTTGTTGTTTGTTTTTTTTGTCACGCAGGGCCAGGACATAGTCTATACCAGGAAAGTGGGGACAGGAAGAAAATAAAAATTCAGTCAGGAATAAGGACTCTGGTAAATTAGGAGAGAAAACACATTCAAGTCTGTAATTTTCAAGGAAGAGGTGCTAAGACCTGTCTGTAACAGTGAAAGACAAGTCTCTGAAGCTGCAGCTGGAAATTCAAGAGTTACTGTGGGAGCAGAGCTGAGCCCTCAGCTTCAGGAGCAGGTGTTCAGGTGTCCAGGTGTCCACTGCCACTCAGGAGAGTGCCCCTGGTCCAGATGTCTCCAATCAGCTCCTGACAGTGCAGGTATGAAGAAACCTCAAAAAGCAAACAAAAATCCCTACCCCCAACCTTTCACCCCCTTCCCCTAAACTACATGTTTCCAATTTGCAGAAATTACTGCAGTCAGGGAAACAAGCAAAACTCTGGTTAGGCCTTGGATTTGGCTGTGCAGGGACGCAAGGATGCAGCAGGCAGCACAGCCTGCACTCCCCCAGACACGTGCTTGTCAGGATTTGTTTTAGAAGTCACCGATGCAGACCAGGGGCTCTGCCTGTCTTGGCACATCAGCTCTTGGCTGTCAGTGCCAGCTCTCCCAGGCACCTCATCTCCTTGAGCTGCTGCAGCCTGCCCTGACAGAGGGACGAGGAGCATGCCCAGGGCTGCCAGCAAACACAGCGGAGGGATGGGCACTGGCGGCTCGGCACTCACCAGCCTGACCTATTGCGAGCTCTGGGCTGTGTCCAGCAGACCCAGAGCTGTCCAGGGCTGAGCTGTAAAGGCTGAAGAAACACTGCAGCTCTTCAGGAAAGTGCTGGATTAGCCCGGATTAGCAGCGGGCATTGTGGTTGCACATAATGAATTATGTAAAATGGGCCCTGTTAGTGTAAAGCAGATGTACGGCCACATGACTTCAGCTACAGGCACAGCCAGGAATAAAACAGAGTGGATTCAGTTAGGGAAGGATAAAAAACTGGGGATTTAATACATTTCCCAACATGCACTGTGCCCTACTGCTTTTGCAGTGACATTTAAAAACAACACAATACAGTGATTCCAGCATGGGAAGCAGGATTGGGTTCTCCACTTGCAATTAGGGGAAACCATTTCTCCTCTGCCTCTCCATTCACAGCCACACAACTCAGGAAACAGCATATGAGCCTCCAGGAACAGCAATCAGCTACAGCCACTCCTGAAGAGATACTGAAAATACAGTCTAATCATTTTCCATTTAAACAAAAATGCTTTCACCTAATAGGATTAGCCTCTGCATTTTGATAACATGCTTCCCCTCAGAGTTCAGTTTTCTATCAACTTAAATGAACCCAGCTGCCAATTAAACAACTAGCACAGAGACAGTCACAAGCCAGCAAGGATAAATATGGGAAAATTAACCACTGGGAAGAAGGAAAGATAGGACATCTAATATGTTCAAAACAAATATAAATGAGATTAATTTAGACTGAAATGTGGTCAACATCCCCTTTAGATAATACACATGAAAATGCTAATTTTGGATAATACAACCCACAGCCCAGAGATATCAGACATTTCTTTCTACGGACAAACTTCACACAAGCAAGTGCTAATTGATGTAAAAATACACAATATAATAATTTGTCTGCAGTGACTTGATAAAATAGCAAATGCAGATTGATACTCTGTTCAGACAGGTAAAATTATGTGATTTGAGCATTCAGAGAAGACCCATTTCCTTCTACTGCCAGTTTTGGTAGATGGCCTGGTCACAGGGACCTCCCCAGTTGGTGATCATTACAAAGACTTTCATTCCTGAGCAATCTCATAAATGATCCTGCTAAAGCACAGCTACCAGTTCTTGTAAAGCTTTATACTTTAGGTCTGCCCCTGCCTAGGTTTAGAGTAAGACATAGAACTGAACATATGTTAATGGACTGTCAGAGGAAAGAAGAAACACAGGCACCTCCATCCCCATCTTCTGTGAGGCTCCTGCACTAGCCAGTGACAGGGACAGTGAGAACTTACTGTGGGTTTGCCAGACACAAGGGGCAGAGCTTTAGGGCAACGTTTTAACCTTTCTGGAGAAATTCCTCCCTGTGAAAGGATATGCAAACTCCACTAGGAAATTCACTTACTGATCACACCAGAATCCAACCTCTACCTGCCCTTTCAGCACTTATATTCAGTCACTAGAAGAAGTACAGAGACTCCACTGCCAGTCATCTGCACACATTCTATTCTTTGGGATTATTCAATTTACTGCTACTGCAAATCTTCTGGAAAAGATCAGTTTGTGAAAGGAAAACAGCCAAAAAACCTGAGGCTGTTCAGAAGAATATAGAATTTAAACAAATGCTTTCTTTGTTCCATTGCACTTCATATTAATAGAGATATCTAAGAGAAGCTCTGGAGACTTCCATCAGCCCAGCTATCACACAAGCTTTGCAGTGAGTTTATACCCATTATTTTGCACCATGCTATGTTAGAAGTGTAACGTGGCAGTAATAAGCTAATGTTTCCAACTAGCACGGAAAAGAATACCAGCATCAACACAGCAGCTGCTTAACAGCCTCCTGGTTAACAGAAATAATCCAATAATACTATATTGCTACCACACATCTTTGACAATTTTGACACTAGCTCTGCAAAAAAAGAAAAAGAATCCAAAGGAAAATGTTCAACAGTCTGAGCAAGACAAAGACTTCATAGCTGTCTGTATCAATAAATTGTGACAATAAAGATTTTCTACTCCTTCTACACCATAGGTTTGGGATTTGGTTTTTGCCTTTCAAATAGATGGGTTTCAGAAAAATGTATTTTATATTTTCAAAGAAACCAACATCTCCTGTATGAGCATGGAAGAGGAAATAGTATTATGAATGCTGCTTAGTTCAGAACCTAGATATTTGTCTGCAAAAAATAATAGTACTTTGATTGAGAAAAGATTTATGAACAAGCAAATCAAATGGCACGGAAGTTGCCTGGAAATGTGTGCTGCAGCATTTTCAATTGCAGAATTCAGAGCTGCCTATGAGCTCTGTACATTTGGGTGATTTTCATTGAAATTCAGTGCACTACATTGCAGGCAGGGAAGTCTGCCAAAGAATTTATTTTTAAGATGCAGCAGCTACATGACCCATTTTTACCTTCAACAACTAGCAACTTCTCCCTCAAAAGAAAAAGGAGACATAAAATCCAGTGCAGATTTGAGTACCTGTGTTTTGCTTTCTCCCACAGAGATGATGTGGAAAAGCAGCAAGGATTAACAGTGGATAGCTACTGAGATCTGGCTCTTTTTCTTCCTCATTCTGTTTTTCATCTCCTCACGTCCAGAAGAAAACGTGAAAGACTATGTGCCTGTTATTGCTGAGGCCCAAACAAAACCAGAGATTTTGTCTGGCAGCATCAGGGTGACAATGGCATGTGCCATCCCCTCCAGAGCAGCAGGGTCCTCAGCCACCCTCATACACAATCCAGTTCCTGCTTTGGCTGCGTGTCAGTCAGCTGGTCCCCTCACTGCAGAGATAGCAGAGGTCTCAGGAGCCCTGTTTTTATTTATGTAACACCAGGGCAGAGGAGAACAGCCTGTTCCTATGGCTCATACTTCCAGGAAGAACTGGACTCACTGCCCACGGGGAGGAAGAAAGCAGTTTGTCTAATTCCTCAAGCTGTGATGGACATGCTGAAGTTGGAAAGTGTGAAGTGGAAAAGAATAAAATATAATTGAAAACCCCAGAGCAGCTGGGGCACAAAAAGGCACAGCAGTGCTGGGTCTCACTTCACACGTCACTGGGGAAAGAAGATGTGCTTCTTATGCCTCATTAGGACAAAACTCATTGTGATTTCCCCACTTGAGTCCCCCAGCACACACATGAACCTAACCCACAGCTTTAAAACCAATCATAGTCATGACAGACCTTTTAACCCCCCTCCAGTGCACCCACTTCATAATAAGGTAGACCAAACCACTATTTTTATAGTTATAGTTTTTGGTCTGCTTGGAAACTGTCAGATTAACTTTTTTTCAATCTTCTCTGAACTGCAATCAGTACACTTGTTTGGGTTTTTTTATTTTTAAACTGAAAACTGGGACTCCATGTGTGTGTAACTGCAGGAAGAAGCTAAGCTCATGGAATTTTCTGCAGGAGTATAAGTATGCCTATTTCCACTGCTTCAAAACAGAAATCTCAAATTCTGCATATCTGCCAAGTTAAATCATTACACCTGATTATTTAACACTGCAGTAGATTAGTACTCCAGACTTTCTAGGCAAAAAGAATGGAAACTTGCACTATGGTTTATAAGGAATACACAAAAAAAGATATACAATAAAACTGCCATCAAAAGGTGCAACTGCTTGTGGCTCTTTATGCATACTCTAATAACCCAGAGGACACTCAAAATCAGGAAATAGGCATGAATATATGTGTATTTTAGCAACTAAGGTTACAGATTATCTGAAAACCAGGAATCTGGGACATGTTTCTTGCTGTGTGATGCCTGCATTTACCCTCTGTTGCATATACAATATCCTTACTGTAATTCTATTAGTTGCACAAGCACACAAGTAAAGGAAGACCTTATTTATCATCCAAATATGTCAAAACATCACATTTTTGAGCAGATTAACAAATCAGATTTTCTGCTGTAGACATGATTTGTACTCGACTAAAGATTAATATTTTCTGATCACTGCTTCTCTTGACTAGAGCTCCAAGCAAGAAAAAAAAAACCCAAAACATTTATGTACATTTTTATACATGCACATATATGAAGGTGAAATAAAACAAAAATTAGCAAGGTCACTGCAGTGGGTGACTTCCCAGAACGCATTTGGCTGATGTTGTGAAGACTGACAGGACAAGACTAAACATGGGTAAAGTAAAGCAGTCCAATTGAAAAGGAGGGACTACTCCTAACTGAGAAGAAAGAATCAAAAGTAATTCCCTTGTTACTTCTTTGAGGTTGAGTTCAATCTTTACTATTAGTTTCTACCATTTAAACAATCTGGCTTTCTTTTTATAATTTTACCAGAGTACAGCAGCTATGATATTTTATTGTGGTTTGATTCCAAAATGGAATTTTCTTCAATAATAGAGAAGTATCTTGCCCAAACCCACAGATTTTTTCAGTTTCCTGATATAGATCTCAGAGACTCAGTGTTCATCTTTTGTCCCAACTCTTGGAGCAGTCTAATGTTCTGCAGCCTTCTTGTGGTTCACACTCTACAATCACAGCCAAAGAGGGTCCTTTACTGCCTCAAATGTTGCTGTGTATGAAACAAAAGCTGCCTGCACACTATTGACCTTTTAATCAGATTTTTCCAGGGCCTTTCTGCTGTGTTTGCCAACCACAATAGTTCTGAGGCCTTCCTAGGAACAACAATGTACAACAGGCACAACTGGCACCTGAGAATCAAGAGACACAGAACATCACTTGAAGCAGCTCCATAAAACATCAAGGGACAAAGATCAGTACAACTAATAATAGTCAAGCTACTACTGGGATAAAGGGAATCAGACCTTCAGAGAGCTCTAAGAATGTTGTCAGGCTTTCTATACTTCTGAATGTCTTTCACAAGGTCAGAGCAATGTAAGGAGGGAAAAAAAGGAGGGCACTGATTTGGGTTCAAGATGGGAACTACTAAAGTCCCAAAATACAGACAGACACCTTAGTTATTTTAGAGAAGAATTGTCAGTATTTTAAAATATGTCTAAATTCACAGGTTCACTGACAAAGAGTCTTTTTGAAAATTTTACTTTAAAAGGTTGGATTAATCTGGATAGAAAGCAGAAGCAACCAGTTGTAAGAAATAAAAGACTGAAGAACGCTCAACACCCATTTCTCCAACAAATCACTGGGCCAGAGATCTTGATAATTGATTCTGCGATTGCCTATAAGTATTGTATTCCTGAGGATGCAAGACAAGGAATTTTTTTGACTTTGTGCACAGCAATCTGAACAGAGAACTCCCCCTGTATTTATAAAACATCTGTATTAAAATATTTACTATTTTAAGATAGGATAATGCAACAAAAGTCAATAGCATAGACTGTAGCAGAGGTTACTTTGGTATTTTTGGTATCCAGCAAACAAACCCATCCTTGTTTTGGCTGGCTAAGTCTGGAACTCTCTTGAAATCAAGCATATTAAGGAGTCCTGTGAAAGGTAAAAGCAATTCTGTGTCCTGCAATATCTGATATTCCTTCTAGTTCCATACAGTTCTGTTCTCCACAGGTTTCTTACTTGAATTTTAAACAGAATTATAGCAAAACTTTCTATTACCTTCAAATACACCTATAGAATATATTCCTTAAAAATCCTTGTAACTGCTATATAGTAATTTCAGGCAGCCACTTAATGCTTTTTCTTATTAAGCAACCTTTAATTTAATGAGCCCGCTCAAAGTGTCTAAACATTCAAATTGCAGAGCACCAGGTCTTTTCCTCAAAACCCCTGCAGTAACCCTACTTTCTTCATATCCTTGGGTGATGGAGTAATGCTTCACTCTATTTTAACCAAGCACACAGTCTGAAGAGGCAGATATCACAATGTAATCTCAAATGGATACAATCAAGTTCCTGCAGTGAAGCTGGTTTAGTTAATGATTACTTTAATCTTATCTATATTTTCTTTCCTGTTAAACATTCATTTGCTCTGTGCTACTAAAACAGCAGCAACAAAAATGACTTTGCTATTCTGTTTTACTTTATTTTCTTATTTGTGCAAAACTTTTATGTTTTCATTACAAGAACACTTCAGCAATAAAATATATTTTTCCCCAGATTTTTTTCTTTTAGCAAGCAGGTTATTGACTATCGCATTGAATTCTGAGAGCATACTGAATAGTTGACTTTCATCAATTCTGCTCTCAAGATTCCTGTATTCAACTAACAAATCTGGTGGAACAAACTATCCAGGGAAAATATAAAGACACTTTTCTTATTTTTCCAATGAAATTGTGCTGACACAATACACTGATACAGAAAACACCAAAGACACCCAGGCACAGGATCAGCTACAGTGATAAGACACCCAGCACCACTGTGGCAGAGGAGAAGTGCACACAGAGAAAACATGCAAGAAATTGGAGAGTCAGAGTGCTTATTTTTAACAGAGGAAACTGTGTGTTTCTGGCTCTGCTAGCTACAAGGTGACTGAGAAAAACCAGTAGGCACTGCCTGTAAGGCTGCAGAGAGGCTGGAGCACACAGGAAAGCTCAGCAGAAGAGCCAACACCTTTCCTTTCACAGAAGGCTCAGGACGAGCAGGAGCCTGAGCAGAGCTTCCCTGGCTCGCCCTGCTCAGAGGTCACATCAAGGAACCAAAATCTGTCAGAAGCAAGAGCACTGCCTGCATGTGGATTGACAACAGCACAGTGACACGTGTAGCTCTAGGCCAGGCACAGAAGCATTCCTTCAGCTGAGTCACAGCACCAGGGAGCTGTGAGTGGGTGTGAAGCAGTTTGAAAACCACAAGCCTACCACGGGATGACTGTCAGAGATGACTGGTGGTTTTTGCTTTGAACCAGTCTGTGAAGAGTGCAGATATCTGAATGCTGCTGGTTTTTTTTTACAAGGATAATGGTTGGAGCCTTCTGGAGATTGTGTCCCTTTGGGCTGTAAAGTCACAGTCACTTTACCTGTGAAATACAGGGGGTCAAAATGACTTAACATGAGATGACTTAGAGACCATGACCAGCTACTGCCTTTGTGATCAGCATGCAAATATAAAAGTGTTGAACCACAGTAACAAGCACCTATTGAAGAGAGCCCAGACTTTTTTATTATGGAAACACACATTTTAAAATAGAGAACAAATGATGGGTTGTGGCAGCAGCTCTCTGGCCACAGAGGGCAGGCACAGACTTTCCCAAGCATTTTCCTGAGGAAAGTTGTGAGAAGATCAGAGAAAAAAATGAGAAACAATTCTTATCTCTACTTGTTGCACCTGCTGTTGTGCACATGTGGAATGTGTCATGGAGATTGGTTTACCAAAGGGTGATTTCTTAATTAAACACTGGATGGTGGTCAGATGGATTAACCAGTTAGGTCAAAGCTGTATTGCACTGGCTGTAAGGGTTACTGAGTTTCTTAATAAGTATAGTATAATATAGTATAAAATGATATAATAAAGCAATTAATCAGCCTTCTGCAATCATGGAGTCAATACTAATTATTACCCAGCTGGGGTCCTGCAGCAACAATGGGTTATATGAGGGTTGCTGTCCAAACTGGAGAAGGTTCCAAGCAGACCTTATAGTGGCATTTCACTACCTATCAGGCAACTACAAGAGAGCTGGAGAGGGACTTTTGACAAGGACATGGAGTGATAGGACAAGGAGGTGTAGGATAGGACAGAGGATAGCTTTAGATTAGATATTAGGAAGAAGTTCTTTACTGTGAGGGTGGTGAGACACTGGAACAGGTTGCCTAAAAAAAGTTTTGGATGCTCCATCCCTGAAAACATTCAGGACCAAGTTGGAAGGCACTCTCAAGCAACCTGTTCCAGTGGGTGGCATCCCTGACTGCCCACAGCAGGGGGCTCAGAAGCAGATGAGCTTCAAGGTCCCTCCAACCTGATTCTATTTTCTGATTTGCTTGAGCCAGGAGTAGTTGGATGCTGCATGTTATATAACACTGGTCCAATGCTGAGTTATTGTCCTGCATATGACAGTGGCATATTGAACACTCAAAGAATCAGAATTGTTTGGGTTGGAAGGGACCTCAAAGACCATCTAATTCTATCTCCCCTGCCATGGGTAGAGCCATCTTCCACTAAACCAGGTCTCTTAGAGCCCCATCCAACCTGTCCTTGATACAAAACTTTGAGTGAAAGAAATAGCACCTGCCATCCAAATGCAGTAGATTCACCTGACCTTAGGAAAAAAAGAGAGAACTCATCCCACATTGTCATTATGGAAAGAACTATTTGCATTCATACTGGACAGACCAATGCAGTGGATTTGTATCTTCTCTGCTTTTAAAACTATCAGAAAACCATGCTTTTTGGGTAGACCTCGGAAGAACATCTGGATACACTGTGCATGACTTCATATATTACTTTTACATTTCAGGCAAAAATCCCAACAGCCTAGACATTTCATAAAATGTTTTTCATCCATCGGGACTTGCTTGAGATGAGATTTGTTGAAACATATGGCATAACAGTACCTCCTAAACAGAGGTATTTATTAAAGAAAACAGTCATAATTAGAGCTCCAAATAAACAGCTTTCAGTAAGAAAAGCTCTCCAGCTTTACCTCCCTTGTTTATCCAGGCTAGATCTTCCTTGGACCACTGTGTGCCACACAGACAGCCAACGGCTGAATATTAGTGCAAAATATTACAGTGTCATTATGGTTTGCTTAAAACTGACTTTATACTGCTCTGGCTCTTCTTTTCCAAAAACAGTCCTTGGCCAAAACAAACCAGCAAAGCAAAAAAGCTCACTGAGAACAGAATTGTTTACTCCAAATAAGATAACTAGAAAAATGGAGGAGAGGCTGACTGCTGGCATGGAAAATGGCTCAAAGACATCTGTTGAACAGCTGACCCACACCCACTACACAATGGACTGAAACATCTACAAATTAGCTACTGAAACCCCCAGTTTATAGCTCAGTATTGTTTTAGTGCATTAAAGGGCTGTGGGTTAAACTGTTGGAGCTCAGCAATGAAAGCACAGGGACAGGCCAGAGTACTGGGGGTGCTGACCTCTTTGGTCTCACTATTCCCACCCACAAGCCAGAACTAAAATATTTCAAGAACCCATGTTCAACAGCCGTGTTCTCTACATTTAATATTAACAATATAAGCAATACTGAAGTGCTTCACTGGTGCAATGGGATTAAGAAACACTGCTAAGGCCTAAGCTGCTCTGGAAACAGCTATGTGCAATACCACAAGCAATATAAAATGTACATTTGCAACCCAACTTTAGCAACATTCCAATTTTACAAGCACTTTGTGCAAATTAAACCCAAGGATTGTGACTGATGTACTTCCCTTACCACAGCAGTCTGCCTGCAGTCCCATGACAGCATTGCAGTAAGGCAAGAGTAATTGATGACTTAGCTTTATCATAGCAACCAAATTCTTAAAATTCTACTTTTTAAAAAATTTATTCTACTAAAACCAGATAAAGTTTGGAAGCATTGAACACCTGCCACTTTCTCTGTCCTTCACTTATTGCCCATCTGCAGCTGACAAAAGTGTTAAAGGATACAAATAGCAGAGGAAAGAAAAGCAGAGCAGCAAATCTTTTCTTTGATTTGCATAGTTTCTCCAGGCATAAATTCAGCAAAAGGCACAGATTTTCTCTCTAATGGTTTCACTAATCTAACAATTTGCAAAAGAAGCTAAGTCTAGAAGAATGGAATCTCTCATCCTCGATATCAAGGGCATCTCAGAGGTTTCAACCTTCAATGCAGCATGGACTTCAGTATTAACTTCACACACAGGTATAAGAGAACTATGATATAAAGATGCCAAATCCCAAATGCCCAGATCAAACAAACACTTACTCTTTAATTCATAAGGACGTGGATGTAAAGTAGAAAAATTCAGGCCCTGTGTAGGCAAGATGTGAGTTTACGACTCAAGAGACAAAAGATCAAATACCACCTTTTCCTACCTGAGGTGTGACCTACAGCATCCTAAATTAGGCTTCCTCTTCTAACCCACTGGGAAGCCACATCTCCCTACATTTGCTCTGTTGCAGGGATTACCTAAGTGAGCCTCACTGGGCCCCTTTTATATACAGACAGTTCTGACTGAAGAATTTTTTAGTTTCTTTTTTTTTAATAAAACCTGAAAATAAACATATATGTCTCCCTCTCATAAGGCTTAGGTTCAGCTTGTGGTCTCTTACCACTGGCACTCCCATTATGAATGAGTCAAGGCTGCTTCTGCTACAGATGTCACTAATCCACCACAGGTCATTTGTCCAGCCTACGCTGTGCTTGGCAGATGTATTATTTAATCTGTGTTTTGCATACTTGTTACAACTCACTGCATTGGTTCACTCAGAGCAATGGGACCATCAGGAACATAAACCACCTTAAATATTTGCTATTACAGAATAACCCCAGTCTGGAGGGCATCCACTATGAAGTAAGTGCCCTGGGCAACTTCAATTGTAAATCCCTTTTTTATTCTTAAATAATTTGTATTAGTATTTACCATCTGATGGCAGGGGCTCTAGAAGAAATGGGATTGAGCCTGGGTGGGCAAAACATGGATACCTAGAGAACTCAAAAACTGGACAGGCACATCTTTCTTTCCCTGCTTTCATGCAGTAAATCTGTCTCTCTAGCTCAGGCCTCTGCTCTGTCTCCAGTACAGATAAAAGTGACCTCCATGATCTCATATTGTTCTGACCAAAACAGAGACAAACTCTGTCACTGAAGTGTGACCCAGGGGCTCACAGACAGTCCATATAAACACTTTTGGATCTTATCCTGCCACATCAGTATTTCACCATGGCTTTTAGGCACCACTCTTAAAACTCACACAAAAAGACTCCGCCCTAGACATGCTCCTTCATGATCTGTAATCTCAATTCAGCACATTTGTTTTTTCCTCTTCTTCTGAGACAGAGTTAATTTCCTCCAAATAAAGACAAACCTAAAAAAACTCACATTTAGACATTACTGAGAAATTGCCTTACAAATGCTCATTAAAACTGACAATCCAGATGCAGCCTGACCCAGAAGTCCCTAAATTGCTGATTGCTAGAAGCTAAAAGAGCTGTCCAGGAGAGTTCTTGCTGTTCTTCCCTCAGCACTTAAAAGGCCACTGTAGAGAATGAAGATAATTGTATCGCAGTTGAGAGTGTGCTTACTTTGTGTCTCATAATCACTCCTATCTTTTGAGGGCAGAGAAAATGGTCTTTTTGGTCTGTATCTTAGTTCTTCCTGTATTCAAGCGGTGTCGAGAAACAGACCAAATTTTCAACATGGTGGTGGGGAAATGACACCCTTACATATCCCAGTACCAAAAAGAAACAGACATTTCTAGGATCTGGGCCAAATATCGAATATTCCAATGTTTAGAAATTGGAATAAAATCAGATTTTCATGTTTTCTTACCTTACAAGTCACTGTAGTTCTACCATTTCAAGAAAAGAAGGCAAAAAAAGCTTAACACAGACAATAAAAATAAGCACACTATTCTTTGAAAAGAACAGAATTTCATCAACTCCAGCTCCTCCAAGCAAAGCTGAGTACTCAGCACTATGACAACAACCTTCTGGCACACTGTTCAAGGCCAAAAGAAACCAGGGAGTGCTTGTGCAGTCTCCAGGAAGGCAGCAGATCCCACTCTCACCATCTGTCTGGAGCTCTTTGCAAGACAGGCACTTCCCATAGAGAATCTCCAGGTTCTCCGTTAGAGGTGGGCAGGCACAGCACAGCCTCCCTCACTCTGACAATCCCCAGAACCACGCAAACCTTCACATTCACCACACCAAGAACCTGCTGCTGAGGTAATTTCGTCAGCTCTATTCATTACCAACGTGTCCCAGAGGATTCTGCCAGGAAGAGGCTGAAGCACAGCGTTTCTGTTCCTGGGTGTTTCATTATGGCTCAGGTTCTCACCTGAGTGACTTGCTCCTAACAGAGATAAACATCTTGTTCAGCTGGAACTTCCTTGATAGCCAGAGCCCTGGGCAGAGTCAATCTTCTGTTCCTGTGAGCATTGAGACCATGTCTGGCTAGGAATTTGGAAAAATTTTTGATTAAACATTAAATGATCACAAGTGACAAGCATGTGGGACAGAGTTTGCCCATCTTTACCCAATAAAGTTCAAGCTTATATAGTCAATAAACTTATTTTTTTGTCCAGGTATTCTTTCTACTACATGCACACTTAAGACCATAGTGTCCTTGCCAAACTACTCTATGTTTTTACTACCTGAAAACATCAATCTAATTCTCCATTCAGGGAGCCTTACTACACAATTATGATAAAATTGAGTGTTTTCTTTCCACCCTATGGAGAAATAATCTCTTGGCCTGTGGCTTCAAATCCACTCTCCCTGTTGCATGGCTGTTTTTTAAACTGTATTTGTTACAGCTATGGAATTGATTTTGTGCCTTACAATTACTGCTGGCTTTGCCAGTCACTACAGTCACTTAGACTGGCAAATATTCTCTATCTGAAGCTGTAAATACAGATAAGTATTTTGAGTCCTTTAATATCACCTGCCTGGCACCCTGCAGCAATGCTAGGTATGACCAAAGCATCACAGCAAATAAATCCCTATTTCCCAGTATGGCAAGTCATCCTTGTAAGGCTGGTATGCACATTTAAGAGACATTTTATAATTAACCTGTTACAAAGATAACTATCTGTGACACTTTTCACTGTCCAAAGCTTCAAGCAAAATGTCTGTCAGTAAGATGGAAACTCACCTCTGCTTTTTGCAGACGTACAACTATTCCTTTTTCCCCTAAAATGCATTTTAGTATCATAAAACTTTTCTTTTCTTCTTCTGATGTAAAAACAACCATCTTCCCTTCTCTACAGGCACTAGGTTCCGACAAATGTACTTCTGGATGACCTTATGCCCACAAGTCATAGTTTTAAGCAACTAGAAGTAACCTATGATACAGAAATAATCTTGCTTTCTACTCTAGTGTTTTTAGGGCCAGTAGCAGGGGAGGTTTTAGATCCCCATCCAGTGTGCAAACCCAACCAAAATCACATTTTTAGGATTGTGGATGCTTACGTTTCTTTTGATGTTCAGGAAACTTATTTTGCCACTTTGCTATGAGATTGTTGGCCTAAACTTTGCAACACATAGTACATAAAAAAAAAAAAAAAAACATACAGGATGTGCCCGCTTCAATCAGCACTACTTCAAGAAACTCAAAACTTTCATTCTGGGCTTCTACATGAATTTTGTATAAATGTAGCAATTGTTATGACCGAAGTATGAACACTGAAACAAACTGCTCCTTCAGACTATTTACTGTAGTTTGCTTAAAATAAACATAATTCTATTACAATCTTAAAACGCTAAGATCAGTTCAGCCATGGAACTGCATATTCTCCTCAGTCAACAGAGAAACCCCACTGCCTTAAACATACACCATGCACAAGGTATGTACTGTGCTCATTTCCCACAGCTCCTCACAAACTGATCCCTCTTCATGCCAACACACTCAGCTCCAAATGGAGACAGTCTCTGGTATTTACCCCAGCAATCATCAGCTGATCTCAGAAAGTCTGTGATGTATTCTATCTATTCCTTAATGCACTATATAAAATTAAACCTAAGCAATAATGTCATGCATGAGTTATTCTTGCAGTGAAGCAAATCCTTCTCTGGGCCCAACTAAAAACTGGAGTGACATCTGCTGTTTCGCATGCAGTCTTAGAAAGATTTTTCATTTAGCAGCTATTTTGATTAAACAGATGCAACAGATCTTCTTAACACCTAAAACCAGGACATGTGCACTCACACCCTCCTCAGAATTCTGCTCCTCTGCAAAACACTCATATAAAGAACTCCTTGAAGGGGTTTTACATTCATAAAGACATCAAGTGCATACTGCTTATATAAATTTTATTTGGTGCTATAGTATTTCAGTACCCAAAGAAGGGTTTTGCACAGCAATTTTTGTTATTAGAAATCTAAACTAATTTCTCTGCTGCTTTGCTTTGGGGATGAGTTCTTTATTTGGAAATATAAAAAAAATAAGACTGGATTATTCAATATAAGGCTCGAGTATTCTACTTTCTTAGCATTTTGTATTACATTCTTCTACCTTGTTAATTTCAAAGGTAAGAAACAGCAAGAGCATCTTCAGCTGTTTTAGCTATTACCCAAATAACCTTGTTTCAGCTGAAAACAACTTTCAATTAGAAATGTTCCTAGCTGTAAAACATTAACACATCTGACTGGCCAGACCAAACAGTTTATGTAACAAACCATAATAATTTATGGACAAATTCACAATTATAAGTAAAGCATCATGACAGGACAGTTCAAAACCTGATTCAGCTAAGATATCTGGGTCAAACAGAAAGCATGAAAGTCAGTGCCATGCTGATCACAACTACATGACACTGCAGTGATACAGGAACAGGCAGTTTCAGGACACGCTTCCTAAGATCGTGATTTTAAATACCCAAACTCAAGTAAAACCAAAAAATCTAATTTTCTTTTCCTCACCTGTGCTGGAAATCCCAAAGAAACACATACAGCATACCAGGATTAAGGGATGCAAAACCAAGTGAAGAATTTGTTCTACCTTCATTACTTACAGGAGAAATATTTCCTGGCTTGCTTAAAAATGAAGCAAAGGAAAGCAGAAAAAAAGAAAAAAGGCTGGCATAGACAGCCATGTGACAGAACTACCTGCTTAGCTGCACAGTGCTGGTGCAAAGTAAATGTAAATAAATTAAAACTCACTTTTCAGAGTCATCCCGTGGACTGCAGCTCACATGATGATGGAGGAGCTGCAAGTCAATCCTCTGTCTCTCTCCCATACATGCTCATGTCCTCAGACCACTCCTGAGGAGACTTCACGGGTGCAGGTAGGTGGTTGTATCATGGGAGCTCCCTCATGAAGTGCTGCTGGACCTTTCCTCTCTTCAAAGCTACTGGGAAGCGATCTCACCTTCCCAGGAAGAGCCCAAAGCCCAGAAGCTCCCCAGTCCTTCAGCCCTTGCTTCTCCACAGGTGGGATCTACCTCTGAGGGGAGCAGGGCAGCCTGCCACAGCTGGCCTGCGCAACAAGCATCAGGAACCTCAGCTTTATACCACCCTTGTCATAGAGGAGATGGGTTTTAATTTGTCCATGCCTTTTTTGAGCTCAGCTCTCTAGCTAGCCCATCTCCAGGGTGCCTGTCCCTCCTGAAGCACTCACTGCAAAAGGAAAAACCCCATTTTCCCAGCACATTTCCCAGGACTAAGCTTTGCTGACAGCCCTAGCACTCCTCACTGGCTCCAGGTTTCACTAAACTCAGCGATTTTTCTGCACCCTCCAGCAGCCTTCGCAAGGGCTCTCAAAGTGGCTCCCTCTGAGGTACCTCAGGAGCTCCAGGGGCAGCACCTGGCTCCAGCAGCTGCCCCAGGCCTGTGGGGGCTCTCCTTAAACACATCTAAAAAAGGGCAAAATGCCACTTGGCAGCAATGAATTTAGGGGAGAAGAGTGGGAAACAGCAGGAGACGCTTATCTGGACACAGGAGGTTTTTCATCCCATTTTCTCCCTCTGCTGAGCTGAGGCATGAGCAAGTGGCTGGGCAGGTGCATGGCAGGAGGAATACTAGTTACAAAGATTAGTAAATGAGAGTGAAATAATTTTGCTTCTGGCTCTTAAATGAGTCACAAAGTCTTCCAAGAACTGAAGGTACCAGAGTCCCTACGATTCCCTAAAGAACCATTCAGCCACTGCCCGAGTGCACCATCCATCAGCAGGGACTGCATAGCCCACATGCAAATGGTGACTCAGGGTCCTTTGGAGTCATTGCCACAGATTAGGGAACTCAGTTTTCCCCAAACCTCACAGTTCTTTTATCAGGGATAATGCATCAGTCCACCAATGTCATAAAGCCTTAAAGAGACTAGATTTAATGCATTATAAAATGGTTACCAATCAGGAATAGCTGTTGACATTGTAGTGCTGCCACATAAATGCTTAGCAGACATCACGTAATAGTATTTAATTAAAAACAAAAAAAAGGCAGCTAATATTTAATGTGTACCTGAAGAGACAGAAAATAACAAGGACACTAGTAATCAGTTTCCAGAAGGCCTACACAAACAGCTGGGGTCTTCCAGGCACATGCTAAAAGCTTGAATGAAAGATTTTCATGTGCAATCAAATTTAAAAGCTCAAGTTTATAAAGATGTTTGCAGTAAGCTATTAAAATAAAATGTGTTTAATGATTAGGTCAAGCAGCCCAATCCTGAAACCTGTTCTGCCATTAATTTTATTGGTGCCTGGAATAATGACATGGTGTCTCTACTTAGAAATGCTGCAACTACATTTCTGCTTCCAGCATAGAGAATAAATTTGTATATGCATTTGAGCTGATGATGTGCAAGACTAATTTAAACCAGGCAATGCATACAGACAAAAAGCAAAGGTATTTCTTAACTGAGAATTTCAGATCACAGTGTTACTGGTCAAAAAGTTATTCATTAGTACAATGCAACCTGTCTCTGCTGGCATTGAAATAAGTAGTATTTACAATAATGGATAAAAGGTATTAACATTCTAGACTACCCATTGTAATACGGCTTCTAAAAAAGTCTGGCTGGCAGGTTGTAAGCATGCTGGTGGCAGTCCCTTTGTAATAAAGTCTGACTGTTGCTGTGTCTTCAGAACAGCAGTAAATGATCCAGTTAAAGTTCTTCCTATGAAATTGACTGACTCAAAAACATTGATTTTTCTGACATTGAAGAGTGTTAATACTTACATGACTGAGTTCACATGGCACTGCTGAAAATGGGATAAATACCACATTTTGCTAATCAGCACAGCAAAATAAGGGCACAAGTAAAACTCAGGAGTAGAGGTTTTTGGTAAGGTGAATTGTTTTGTACATGCTCTGCTGTGCTTGTGATATTCCAGGTACTGTTTTCCTTAAAAGCTTTGACAGCAATCAGTACTCTCCTTACTGGGACAGATCTAACCCTGTAGTGGCTGCTCAGCCTAAAAAAGCCCAAACACTTGAATTAAAAAAAAAA
>QUSF01000008.1:22961381-23297235 GCA_003676055.1 Chloebia gouldiae | reverse complement strand
AGCAGAAATAGAAATTGTTTTCTCTTCCATTTCTCTCTGTGCATCTCTAGGAAAAATCCTAAGAGTGAGAGAAATGTGCTTGCCACAACTTTCCAAGAAAAGACTGGAAGAAAATTTGCCTACCTTCAGCTCATCCCATGCTGTTTCACTTCTGTTACAGAGTATCAGGCTGCAGATAACTGTGTCTGCAGGAATGAGGTGTAGAAAATGCTTTGAAGCAAAACTCTCAATGCACAAATCTTTCAAACTGCCATAACAGCCAGGAGACAACGAATGTATGGAAGCTATAGGCTGTGAACCTGTCAATTGAAAAGGAGAAAACAATATGTGGTACCATCAGAACAGCTAGCTGATGCATTTCATAAAGCATGAACTTTATTCCTTTTGGTTTTTTAACTTACATGCATTGTTCAATACCTGTCATTTCAATTCACATAGGAAATCACAGAAACCAACACATTTTAACTGCAAGACTTTGTGGCAATTTGAGATGAAAAAAAAAAATTTTTCTTTTGTCTTGAATCAGTTTGAAAATAAACTGGAATTGGATATCCCTCATGCAGCAAGCAGTAGTAACACCTGTGGTATGCCACCATCAGGGCCTGCACACAAGACCTATTCATCTTGAAAAATGTTTTTTAGACTAGAAAAGAGTTAACTCTTGCTCAGTGGCTAAGGTGGAGGGAAAGAAGAGACCTTCCTCTGCAATGCCACCACCCCAGGTGACGCTCTCCCAATGACAACTCCAGGACAATGGTTTAGGCAGAGAACTGGCCTGTTACCTGTCACACGGCCCAGGGGCTCCATCAGAGACAGCCCAGCCCTGTCCACAGCCACAACACCGTTCTCCTTCAGGTACTGCTTCAAGGAGGGATGCATCACCTTCTGGCACAGCACAAGGCCCACCTCATCCTTAACCAGCTGCTGCCCCATATTGAGCAGCTGATTCAGCTCTGACACTTCCAGAGAAACTCCGTGATGGACCACTATAGTTCCTTCCTCAGGGTTAGAGCAGTCACCTGACATGGACACACTGAAAAGTGCAGTCTTGATCACGTTTGAACCAGTCCTTTTGACAGCAAGTGGTTTTCCCAATTGCATTTCTGGCATTTCTATCAGCAGTCCAGGAAGAATTGCAGAATCCACAACTCTTCTACCTTTCACAGGTATTACCACACACTTCCCTAAAACAGCATTAGTCTCAACATGACATGGAACAGTAAATATAAAAGCCTTTAAAACCAGCAAGGTGAGATGATCAACTTCAGTTTTATTAAGCATGCAAGCAGGTTTGCTTGTTAAAATGCTTCGTACCAAACAAACAAGAGTCTCAAAACTGCTAAAATCCACAGACACCCGGCAACCACAGGCCTCAGATTTCAGGTGGTCCATGCATAGACTCAGAATATACTTGCTTATTTGAATGACAGTAAAAGGTGCAACATTCAGGCTCCTGAAATTTTCAATGAAGCCACAGCAAAGAATGGCAGTGAATAAGCCACAATCACTGAAACGTGACACGTGGTTCCGTACAGAGGCTGTCAGGACACGCAGCACGGGCTGGCTGACGGAAAGGTGCCCCAGGAGGGCTGAGGATTGGGAAGTGGCACAAACACAGCCCCCCACACCATTGTGGAGCTGTTTGAGTCGACCAGCAGGACCATAGGAAGATTTTAATACCCTACTCAGCAGAGACAATGACTGACTCACTGCATCTCTAGTTAACGGCTTGCTAGTAAATAATGGAGGCTTTTTAGCTTCAAGGCGAGACATTTTGAAGGTAAGATTTTAATTCTAGCAAAAAAACATTTCATTTTTGCTTGGATCTATAATTCATTGCACTTTTATATTTTAAGAGTAGTACATTTTAATTCTTTTCAGGTAAGGATTATTATTTTCGGTGTGAAACAGTATATATAACATTCCTGAAACTACCCATCACAGCTCTCTTAAAACGAGGCTTAAATCATGCAAAATGGATAAATAGCGGGGCACTATTTCATTCCAGACGATCTTTCCTAGATTCTGAATGAGACTGAGCAGACTTTTTTGCAACATAGTTTACAAGCATGCTTCCTATATGGACACCTATAAGTGACAGTCCTGCCACAAGCACAAAGTTCTTTCTACTCCAGGTAGTTTTCTTCATCTTTTTTGGCAACAGTCACAGATGAAAACCTTCAAGCTCAGTTATACCTACAATAAAAACCAGAAAGATATTAGAATAATCTTATGAAAATATTGTATAGCTTGACCTATTTTAGTTTTCACCAAAAAAAGCCACAGAAGGACAAATACTGCATCAAAAACCATTTAGGTTGGAAAAGACCTTTGAAGTAGAGTCCTACTGTTACCCCAGCACTGCCAAGCCACCATTGAACCATGTCTCCACATGCCACATCTATGCATCCATTAGGTGACTCAGCCACTTCCCTGGGCAGCCTGTGCCAGCGTTTGACAACCCTTCCGGTGAAGACAGTTTCCCTAATGCCCAATCTAAACCTCCCCTGGTGCAACCTGAGGCTCTTTCCTCTTGTCCTAGCACTTGCTACTCGGGAGAAGAGACCAACCCGCACCTTCCAGGTGGTTGTAGAAAACATCACATTGCCCTGAGCCTTCTTTTCCTCAGGCTGAAGACCCCCAGCTCCCTCAGCACTCCTCACAGGACCACTGCCCTCTTGGGACTCATTCACACCTCAGTGTCCTCTCTGAAGGCTGGTGTTCCTCACCAGTGCCAAGCACAGGGCACAATCACTGCCAGCACACGCTGGCTCATGTTCGGCTGCTGTCACCAGCATTTCCAGGAATCTCTTCAGCCACTCTTCCCTGTAACTCAGCATGGGGCTGTGACCCCAGTGCAGGACACAGTGCTGGGCTTTGTTGAACCTCCACTGGCCTATGCACTCTCATTTTTAACTGAGAAAATCTACTAATATGATTTTACTACAAACACAGAGAATGCACCAATTATACTTCAATTCTGACCACTGGTCTGTACTATTATCAGCAGGTCTGTAAGTAGCAGGCTACCATCAACTTCATTGACTTGCACTGAAGTACCAAAACTACAGTGACAGCCACCTGATTTTACTCAAGAACAAAAGAACCCAACTAGTCAGCAGTGCTTGCCAGGCAACAGAAACAACAGCTTTTGATGTTCAAACAAGGTTTCTTATTTCAAGAGGCCCACAAAGAATGTTTTTCAGTTCTTGTAACAGTAAAACTTAAATCAACGCTTATTTATGTTTCTATGCGAACTCTACAGTATTTACACTCGTACTTCATTTTGTTTCATTCTCTGTTGTAATCACCATCCCTACTAAGACAAAATATGCAACTTTGTACAGTCACAATTATTTCTGGGCAGTTTTAAGTCTGAAAGGACACTGTTATAAATCCAGTCACATGAGTTTCATTACTGTCCTGAAGTTACTGGAGCTTGTTTTAAAATATCTTTAAGACATATAATACCCTTACTTAACTGAGCTCATCATGTAGGATTTAGCAGTAGTTTTTGAAATTTATGATGCGCTTTTTGGGTCCGTGTAGGTACAAAAAATTAACTCAGTTGCCAAGTAGAATAAAGCTCTGAAAGACTAAAGTTAGAACATCAAGGCTGTATGTTTGAAAATTCTCAATTAATTCATCTTCTGCCTCATAGACACAGATACAACTAATTAGGCAACTTACCCAAAAATCAAAGTACTAATGCTATTTTTCTTTACTTTTGCGAATGCTTTGCATCATGAATGTCAGAATGTCATGTTCTGGAGAAAAATCCTCTGTCTTCACTTGAAAAATAGGACTGGACTTCAAGCAATACCAGCCCCAGTGCACTAGCCCCAGGCTAGCTCCCATAACAATCAGAACTTTGTTGTCCTTCCAGAAGGTTTTAAGACCCATTGCAAACGGGCATCTACCTAGGTAAAGATAATTTATTATTTTAAACATATTCTAGAAATAGTTTTTCTTACTCTGTAATAACAACACTGAACAGATGAAGCCGAATGTTAATACGTTTAATTGCAGTGCAGCAGATGACTAAAACACTAAACAAAAAGCCTTACTTTGTGAACCAAAAAAAAAAAAAAGGCACCTCAATTCAGACATTTTGAAATGTTAATTGCTTCATTTGCTTCGAGCTTTGGCATGCTAAATCTTAAACACAACAAAGCTTTATCTAATTATCTAATTACAAGCGCCAGTGCCCAGATGGTAAGCATCTGAAGCCCAAAAGCAGGTTCAAAATACACCTTCCCCCCACAGTTAATAAAATTCAATAAGAAGCTGAGCTCCTAAGGTAATACAGAACTTTGAAATTGTAGGCAAAGCAAGGTGTGGAGCTCCTGAAACCACTTTACCTTTGTACAGCTTTGCCTGACCACCTTATAGTATTCAGAAGCGGCACCATTACAAAGAGAGCAATAAATTAATCCTTGTGTAATAAGAAGGTGGAAAAAAAAACCCCAACCTACTTTCCATGGGATTTCACACGTATAGTCGTGTTTTATACCAAAATACCTCACTGGTTTGAACGGCCACAAAGCTGTAACTCGGGAGAGGAAATGCTCCCACCCCCGCCCAACTCCATGACCCTGACAGGGGTAACCCGGCCGACCACCCACCCCTCATGGCGCCCCGGAGCCCTCCCAGCCCCCTCCTCCTCCTCCTCCTTCCCCGCGGCACAGCGACCTTGAAGCGCGGGCGGCGGAGGGCGCAGCGGCGCGCTCGGGCACAGACCGCGGGCACGGCGCACCCGAGGCTTCTCCCCGCTCTGGCAGCGAGCGAACAAGGCACTACCGAGGCGGCGAGCACTCACCCGCCCACCCCCATACGTTCAAACGCGCCCCGGCAGGAAGCAGAAGCATGCAAGAGGCACGGCCCCGGACGTGCCGCGCCGCCCCTCACCGCCCGCCATTAGCCGAGCGCAGCGTCACTCGCGACCCGGCCCGCCTCAGCCACTGGCGGCCATTTTGCGTGCGGGCAGCGCGGGGCGGGCGGCGGCGACGGGCGCGGCCATTTTGGGTAGGGCAGAGGAGCGGCGGGGGGCGGGCGCGGGGGGGGGGGGTACGGCACGGCACGGCCCGGCCCGGCCGCCTTGTGCCGCCCGGCGCTTGCGGCCTCCCCTGGGCTGCGGCCCCGCTGTTCTCCTCGGTTACACCTCTGAGGGGATGCTCGGAGAGCCGGGGCTCTGGCGGCCGTGCCGGTCGGCTCCCACCGAGCCTCTCTCAGCCGCTCTTTCCCGTTCTTCACACCCGCCCAGCCTGGCCAGGCATAAAAACACGTGTATATATATGTATATATATCTGACTTTTCTTCTTTGCATACCTGCTACTGTGGCCACTTCGCCTTACACCTGCCCCCAGCTGTCTGAGTCTTCCTGTGGGCGGGCAGAAGTGCCCCGGCCAAAACATGTTCAAATAACTTTGTTCCCTAACCTCCACTTTTCGTTAGCTCTTTTGCTTTCCTGTATTCTCTCCTGTAAGTACAAGAAATACTCCAGTAAATACAGTTATACTTCTCCTGTGTTTACTCTTCTCTCTACTCCTGAAGTCGCTGTCTAGAATATCTCGTTTTATATTCATTTGTCAATGAATGGGTTTGTTTTCAATTTTGTTTATAGTTGCAGAGTTTATGACTGTAGCCAAAAGGCAAGTATTTAATGCCTGATCACCATGGAGAAATGAATATAATTTCTAAAATAGTATAGTAATTTTTCATTGCTAATTGCATTCAGGTGTTCCACAAAAGTTTAAAAAGATAACAGTACCTGTTTGTGGCCCTCTGATGCTCCTCAGAACCTCTCCTCCCTCTAGTTCTAAGCAGTTCTGTGATGACTGGGTCACCTTTTGGAAACTGAATTGTTAAGCCTTAAAGGTGAATGGGCAGTTTATGAATGAAGGAGTGTAAATAACAATGAGGAGAAAAGGTTCTGACTTGGATGGAAGAGTATTTTTCAAGGGTTAAGTGGAGCAATTGGCAGCAGTGGGCACAGAAATCCGGAATGGCAGATGGGAAAATCATGGTGTACAGAAATCCTGAATGGCAGATGGGAAGATCGTGGTGTATCGTTTCAGAACTGGGGATGCTTTACTGGGTGTGTGAGTAGCTGAGCATTGCACTGCTCATCCCAAGTTTAGGGTCTGCTCCCGGAAACTGACAAATGCTGGACGGGAAAGTTCAGAAAACTTACCTTTTATGTTGTGATAGTTCATTTTGTGTACAAAAATAGTTAATATCAATTTACCCTACAGAGTTCCTTAATTACCGTTTGTTTGTTTCTACTGCTTTCAGGTCCCCCCTCTCCCCACTCGGAGATGGGCAGTGGGTGAAGCTTCCTGCTGTATCTCCAAGTGTGTGCCAGGAATTTTCAGTTCGTCCTCCCTCCCAGCTCTGCATTTCCTCACCACAGGAAGCTGCTTTGCCAAGGTAAGATGCTGTTCATCAGCTGGCAGAGGACACTTGAGCTTGCTTTCTGGGTGACCATGTTTTCTGACTTCTCCTGAGTATCCACCGCTCCATTTGACTCAAATTTAGGGAAGAAAGATATTCTGCCACGTTATTTTTAAAACGCATCTCACTCTAACTACAGGTAATCTTTGTGTTTGATTCTAAATCATGTCTTCATGCACAGGTTGTATCAACATTTTAGGTCTTGGAATACTACACATCCTGTATCAGGAATTTTTTAGTATAAACATACATGTAGTCTTGTGAGGAGTTTTTCTGCCATATTTGTTTATCTTCATGCGTCCTTATGTGGTGTTTACTTTAGAGGTTTGCAACAGAAAAAGGATTTCATGAGACAGAATCCTGCTGTCAAACAGCAGCAGTTGTAACAGATCTGTTTTTGGTGTTTTTTTTAAACACAGGAAGTGGTTCAGTGTTTTGGGGCTAGTTGTTTTGTTTTGTTTTTTCTTTTCCTTGAATAACTGGTGAGTGGTTTTCCTTATCTTCTGATGTCTTAGTATTGAATATTTTTTCACCTGTGCCACTTCAGTGATTTCCCTGATGGTTCACACATAAAATATTTTCCTTTCTTATTCTGTGGATTTTCTTACATTTTGTCTGTCTGCTGTATTTCCTTTGTCTTATCTGTGTGGTCAGTGCAAAGAATGGGGTAGTTGGCAAACTCCCAAAGTCGGCTTACTCCCAGGAAGAGCAAACTGAACCAAAGCTAACTTTTCTTGTGCGTCCTTTTCCTTTTTATGTTTTTCTTCTGTTATTTGGTAAATTGTGTTTGGAGGGGATTTCTGCCTGCCAGCAGTTTTCACATGAGTAGTAGCAGACGTTGCAACAGTATTATTCTGGAAATTAAATTGGTAGCAGAAGAAATCAGTGATGTCAGGGTGAGTTCAGTGGAGCTTACTACATAACTGAACTAGAATGTCTCAAGTGGTCCAGAGCTCTGTCCTTTGCATTGTGTTTCTCAAAATTGCCATCAGTAAAGTTGTCAGGATTTAATATGATAAAATGGAGACGTTTCCAGGGCTGTTTGGTGCAAGGGAGAATGATAGCGAGATGGCACAAGGCATGATGGTATTCCAGCTTCTGTGTGCAGGACTGTTAAGAATTTTAAGATTAAAATCATCTGTGCTACACCGTGTAGTTTTAAAGGGTGTTTATTTATCTTGTTTTGCACTTTTTTGAGTTAAATAATGATAACAACTGCATTTTGAAATGTGGAAGCATAGTGCGTGACAGAAACACATCTCCCCAGCCTGACTTGTGTCCTGAAACATTGACAGCTCTATTGCAGTACTTACCTGTAACTTGAAATATACAATGAGAAATGTATACACATTCCTCAGTTTTTAATATTTGCACTCAGGATACCAAATTAAGTGATTTAGGTCCTGTTTTGGATAAGCAAGGGAGGAGGATGTCCAAAGTTCACTTTACTTTTGTGCAACCACCATAAGACTAAGGTTATGCCACTTTATGTGTGTAGTATAAAATTTTAAATCTACATAACGTGGATGTCTGGATGGACACCAGGTGAGCCAAAGCTGTAGTTTCTTACTTCAAAGAGTTCTAACTTGTATTTCCCGTGTTGGATGCAAAGTGCCAAAGTGCCTCCAAAGTTATGAGGTTCACTAAATGAAAGCAATACACATAGCTAAGTAATTGTCCTTCAAATAAGAGTTTTCCTTATTTTACTAAAAGCAGAGTGTAGGGTTTGAAGAAGAGTAGTCATGAAGGAGTGGGTCCCAGATGTAAAATACATTCTCGATTGCTGTGGAGATCTGAGTGTTTCTCCAGTGCTGATCACTTTTAATTGGTATTTTTATAGGACCAGCTTACACTGACCTATCATGGCATCCAACAAATTTGTCATTAAGGTAAGTAGAATGTCATAGCTTTAAAAAAATAATAAATCTGTAATGCTGCTTTGAATGTGTCTCTTGATACTAAAAGTGCATCCTTCAGGCTTCTGATCATAGAAGCATACTTTACATGAGCTTTTTTCTCCCTCTGGAAGCAGACTTGGAATTGCTGCTGTATCATGACAGGGTGTGTCTGGGGTCAGGTAAGGATTAAAAGGCTTTAACTAAAAGTGATTAGTTGTGCAGTGAGAATTAGAAACGGCATGAATTCTCAATAAAACACTATTTACTTCCTGAAAATCTGAATTAAAATTTTAGGTGGATTCTTTTCTTACTGAAATCTTATAATACTATTTATGTATTTTCCAGGTCTAAAAGTTCCTGGTTTAAGGGGTAGCAATGTTCTTAAAGTATTAATTTGTTTGTTTCTTTTTTTGCCTTTTTTTCTATTTTTAGGGATTGGTTATTTCATGTGCAATAAAATACTATTGAAGTTCATTTTGCAAACAGTCCTTGACTTTTAGTTATGTGCTGAAGAGCAAAACTTTCTAAAACATTCTGTAATAAATATAACAATTCTACTACTGTGACTATACCAGCTAATCAATAAATAAACCTAATTGTGATTAGCTCAACATATTATTCTCTTGGAAGTGTTTTTCCAGAAATTTTTGTAATACAACAGATTTTTCTTCTATGAGTATACTTGGAATTTTTTGGAGGGCAGCTACAAAATCCTTCCTGAGGGATCAGGCTGTGGAAACTGTCAAAGCTTGGTTTTGTGGGTAACCAGCCTGTTTAATGAGAAGACTAAGAACTTAAGTTTTGTGTGCTGTGTGTTCTTTTCCAAGGAAAACTGCTGTCATGTTTGCTTTATATTTTTACTGTTTAACAGGATTGTAAACCTTCAGAAGGTTAACAGTATCATATTATTCAGTGTTGCTGAGTTGATAGAGGGACTTAGAGGAGAAATATATTTGATTTTGAGCACATTTTAGCTGATGCACCACTGATGTGGATAACAACAGGAGCTGAGGCTGAAGGCATTGCTTTTCTCTGCTGAGAACTCTCGATATCATGAATATCGAGATATCTCGATATTCATGTAAGTGCCCAATAAGAAAAGTGGTGTGAGTTGGAATGTCTTTACTCAATAAAAAGTCTGAAGACTCTTGGTTTCTGACCTGCATCATTACAGCTTCATTATTCAGCAAGGATGTGTACCTGGTATTCAGCATGGACCTTGCAATCACCAAGTTTAGCATCCCTGACTGCCTGAGCAAGGGCTAGGTTCTCATTGAGCATGTCTGTAGGTAAGCAGTATCACAGATAAAGCTTTTGAAAATGCTAATGAAATACAACTTTTTCTTCCTTATTTGAGAGTATTTGAGAAATGAGAGTAAGTTTTTGCATGTACCAAATGCTGAAAATTAAATTTGCCTTGACCTGATTGAAATTGACTTTGTGCACAGATTAACAATTTACTTGTTAGGTGGGGGATTTTTTATGTCAAGTTTTGCTTCTTTAAATTTGCTGGATTTGTATTGCATATGACTATTATCTAAGACTTTCCAGCTTTCACATAAGTTTTGCACAGAAGATCCCCATGCAATAGATTCTCCATTAAAAACTATTCCTACTTGTCTCTGCAGGCAGAGTACAGAAAATACTGTATTCTTAATTTTAGATTCCTTGTGTTTAAAGCTGATGGGAGCATTTTACAGAGTCTGAAAATGAAAACCAAGTCCACAGGAGTGACATGAAGATGGAGCCCCTCTCCTGTGAGGAAAGGCTGAGAGAATTGAGGTTGTTCAGCGTGGAGGAGGCTTCAGGGTGACCTAATTGTGGCCTTTCAGTACCTGAAAGGAGCCTACAAGAAAGGCAGAGAGAGGCTATTTGCTGGAGCATGTAGTGACAGGAAAAGGGGGAATGGGTTTAAACTGAAGGAGAGTAGGTTTGGATTAGATATTAGGAAGAAATTCTTCCTTATGAGGGAATGGTGATACACTGGAACAGGTAGCCAAGAGAAGTTGTGGGTGCCTCATCTCTTGAAGTGTTCAAGGCCACTCAGAGCCCCATCCAGTCTGACCTGGTCTAGTGGAGTGTGTCCCTGCCCCTGGCAGGGCGATAGAACTCGAGGGGGGGATGGTTTCGGATGGTTTCTCAGGTCCCTTTTAACCCAAACCACTCTGTGATTCCATGTTTCACGTGCCTTGCCTTGTCTTTTACATTCTCTAGTTTTAAGCTTTTAGATTTTGCAAACCTGTGTATGTGAATCTTTCTGGTAAGAGAATGAAAAATTCAGGTTATCAGTCTGTCAAATCTTAGCCGACTATCAAGTAATTAAGTGGAAACCCCGTCTAATTTGTTTGACTTCGCTTGTTATCAATGCGTGTTTTTACCTGCGGATCTGTGCACCCTGATGTAATGGTTGGTGACTTCCAGTGGAGGGAGCAATTGGTCTGTTTTTGAGAGGCCAACGTAAGCTTGGCTTTATGGGCCATTAAGAGAGATTAAAATAAACTCATTGATGCAGTAAAATATCTTTAAACGTTAATACAGAAACTACACTTGGGTCCTAAACACACATTCTTCACCTACCAAGCAGCTGGATGATACCAGCCTTGTGATTTGCAATAAATAATATTTTATGCAAGTTAATTTGATCATCAGTTTTCTGTTTTATATTGATATTTCATAAGCATTGTGTGGTAAAATACCCCCATCATATGAATTTAATTAATCTTTCTCTGTGTGTTGCTAAAATATTTTACTGCTGTTCTGAGAAATAAATCTTAACTTTAATTGGTGAGGCTTAAAGCAAAATCTTGAACTCTATATGGATTTCAAAAATAATATCACTAGGGCCTTATTTAAAACTTTGGATAAAGTAGAAAGAATTCCTCTTCCAGAGTTGTGTAAATTGACTTTATTCATGCCAAGCTGCAGAACTAAATATAGTAATTCTTATGGCTGCAATAGAAAAAAATTAATTTACTGTTTTCTGAAGTTTGTTCATTTGCCAAAGACAGAGGAGTAACTTGTTACTACATTTCAATAGCTCAACTCAAAGGGGAGCTTTTTTCCTACTTGGAGCACTATTCTGTCTCAGATTTGTAGGCCTTAGATTAAGATAATTGTAGTTTTAGTATTCCTTCTGGTCATTCATCTCACTCTGCAATTGATTTTTCAGCATTGTTGCTCCTTGTTACCAATTTAAATTATTGCATGCTGGACAAATATGTAACTTTTTTGATCCTTCCTACTAATTTTTGTCTTGCTATAAGTGGCAAGTTCATTTGAAACAGCAAGCACAGCTTCTTGTTTTATATTGGGAACAAAGATGGAAATACTGGATATGATCGGACAGGAGAATGACAGTGGAACTGTAATATGATCAGTTTGTGTACTTTGTTTTTTTACATTGTTGTATCTTAATGTAATTATTAAGATACTGACTTACAACCAAAGGCATCCTAACATCTGTCTTTTGAACCTTAGGAGTGCTCCATGAAAGAAGGGGTTGTAGCAAGAACATTGATTATAGGCTGGAACAGCAGGCAGAAGGAAGTGGAAAGCCATGTTCCTGTCAGACATTGTCCCAGTATGGACTGACAGCACTGGCTGGGTCATTTTAGAGTCTGCTTACACACCTGTGGATTGTCTTGGGTATGGAATAACAAGATGAGAATTAATTTTGATATTTGCAATGTTTTTTTAGTTACCAGTTGAAATGTTGTACAGTGACAGTACATTGGCAAAGATTTCTCCACTAGTTGTGCCCATCTGGATGATTCTTAGGTGACATCTCAAAAGGCTTCACAGATTAGAGTGCACATTTCTGTGAAAGTGTCCATTGAGTTAGCTGATCAGTATTCCTGTAAATATGTGGTTAAGCCATAATATTTTTGTAAGAAATTGATATGTTTTCTTCTTCTTGGGAATTGTTTTGAGAGAAAAAAAACTATGGAGATGAGTAGGTTTTCTTACCTGATTTTTTTATTTATCTTTGATCCCATAAAGTGAGTGATAAAGGATAACAGATGTGATTTTGTAGTTTACATACTACATTAAGTGCACAGATACATGAGTGCAGTGCTCTCAAGTGGAGAGCAAGGATAAGGAATGCTTGCTGTTTGTATTTAAAGTAAATTTTTATATTATTGTAACTGCTCAGAGTTATGAGACTGATTCTACAGCTTTTTTGTGTACATAGTTGTGAGAATGTTAGCATTATGAGTTTTGGTTTGAGAATTAATCTTTTTTTAGAGAGTACTTAGTTAAATTAACCAATAAATACAGTGTTTCTTATGTTCATTTCATTTCCCCTTCACTGCAAAATGAAGGTATTTTGTATGTGAAATTCCTGTGGTTGGAGTACTTAAATGTTTCAATAGAAACATGCTAAGATTAGGTTTCTATGTTTCTCAAAGTATTCTAAATCTAAAACTGAGGTGCTGGTGTTCTCTAAACAGATTAAGGGTTGTTGAGTTTTACATGTATTGTGTGTTCTTATATTTGCTGTTTGGGTCTTTAAAAATTAAGAAATGGTTATGTTAACCATTAAATAGTGGTTTTCTAGAGATGGACCATTCCTGAAGTGGTATTGCTCAGAACAGCTGGAAATACAGGTGGTTGAAGTTGGTATTGTCAAGTAGCATCACACTTCACTCAGCTGTCATATTTGTTTCCATATAAATGGATAAAATAGGATACTTGTCTAAAAGGGCTTAGAAGTCTTAAAGAAGATGATGAAAAAAGGGCAGGAGGGAATGTGATTTAAAATAGGAAGTGCAAGCAATAATAATGGCTGGAGTGGCATCTATTTAGTTCTCTTTCTTAATGCTCCAGTAAATTCCCAATTTCATGAGACCAGATATGGAATGGCTAAAGTGATGAGTAAATAAGTTCCAGAAGAAACAAAAGAGGAAGTTGGGAGGTAGAAGGGGGAGGAAAATTAAGTGTACAATATAATTCTAAATCTCCTGGAGTCAGTGGAAGTTTCCTCACTGACCTCAGAGGATTAATTTTCAAGCCTAGGGAAATGATGAGTGGATGAAGAGTTGAGAGATTAAAGTGTTAGCAGAAGGAGAAAGGAATAGGAAGCCAGAGGGATAAACAATAATAGTGGAAACACTGCTTTCATGGGGATCACTTCAAATAAGGAATAAAAGGATCATTCAACTTCTATTGCTTCTTTTGGTAATTCAAATCTTGTTAGTTTTTAAAATACCACTTGTGCGTGCAAATGAGTTTTTTTGCTAACTGTGAGCGCAATGCTGCTGTGGCAGTGATATGGGATTCTAAATACCCACCATACTAAGAAGTGTGGGGTTTTTTTTTCAAATCTAATTAATGCAAAGATGCAGGTTCCATCATACTTGCCACGTGCTTTATTTCTGACCAGCACTGCCAGATTTTACACCTCCATTGTTAGGCTTTGTGGAGATGCTGGTGGTGCTGCCTGCTTGACCCCAGAGTCCAGCCCTGGAGGAGGAAAGGATGGGAAACTTAGATGCAGACTTGCAATTCCCTGAGTCCAGCAAAACATAGGGGCTTAGCAGCGATGCTGCCTGGGGTCACCAAGTGTCTTTAGGTCCTGGGAGAGGCTTCAGCTTACACTGTAGGTGACATTCTTCAATTCTTTCCAGTGGGTTCAGATGGAGGTTAGTAGACTGGGAGGTAAAGAGATCCATGTTTCATGCACTACCTCTTACAAACAGTTTCATGATGTAGAAATGCAGATTTTGCTCTCGATGGTATGATAATGAAAATTTATTATTTTTTGATAAATTTTCACGTAGCCTCTCCTTACTTTGGACAATGTAGATGGATTCTAGTATGTGGGAGCTATCTGAATATTTGATGTAAGAGTCTATTCTGACAGGACTGCGGAGTAAGTGGGAGAAGAGTGACTGACAACACGTTTTCATTTTTTCCTGATGTTTCATCCATGTAGTTCACAACTTCCTTAAAAGGCATCTATTTTTAATAGCAAAATTATTGCTTAGTTTCAATTCTCAAATAAAAGCTTTGTTTCTGGACATTTTGTGTTCCAGTTTGGGGCCATTTTGTGCTCCCTGCAGGGTTTACTCAGCCATGACTTTGCAGTATTTTTCTTGAGTCAGTAGCCAGACTTTTTCTTAAATAATGGTACCACAGCACATGGCCCCCTGTTTCATTATTGTGCTGTAGTCATGGCTATGCACAGGCACCTATGACGCTCAGCTGTTGTGAAAATTCTTTAAACTGCTGATAAAATGATGACTCATGGTCACCTGATGAAAACAGATTCATTACCATGACTCCAGAAAGTTTAGCTCCCACGAAGTGTTTCACTTCCCACAATAGTTCTTCTAAAAGAGATGATACTGCAGTTATTTTCTAACAGTTGACAGCTGCCCAATTAAGTGCAAGAATGTGGTTGGAAAAAAATTGGATTCCAGACTTCTTTTAATAATGGTTTAAGGAACTAAAATCTGTATGAGCTGTGAAGCAGTCACCAACATTATTCACAGTGTTACTTGAAGTAATTTCTAATCAAATTATACATTTTGGGTTTCATTTACCATTACAAAATTAAGTTCTTTTTGCAGTGGATCTGACTCAAACCTCACTGGAGTCAATGTGTTTTGGGTCAGAGCAGTAGGAATATATTGGTAGCATGCTGTAAGGACACACTAATTTATTCCATAAATGGTCTTCCTCAGTCCAGGTTATCTGTGTTTTTAATGTATTGTGTTTGTATATAATGTCAGCGTGTAAGGAAGTTAGGTTGGAAAAATATGGAAAAGTAATACAGCCAAATAATATAAATGGATTTTAATTCCAGTATGAAAGGAGTAAAATTAAATCCTATTTAATTTAAGTCAGTGTTGCTGACTTGTGATTTCCCAGGGACTGCAAACGGATGGGTGAATTAAAATAGAAATATGAAAAAAACCTGTTACATTAGACTTGCATGTGGATGATGTTCTGTTATAAGGCAGAAAAAGGTTCTCAATAAGGATTTGAATGTAGGGTAGTGTGGGATAGCTCATTCACTCTTAAATGATCAGGAGTTTGGTGATTTTTGTCCTTATCTAATTTCCCTCTCTTGACTGGAAATACTTCTGACACACAGTGCTTAAGAAAGTCACCATATTAAATTACTCCTAATATGTATGGTTGAAACTTGCTACAATGACTAGTATAAACGTGTGTTGGCTAAGTAATTAATGCTTTAAAATTTAACATGCAAACTCCTACATTTTTTTCTTTGTTACTTCTTCACTTCTACTTGGGTATTTTTTCCCATTCATTTTCCAACTGATTCATTTTAAACTTAGATGATGAACATCATGTGTTTATTTTGTGCCAAAAACTTACCTAGTTTGAAAAAGAATGATCTCATCAGAATTGAAACTTAGCTTCAGATATTAAAAAAAAAGGTAGAAATAAGATGGATTTCTCAGCTGTTTTAATATCAGTCATACGAACTTTGTCAACAAATTATGTATGGAAGAGTCAGGGCTTGTTTGCATGGTGGTGTTTGTTTTTTCCCTGAATAACTCTCCATTTTCATTACCACAAGCAATGCTGTAATGGAAAGGCAAAGTGTTGGAGATCTAATAAAGAAATTAAGTAATAACATTAAAAACCCCTTGGAAATACAAGCCCCAAAATGGAGTGAAGACGTCTCTTAATTGACAGAGGAGAACTCTTAATGCAGAACACAACTCCAGTACAGTGTGTCTGTGTTGGGGCACTTCTGCTGTTGTGTGGTGGTGTTTTTTACAGAATCCATCTACTTCTGCCTTTGTGTGATGTTGCTTGGCCAAATGACAGAAAGAATAAACACCTTTCAATAAGGCATAGAAGTCAGGTCAGCTGTGTGTGTTTGTTTACTCAGAGAGAGATGTGTGAGTGAAGGTAGCTCTTGCCAGGCCGTGGTGTCTGGCCCTTGATACATGAAGCTCACCTGTTGTTTATTTCCCTGCTTCAAGGAGTGCAGCGCTTTGAATGAAGCCTACATGAGAGGCAGCTCTTCCTTCTTACTACACAACAGTGTTTGCAACTAACTGAAAGCTTTTCACTTGGGAAAGTGGGAAAAAATAGTTTGTGATCTAGATCATGTGCTGACATTTTGAACCAAAATCTTCACTGCTGTAGTCTGAGTGTTTTCCTGTTGGCTGTGTACACTTCACTGGGGAACTAAGGTCCATTTATGAAGCCTTAAGGGCAAGTGTCATCTTTCTTGGGTTTGTACATTTTTGTCTCTGACCTTCTCTGAGGGTTCTTTGCTGTTTTTGCTATAGATGTATTTTACAGACAGATGCTCTTGCAGGAAATCCTGAATCTCCAGGCTTTGGCAAAACTGAAATTTTATTACTTTTTCTGTGTAACTTGCTGTGTACTATGAGATGGCACTCAAGTGGAGAATCACTAAAAATGTTGCATCAAAGCTGGTTGGAGAATAGTTAGTTGTTAGTCTCGAGGGAGAGTGGGAACAGAGGTAAGGAAGAATGGCACTGGGTTTCACCCAAGAAAATGTGTCATAGCCACAGAACATTTTCTCAGCATTTTCATATTGTTGATGATTGAGGTTTGTAAAGTTACTTCAACAATTTTATCCCCATTTTACTCTAAAAAGTTATGTGGTAAGTAAGCCAAACTAAGCTCTGTTCTGTGTGCAAGGTCCTCTTTGCACATCCCTGCTTAGTTTCCAGGATTAGTACGATGCCTGGCATACCTGACACCACTCAGCTGGTGAAACAATAGTTTATATAAGGTATAGTTAAATACAGCCTTTCAAGCTTGAGCCAATATTCTCTTGTTGTAAACTCTGATGAGTGTCTTTGCTTGTTGAATAGCCCAGTGATTTAACAGCACTCATAATGGACCAAATATACAGGGCTGTGGTTTATCCTGCTTTGTATCATACAGATAAAGTCTGAGAGAAGAGTAACGTATAGATCTGAACAGAAAATATTTGCTGAACTTAAGAGTTGGGAAAGAGCTCACTCTTGGGCCATTAAAGAGGATCTGTTCAATGCCAAGATCCTAGGATGTGACAGTTAGTAGGGTCATGCAGAATGTAACTTTCCCTTCTTTATTTTGACATTCCTATTGCATAAAAATAGGAAAGAGAGTCATTTGAGCTGGAAAAGAGTGTGCTGCCCTGCTATAATAAGGTAATCTTCAGCAGCGGAAAACAAACCTACAAAGAGTTATTCATTCCCTCTGTGGTATTGTCTGCAAGTCTCTGGTTCTCATTTTCCTGGGTGTTAAACTGACACAGTCACAATCCATGGTTCAGGGAATTTACAAACAACTTGGATGATAGGATTAAGCCTGACACATCAAAAGTTGAAAATTAATCCCATAATTTAAAAAAGCAAACAACAACATACTCTCATCTCAAACAATGACTACAGAGTGTTTGAAGCATAACATTAAATAGCTGAATAGCAGAAAGCAGTGATTAAATCATTGGCTACCATGTGTGGAAATAAAGAGCAGCATTGGTTTATAGATTTCTTCAGAAAATTGATAGAATTTATTACTAGTTTTAAATGTTTTTCTGTCAATTTATGTGTTGTTAATGTGCTTCATTAAATTGAATTGAATATTTAATTTTGCTTTTATTGTTTGGTGGAAATTGGGTGGTGTGTACAGATGACCTCAAAGGACAAAAAAATGTTAAAGAAAATGTGTCTTTGTCTATATCCCTTCACCCTGATAATTGGCAGGAATTTTGATTTGTAGAATATTTGGAGGATACAACTAGGGGTACTTTTTGATTATGAACTGGAAAGAGATTTAATTACAGATGCTCAGCATATTCTACATAGTTCAGAAAACTTTTTGCTAATTTGAAGCCAGTTTCTTTAGGGTTATTAGAGATGGTTCATTTGTTGCTGTTTTGGAGAGGCCTACATTATTGAGCATGTAGGAACTGTTGGGTTTTAGTCTGGTTTTGTAAATTCCTGTTTGAACTACGATGCAGATTTTGGGTAGGAAAAATTCAGTGATGGAGAATACAATTTAAAAATACTGTAAGTTCAGAAGTGAAATGATAGTCGGTATTGCTAGAACCTGCCTTTCTTTATCTTGTGCAAGCATCAAGGAATTTCACAGTATTTCAAGCTGTACACCTAGAAAATCACTTAAAGTTGTCTTGTTGGTAGCCAGTGCTGTGACAAGGTGAGATAATTGATTTTTATGTACCATTAAGAGGCAGCATTCACACTCCAAGCAGAGAAAATGAAGATGGCAAAATATAATTTCCAGATTGGTAAGTAGGCTAGTGTATTTGAGCTGTTACAAAGCAGTAGGAGTACCAGTGATGATCACAGATTCTTAAAACCTAATAGAATATTTGATCTTCACTGTGGACTACAAATATAAAACTAGTTTAGAGGGAGAGAATACTTCAAAAATTTTATCTACAGAGATACTGGTGACTTTAACTTGATACAAGTGGTAATTTCAGAAAAGGCAGGGTAATGGTACTTAAGAAGATAAGCTTGTTGACCAAGAGCATCTACTCTGTAGTACTGCCCAAATCCAAATTATCTCTGGCTGCTATCATATTGATACTTGGTTTTGAAATACTCCTTCTTTCTCTTTGGACTGCCACATAGATTGGTGCTTAGGGCCCTGATCAACAAGTGGCTTGCTCATTTCTCTCATTTGACCATCTGCAAGTCACTTCAGTGACTTTCAAGATGTTTGATTCGTTCCCTTGTGTTCTCAGTAATGCTTTGGATCTCCTCAAAGTGTCCATATGCTACTTATTTAAATGTTAAAATAGTTAGACATTAGTCCAAATCTGTTGAAACAGAATTAAGTTTAAATGCTATGTTACCTATTACCTTACTAGTGTGGTGAAACCCAGCAAGACTTTGTAGTTTTTTTGTGGGCTGTGTGATGGAGGTTCCTGTGTATTTAGGGTGAGGATTCCAGGTTTTTCCACAAAGTGAAAATACTGTGAAAATTCCCTTCTGTGAGGGCTTATTCTCAGCAGCAAAGATCTCCCTTGCTGTTGTCATGTTTAAAGAAGCACTGTAAAGAGGCTTAAAAAGCAGACAGAACTAGGGGAATGTATAAAGTGAAAAGTGGCAGGGTCAGGAAACAGGCTGTGGAAGGTCTGTCCTATGGGCTGGGAGCAACTGTGGCATCAGCTGTCACCTGTACAACTGCTGTTGAATTGCAGGGGAGTCTGTATGACTTTTTAAATTGCAGATAAATGCTGATAATAAACATAAAAATGCAAAAAATTGCCATTAACTTCCTGAGGAACTGATTGCACGTGAACAGGTGGTGGGATTGGAATGAGTACTTTGCTAGCTGAAGAAAAAGGCAGTCTTGCACTGAATGCTTGTGTGTTCTGGAGTTCCCTTCTGTGACTTCCACAGGAAGGTTTTGCAGTCTGGCATTGAACAAAATAAATTCTCAGGCCTTCCTTTGTTGTTTGCAGCTCTCTTCAACCAATCTATTAATATTTCTGGACAAATGCAAAAGCTGAATGTTTACAAATAATTCCACACTGAAGAAATGTGCAACATAATGCTTTATTTACCAAAAAATGCATGTTCCAGCAGCCAGGCTCCAGGAGGCAGGCTGACAGCCAGTAGATCTGTGGAAATCCCGTAGTGCTGCTTGAATCTCCCTCCCTGGGAGGGAGAGCCCCCTCCTCTGAGGAGTGGGCAGTAGGGATAATGCACTGCTGCTCTGCCTGGTTACAGAGCCATGCTGCTTCCTCCAGGAAGCTCAGAAGGACCCCTTTCAAGGGTCATTTACAGTTTGTGTTTGCAGTGAATTACCCTTCATACATATTTCTTTTCTATTGGCTCCTCAATCGCTTCTCTCATTTGGGAAGTGTACTTTGAAAGACTTTTGGTGACATGTTTATTTTTCTTAAATGCTTATGGAACAGAAACTCAGCCTCATGAGGGATGTGTATCCCAAATAGAATTAGAATGATCCCACAGTGATCATTCTGTTAATCAATTATGCTCTTGATTTTTTTTTCTCTTCTAACGTTAATCCTGTAATTTTAGAGAAGGAACTGTTTTGAAGAACTTTGCTTTCTGTGCACGTTAAATTATCAGTAGGATGTAAGCATGGGGAAAACTTAAGTTTTTTCTCCTTCCCCCTTCACCTTCCCACATATGCAAATGAACAACAGGACTAGAAATCTGTCTCAAACCTTTGGACAGATGCATTCTTGGTACAGCCTTGTACTGTCAATCCTTCTTTTTAGTTTTTTTCCCTCTTCACTGAGATCTTAGGAATTTCAGTCATGGGTAGTGAGGTTCACAGATAAATTCTGGAAGGATGAGGGCCTCTGCTTTCTGTTGCCGGCTGTGGCAGGAAGTGTCAATTAGTGTGAAAAATACTGAGAGTTCTTGCACTGAGTGATTGAAGTAAATATATTTTGTTTATTCTGCATACTTGCCTTTTAAAGTTTCCTGTTGGATTGCTAGACATAAGGAGTGGAAAGGTGGGGCAGTTTGATGCCCTTTACATAGGCAGTCCTTAACTGTGTGTGAATGGTGTGAATGGTACTAATTGGTTTCCCTCTAGTATGGGCAGCTTGCATGTTCTTAATGATTTCAGTGTTCTCTTTCCTCTGAAAGGCTTTGCTTTTTATTAAAAAGAAAAAAAAAATGGTGCAGGAGATTTTTCCAGTGATTCCTAAGTAAATTAGTAACAGCAATTTGTAGCAAAAATCAGCTAAGAATCAGCAGATCAGACATCTAAGACAATTAGGAACTATAGCTCCTAATTGTATGCAAATTAGAATAATTTAATACATTTCATGTGATAAAACAATACAAGTGAAATTACCATAGTTTCAGAAGTCTCAGCTTCTAGCAATGATGATGTTTGTTATTTTCAATTTCTTGATTTTATTTTCCTTTCTATGCAATGTAAAGGGAAGAAAACTTAATTTTTGTGAAATATGGGTCCTCTTATTACTTTTAGAAAAGCTTTATTTCAATTTTTTAAAATTAATTTCTTGTAGAAAAAGAAGTAAAAACTTTGTATGTAGGTACATGTATGTTGTAATGCTCATTTTCAGAAACTCACATCTCAGTATTTCTAATATTTGCAGTCTGGAATTGATTGTAAGCATAATAGGTTATTTCATGCTGCTTCTCATTATATTCATGGTTATGATACTGAAATGTTAAGACCACACACAGACAACAACATCTCCAGCCACTTATGCATGTAAACAGTCTGGCTTTTTACAAAGTGGAAAAATATTTCTTGTGCAGTATTTTTAACATGATCAGCATGTTAAGGCACAATCTGCAACTGTGTCAACATTTCTTTGGCTGTAACCATTAATTCTGTAGCCTCTTGATAATATGTAAAATGTGAGACTGGTTTGTTTACTACTGGGATTTGTCAGCAATTACTGTCTGCATTTAGCTTAGTGCTTTCAAATATATAATAGATCAAAGAGTTATTTTGCATCATCACTGTGGCTTTAGTAAAACAAAGGACTTTTTTTTTTCCAGCTGGCTTTGAGTCCTTCAAAGGGCTAATGGAGCAATAATTTTAATAGGTATTGTACTTAACATCCATTTGATATTGGTAGGCACAGGCACAGTACATTAAATAACTTTCTGCTGCTACTGTTTGACAGGAATTTAGCTATAGGAACAGGTATGTACGTTTCTTTCAGCCTCAATTTTTGTGAGACCTGGCATAGTTTCAACATAGCTGGCAATTTTTGTTTTGCTTATTTTTGTGTAATTAATGCATGTTTTCAGCATTCTTCTTACCATCAGGAACTGCAAGTGCAGTGGTCATGTGCAATGTTATCTAAGTGCCATATCATTTTCATCACAAAGAACTGAGCATTACAAGTTCTGATAGATAAGTTCTTAATATGGTATATATGGAGCTAATTAAGAGTAAGAAGGCATAAAAGCATTTTAATGGACAACATATCTGTTCAAGTAATAAATATTTGGGTTTATATAGTGCCTTTATCTCTGTTCTCAAAGATAATTTATTAACATGTTTATGAATTTAGGTTCAATGTATTTTTGTGGTTTTGCAAGTAACAAAAAGAACAAGCTCCCAAACTTATCAGACAAATGTGCAGAACTTTGGTAACAATATTTTTGTTTAGCTAGAAGTAGGCTGTAAAATCAGTTAAACTTACTACTGCTCCTCAGAAGATTGCCATTAATTAATTCTGTGATCTCAGGGGTATTTGGTTAAAATATTTCACCTGAGCATTTTCTATGACTTTGCACAATTCTGACATGTTTGTTTTTCTGTGAGTATTTTATTTAAGATATATAAACAATGGCACATGAATCTATAAGAGTGACTTTAGAAATCTCAAAATGCAGATACTGTAATATGGATAAGGGAAATTGTTGGGGAGTTCAGTTTTAGGGATAGTCAGCTGACAGAATAAGCTTCTATTTGAAATTCTTAAAAGGCAAACCTGCATTTTTAAAGTCACTATTATAAAGTATTTAATAAATGTGTCAATATTACTGAAGGAGATTGGGAAAGCTTTCAGTTCGTAGATAACTATCTTTTTGTTTTTAATACTTAAATGCTCTCCGCTGCTTAAATTCTGTTGCCATTTCTAAGCTTCACTCAAACCAGATGTTTTGTTAAAATTTGAATTAATCTTTTGCCCAGTAAAACCCTAAGATACTGTTCTCCTAAACAGCATATGAATAAAGAGAATCAATGTGTTTCATCATTCTTGTTCTGCTGTCTGGTCCAGTTTCATTTCCTCTGAGGAAAAAATGTTAAATATAACTTACAAAGTGAGGCAGCAAAATTATCTCTATCAGTTAGTTAAAACTAAATTCTTGCTAGGAGTTTTGTTTTCCAAGATTTTAAGCATTAAATATTACATGTAATAACTTAAATTGTTAATTTCCTGCTAAGAATTTATTTAGTGAAATAGTTGAATTTTTAACTTGTTTTTTCCCCTGCAGAGGTGTTATTTTGGTCATATCTGCCAGCTCTGTATCCAAGTCTTTTGCATGGTAACAAATCCCAGGCTTTAAGAAGCAGCAGTAATTTTAAATGGGGTTTTGTGATGAGCCCTTTGCCCTTGGTTTGGATCTCTCCCCACCAAGTTATACATCTCTGGGAAAATCAGTTTTTAGATTCACTTTTCATTTAGGAAAACCCTCCACTGACAGGGAATCTCCTGCGATCTTGGTGGTCCCTGCTGCATTGGTGATGAGAAGGGAGGAGATGGAGCCTTTCCAGTTGGGAAGTAAGGAAGAGAAAGGATGGGATGATTTATTTGAACAAAATAAAAATAAAACAATAAAAAGCAAAAAAAAAAATCTGCTGAAGATCCTTGTTATTTATGGAGCAGAGCCTGGGGGTAGCTGTCATGGGAATGGGCTACAGGGATATTCAGTAGTTTGTGTGAGGAACAGAGACTGATGATAGGAAAGCAGTGGAGCAGGAATGAGGGGAAAATGGGTGGTGGATGTCAATGCTGGAGCAGGGATGTGCAGGCAGTGTCAAGCTGAGAACTAGACTAAAGGTGTAGAGAAGGTTGGGAACAAGACAAAGTGTGGAGCAGCGGGAGTAAAACAGGAATTCATAGTGGTTTGATAATGGGATGAGGATTAGGAGTAGTAAATGATAAACTGTTGAAAAACCTTGAGTGGTAAGATTAATTGGTTGAAAAGCTGTTTTCAGCTGCTTGGAGCAGGGAGGAGATCAGGACTATCCAGATGTCGGAAGGTGTAAATTCTGAGGGATGATGGGCACAGTTGTCTGTTTTATGTTTCATGCTCCCCTTTGCACCCCAGAAGGAGAACCTAAGGCCCCTGAGGTGTCACAGGGTGACAAAATGTTTTATCCCTTTCCAAAGAAAGGCTGATGGTTTACTGCACGTTAATTGTATTGATCCAGTCAGGGGAGACGTCTGAGGGGCTTTCAATCCTGCCTGTTTCCCTGTGGGAGTCAATGTGTCACCAGATGGCAGATTGTCCTTAATCACTTTTCCACCTGCCCTTTCCAACGTCGTATTCAGAGACCGTTTAACTTCATAAATGTACTTGCAGTCATCACGGAGCACACGTGGTGTCCTTGGCCTTCCTGGAAGATGTTGTGTAGCATATTGCGATTGTGTTTTATTATAGCACTGCTTCACTTTGCCCATTTTCATGCAGTTATATAAAATATTTCATAGAAAAAGGGTGAATTTCTCATTATGGCTTTTAAACACTTGTACATTTACCTGAGTCTTTGGAGAAACACTTGGTTGATAAAAGTGAAGTTTTGTTGTGGGTTGTTGTTACTCTTCAGTATTTCTCTGAAGATCTAATAAAAGGAGGCTGAAGGGCATATTGAAAAATTTTAAAGCCAGCAAGATTTGGAGCATCTAGCACTCTTACGATGTTGTAATCATTAATAATAATAATGAATTAAAATGTTTACACACCCTGATCTCTGTTGTTCTCTTTGATGTTAATTACATTACAGCAGATCACAAGTTCATTCTTCATATCAGGCAAATAAGGAAATATTTCCTCTTCATTTATCTGTGTCCCTTAGCAACACAGTAGGTCTTATGCATTGTTGAATAACATGTGGTTTTGCTGCCTTTGCTATATACAAATACTTGTCTTTCCATCTTTTTAGAAAACCCTGAGTGGAAATTGGTTACTAAATTCGAGCAAAAAATAATATAAAGGTATAAATATATGGCCATAGGTGACTACAACAAAGCTTAATAGTGTTCTTGGAGATATTAAAGCCAAGTATTTTTTTTCCCTTCTTTTTGTCTTGCTCTTATTAATGTGACTCAGATTAAATGGATGGTGTGATCACTTATTCCTGTCTGTGTGGTTCTTGACATCCAGGAGCTGTAATCTGTCATGTGCTGTCATCTCTGTTCCTTCATTCCTTTTACCAATTACTGTCAATTTTTTAAGTTAAAAAATGAGCTGCTGCTTTCCAAAGGGTAATTTCCTCTCAATCTGTAAAGTAGGTTTGTTTTTTGGTTTGTTTTTTCCCCTGTTGAAATTAATGGTAAAAAAATGTAGGTTTTTAAACGTAATTTATCTAGGGTACACTTTTCTATGTGGCTCTTAAAAAAGATGCAGACTTGTAGGAAGTGAAATCTCAGCCATAGCTGTTCTAGCTCTGCAGGTATTGTGTAAGTTCCTTAGTTGGCACAGTCCTGTCTTTGGTAGGTGATTTTTGCAGCATGTGAGGCTTTATCCTTTGGATTCACTAAAAAAAAAAATTGTATGACAGGCTTGTTTTTGTAACCAGCGAAATCACATTGTATTTGTAGCATCTGCTGTCAGCAGACACATATTTTAATATAAAATTCCTGACTTCTGGTAGGCATTGCTTAGGTTCCATGAGAAATGTTACTGCTGTATACAAAGAGGCCTTTTTCCTTGTCAGCCTGGTCTCTTGAACACAGTGCATTTCCAGTAGGGTGGTACAGGTCAGGATTATACCAGGAAGGAAATAAACTTTTTGCCCTGTAATATGATCTGTCAGTTAGAGAAATGCTTCACAGGTCTGTTCATCTGCTGCCTGCACAGGTAAATCCTACTGCGGCACTGCCTTTAGAAGAGAGGGACAGTCTATTTCCTACAAATCATAGGGAAATTCATGTCTGAAAGTCTTTGGCAAAATGCATGTGGAGTTTTGGTGTTGAAGCTTATTGCAAAGGTTTTAATTTTGAGAGTTGCACGTTTTCTGGGATTATTTTATTCAACTGTTTGAAATTTTATCAGGAATGTTAAACTTCTACTGGACCTACAAGACTAAAGATACTGAAGGATAAGTTTTGTCCACAAGTACAACAATTGACAGTCTCTGTATGCCTCTAACTTGTTCTGCATCTATACAGAGCTGTTACAATGACAGAATCTGACCATGTCTTTTAAAACTCTGTTCCTTTCCATTGCTTCTACTATTGGCGATATCCTTAGTTTTAATGAAATGGATCATTAAGAACATTTTTTAAAAAACATTTTTTTCTTAAGCATCGGTATCCAGAAGAACATACGGAAATCTTTATTAAGAAATTGTGAATACAATGTAATTAAACATAATGCAGCCTTAAAGACTGTAGTCTTAAAATCTGATTCTGTACTATGCCAAATGGATCTTTAATTCTGCTGTTTCTATATGAGTGAAAATGCTCTTGGCAGATAAGGTTTATAGCTATAGAATCATTGAGAATTTTCTTAAATTCCAATTCTAACATTGTTTCTTGTGATACTGAGTTGTAAGGGTATTTAAAGCAGTTACTACTTAATTTCCCAGACATATTGAGTGAGAGCAGTGTTTGAAAACCCCTGGCAAGGAGACCTAAATACAAATCTTGTACCATCAAAATTTCAGTGGACTCTGGCAGGTTACATTTCTTTCATACTTCTGTGTTTCCTTTGAAAGAAAAAACTTTCCCAGATGGTCATTGCAGGGTGCTGAATGAAACCAGTAATTTTATGTAAGCATGGAAGTTCATTGCCCTGACAGAATTCCTTATTTGGGTGCTGGATTCTTTGCAGATGGTTTTTTTTTTTTCCTTTTTATCTCTACACTGTTAAATGAAGGCAAGTTGAGGGTAAGATTATCTTAAGGTCACAGAGAAACTTAAGGCATGATGGGCAAAGGATCCTTACCAGGTTGGAACTAGAAATAAACACAGAAAGGGAAGGATAGGGCCATACTGATAGTTATAAATTAAGTGTCAAGTTTTCAAATCTGGAAAGGGATCATCAGAATTTATAAAGTTCTATTTGAATAGTCCATTCTCCTCACTTCAGACATCTGTTACTGGTTATTGTTTGAGTGACCACCATGTACATTATACAAAAAGGAATGTGTTTTTTGTAAGATGTCTGCTAATGTGGCAGATAAAATCCCAGTGTTTGATAGCAGTGCCAAAGGGCAAAGAGGTGCTGAACAATATTCCTCATCTTTACCATAACTTTCCTTCCTGGAAAAATAGGCTTTGACAGTGGGAAAATGAAGACTGAGATAAGGAGAAGTGGAAAAGAGGCTTGGGAACTGAGAGTGATATAGACCAGAACTTGAGCAAGCAGGGGAAAAAGTCTTCTCTTGGGCTGATGCACCAATTTTTTTAAATTTTTTTTTGTTGATTACAAATAGGAGTTATATCTGCATGCTATGGCAATAAATTGAAAGGACTAGCAAGCCAAGTAACAGTTGGTTTTGTTGGCATGGAGTGTAATCTGGGCCTAGTTTTTACATCTCTAGGGACTGATTGTTGCTCTGTGTAAAGTAAAATGCACTGGTGGTTTTATTAATGCAAATGCTGCATCAGTCTCAAAATTTAATTTTTCAGAGAAGCAGTACTGGAACAGATGATAATGATTTGTTTGCTTATCAGGAGAGATGAAGCAGCTGACAGTGGTAGTTCTCTCATTTTTATTGATTATGGGCATTAAGTTTCAGTACAGCAAGCAGAGAAGTTTGTACCCTTTAAACTATTTCTTTCACCATTGGAGAGTTAAGCAGGTGGATACAGGTTATAGAAAATTAGGTGTGCTGCAGACATATTAAGTAATTCAGTTTTAATTTTCCATTTTAACATCTTGCTGGGTAGACATAAACATTGCAATTAAGCAAGATTTAATTCAGCCAGGTGACATCTTTGCCATCTATTATTGGCTATCTTAGCTGAATTTATTGAGCTGCTTTGTGCTGTCAGTTTTACTGTAGCCTTTGCCTGTTTATAAGGGGCATTAAAAAGGAATTTTGACCTTGGCAGGTATGGAGAAAGTCTTGAATTTAAGGTCAGGAAAATTTCCTTGGAAAAATTAGGTAACCTATGGGAGTTCTGTGCAATAGGGTTACAGACGGAGCAGGGACAAAAAGAACCTGGTGAAGGTATAAATATATGTAATTTTTGATAGAAAATGATAAAAACAAGAATTTTAAGGGACTTTTACAGAAAGTGTGGGTTTTTTTCAGCAGTTTAATGCATTATAGGGGGAATCTGGAAAACAACTGAAGCTCAGTCAGCCTCCTGAAGGACAGGAGATTCTCTGTAAGAATGATTCTCTGTATTTGCATACAATAGGACAGGATGCTAAAATGCATTTGTAGAGTTTTGCTATTTACTAATATGTTAAAAAGGTGACCTTTTTGAAACATGTGCATTAACTTTGGAAACCAATTTTCCGGTATTATCATGTTCTTGCCTGCAAAAGAAACAACAGATATTAATATAGTTTATGAATTTATTTAGTTTTTGTTAATTTGTAGTCTGCACTGGAATAAGTACACAGAAAGCCACCTTTTAGAATATATGTGAAGAATAAACTTTGGCAGATGTTGCTCGTGTTAAACTATCCTTGCTCCACGTATCTGAGAGTGCCTTGAGTGATAGGAATAGAAATTTGTCAGTTCAGTGTCTGACATCTCTGTTGGGCAAATTAGCACAAATTCCAGTGGGGCAGAATGAATGGATATGGGGATCAGTGGAAGACACTGAGAAAAAGTCAGAACACCCATTGTAAACAGAAGTCACATACATCACAGTCTTCTGGTACCTTTACAAGAGGGAGTGAGTGTCAGCACAGGGAAATCTGGTTGCCCCAACCCTTTCAGATCCTCCAGAAGGGATGGACAAGGGCCTTCACCGAAGGCTGTTAGGTGAGCTGAAGAAGGTCCATGCATAGATTCCCTGGCTGAAGGATGGAGGCAGTACTGGAGCTGAACAGGAAGCTCTGGGCAGATGCTAGATTTGTACCAGACCTGAGCAGGGAGCTGAGGTACGAAAGGTTAAAAAGTCTCCAGTATTGAATGACATGATGATGAACTAGAACATGTGATTGTTAGTGCACTGTGATTGGATTTCCCACAGGATTTGAAAATATTCGAGCAGTTTTATAAACCAATTCACAAATTCTGGGAGAAACCAATCACTGATGACTTCCAAATACAGATGCAGCTTATGAGATATAAAACCCAGGGTCTCATGTTGACAAAAGTCTAATGCATCTGCTGAGGAAAGTATCATTATTTGCTTATGCTTTTAACCTCTTCTTGTAGACTTCTTGTTGCTGTCAGAGCATATGGGTCAGTATGGACCTAATATAATGTTTTATATATTTAATGTCTACATTTTGTTGCATAAAACCAATGCTATTTATAATTTTCAGCAATTTTAATGTTTTCCACATGTATGAGGATTGATGCTAATTATCTAATTTTTCTAAGCATAATTGTGGTAAATATTTCCCACATATTTCCAATTAGTAACATAATCCACGGGAAGCTTGAGAAAAAAAATAATACAAAGACCTTGAAATGTAAAACTTAAACTTTTTAAAAAGGCATTTGCAAATAGCAGTTGAAATGCTAGGTACAGGTGGTCCTTTTTGACTGTACTAAAATTGCATCCTTTTTTCTTTAAGGCAACAGCTTTTTTGATCCCACTGAAAGAGAAATGTTTTTTTGAGAATAAATCAGTCCTTCTTGCCATTCTACTGCTCTCCATCTGTAAAATGGAGCTTCTCTGAACTCTTGGGAGCATGTTGTTTCCATTACGCTTCATAATAGGTGAAAATGAGCAATGTGTTACCCGTGATGTCTGTATATTGTGTTTTTCCTTGGGTGTTCATGATGTGATTGACCACTTGTGAATATAACACCTGCCAGTGCACTTAGTGTGAAAAGCAATTATAGAAACTGAGAAAACCAGTTAGAGATTGAGGTCTTCTTATGTAAAGTACTGAATTTGTTTCTTTAAATGCTTATTTTCATGTTAGAAACAATCATACTTTGTTTAGATCTTCCTTTCCCCTATTGGAAGAGACTGGAGTCAATTAAGTTATTTTAATAAATTTTTAGAAGAAAAATGGACTTCTCAACCTGAGAACTTCCCAGCCTCAGTTACTGCATTGTGGGAAGAGGAATAGTTGCAGAAGGATTCACTTTTATGAATTAGAAATTTTTTTTGTTTCTGCTGGGGGCATGTAAATAAATATTGATTAACCTGTGCAATGTAATGCTGTGCTCACCTGCCTCCCTTAGAGGTCAGGGATGGGTTCCTGGGACCTCCTGAAGGCCATGGTTGGAGCAGAGTCAGGTGCATTTTTTGAGCTGCATCTGGTTTAAGTTAAGGTCTTGTCATCCACCACCTGCTTCTGATTGCCCTGCTCTCCTCCCAGAGGTTACCAGTTAAGTTTGTTAGGAGAGATACATGAATAGTCACTCCCTGTTTATTCCTGTCAGACTTGGTAGATGGTGGGATGCATTTTAAAACAGATGTTGAATCAAAACTGTTTCAGGTGGGGACAGTTCTACCTGCTCAGCTCTGGTTGGTGCTGACCTGTGGGAGATGTAAGCTAGAGGCAGTCTGGAGCAAGGACAGACAGATGGGGAAAGAGCTCCCTTAGCAAGTCATGTTTTAGTCCCAGGAGCCTTTTTGGTGACAAACACTCCCAACAGGCACTTTCCACAATCCGTTCTTGCCTTTCACCAGCTCCTCAGTGTTCAACTATGTTCATATTTTACATATTTTTATAAGTTGCTTGTTGCTCCTATTCTTTTTTCTTTTTATTTAAGCATAAAGTCTATTTATTATATACTCTGATCAATGCCAGATGAAATGAATTTTTTTTCTTGGACATTAAGAAAAAATTATATCCCTTTGCTTGCCAGCTGATAATTCCTTGAGCTTTTTGCTGATCTGTTTCCACTTTGAAATACGATGTATTCTCCATCATTTGGTTCTGCTTTTTCAGCAGTAAGATTTAGCGCATCACTTGTTGTTTTGGAAGACTCATCTGTTTCTTCCCTTGTACCTCTGTAGATAAAGCATTGAATATTTTGTTGAACTTTCCTCTTCTTCTGCCCTGTGTTGACTTAATATGGTCCCACTTAATAGAAGGATTTTGTCCAAAGGGTGTCAGTTTTGTAATATGCCTTTTTCAGCATGAGTCACTTTTTTCTTATGCTGTTTTGAAAAAGCTTTCTTGCTGTTCTGAAACTTTCCTGGCTGGGTTTAGACAAATTAGTTAAGACAGAGTTAAAAGTACTTCTTTTACGTACTTGGAAAATGCAATGTTTCAACCATTTCAGTAAATTTAACAATATTAAGCAGTTTGGCTTGCTACACTTTTTTAGCAAATAAAAATACTTTTGCTTTATGTATTTGTCTTAAAATTTGATCATGTGCAATTAATCTATCTTTAATCTGTTAAATTATTTTGGCATAAAGATTTAGCATCTGCAAGTATTTTACATTGAAACATGGCCTGCAGATGTTTGGTTTGGTTTTGTGTTGCCTCCTGCTTCCCCATTCAGTAGCTGTGTGCTGCGGTAGGTAGCATTGTCAGGAGAGGCTGGAAAGGAAGGGAATTTCAGAGCAGGTGAGACCTCATCTCTTAGAATAAAAAGGAATCTGAAATAATTGCAAAGTTGGACACGTGGAACAATTTCCTGTGTGGGACCTGCCCTCACTTCCCAGTTCTGTTTTTGTGAGAGGGAAATCAGCCCATCCCTGCAGCTGTTGGACACATAACTCAGGAATATATTCATGGGTGCATCATGTGCTGGAGAACTGCTGCTCCTTCATCTCAGCAATGGGCACCTTACCTTGTGAAACAAACACCGTGGTTTGCCACTGCATCATCTTATAGGAAGCTTGTAAATTGTGTTTTTCTGCTATCTGGCATCTGGTTTTATTTCCTCTGACAGAGTTTACATCTGAAGATACTGAGGGTGGAGTCTCCACCTAATTTTTATTGCACTTAATTTTCTGGTATATTTAGAAACTAATAAAATCAGGTGGTACACTGCTAATTTCCTCAGCCTTCTTGTATGGTGGCTCTTTTCATGCTGAACAAATCCATCAGTAGCTTGCCAACACATATGTAGTGATCTTTTTTTGATGCTTTAAAGTCTGGCAAATTAATATTAAAATACAGCATGTATTATTTAAATTACATTACATTGTATTAAATTACAGCATGTAAAGTATGTATGGGAAAACCTGTGAAAGTCATTTAACAAGTTGAATGTCTGAAAAAAGGCCCTCAAACCTTTTTATTACTGACTGTAATTTCTTAAAAAAAAATTATGTTGTCCTGTTACAGTTGGCAATCTTTAGGAGTTCTGGAAGCTTTAGTAGTCATTGCAGTTGTTTTCATACCTATTGCTTTAGCACCTGATTATTACAAACCGAATAATTCAGCCATGCAGAGTGTTTTATACAAAGTGTGTACAAGTTCCTATATTTTTTCCACCTGGGAAAGAAACAAAATCCCAGCACTGACTTTGTAGAACCCAAAAGAATGTCTCAACTCCAGTTTAGTATAGCAATGACAAGGCAATTCTTCTCATGAGTTACTGTCATAATAGCAAATTTTTATCATTATTATTATTGATAGGGTAAGAGCTCTTTATCTGCACCCACTTACCAATGATCAGGTGATACACAATAAAATGGTATCCTGTGGCATTCTGTTGATGTGGCAGAGCCCTAGAAAATGTCTTTAAAATTTTTCAATTAAGAATTAATTGCATTTGGGTAGATTGTGAATATTTTCACCTCCTCAGTTAATATGGCCACTCACCTTCCCCAGCCTGAAGTGGGATAAAAGCAGGTTGTTGCAGACATGATATTTCATCATTGCTTGCCCACAATGATTCATAAAATACCATAGTTTTTAGAATAATACTTTACAGCAAGAGGCTGAAAGCAGCTTGTTGGAATCTCAAATTATCTTTTTATTATCTTGAGCAAATACTGTGCTGCTATTTTTGTTTTTCTGGATCAGTCCTGACACAGGCAGGGACATGGTATATCCTTTCAAAATGATGGTGAGATTGCACTGTTACTTGGAGACTTAGCCCCAAGGAAAAACTTGCTTTTTGCAATTGTTTGAGCTCCAACAACATGACTCTTTTCAATATGTGGGCTACAAAACCTCCTACGGAATTGGGATCAGACCAGCACAGATTGACAACCTAAATTAAGCTTAATTCTCTCATGCAATTTAGGCCTCTTTTTCAACATTGTACCTGATAGAGCAGTTCTCCGAGACCAGTTCAGATGTTTAGATTAAGTAATTACTGCTAAACCTGGCTGTGGGTGATGAACTGAAGGCTCTGTTTGCATTGCAGCATTCTTATGTTGCTAAAAACATGCAGCTCCTTTACCTCGGCAGGTACTTGATTTTCTGAAGGAGTTGTCTTCATTAATTTATTTTAATCTGTTGATTTGGGTGGATCACTCACAATTATGTTCTTTAACAATAGTGTGTTTGTCCTTAATTTGAAAGTCTCCAGTATCATACACAGCTCCATCAGATCTGAACTCCTTAGTGTTTTTTATGTTTTTCTAAGAGTTGAATCACTCACAAGTATTTCTTGTTTTCTTTTTCCCATCATTTTTTAAGATTAATATCCTGTCCATCTGCATCTGTTAAGAGTCTAAAATGCTGCCTTGATGTTGCATCCTAGTTTCATGAGTTGTCAGGCCACATTTATCAGAGGATTGTTGTAAAGGCTTGTTCTCTGCTTACACCTCTTTGCTTGGCATGGGAACCTCTCAATTTAATCTTAATGTGCCTATCGCTTATTGATTGAATTTTCAAATAACTGCTTTTTCTCTTCCACTAAAACACCAGAAAATTAAACACTCCTCCTTTCAGGAATTCCTCATACATAAACTATTCTTCTAAAAAAAGTAAGCCAACCACTTGTGAAAGATTACTTAGATATAACTTGTAGTATGCAGGTTGTAAAAGGGGAATTTCCTCCCTGCTTTTGGAAAGTCTGACTGCATTTTAGATTGTCCAGTTCCTGCTGAATCTGTGTATAATTTAGTGCAGCTATCTTTGAGGATAGATCTTCTATTTAGAACCTGTTATAGCATTGCCCTTGATCTGCTGCTCCCTTTTTACTGTTGCAGTGACCCCATAGATCTTTGAAAACAGGGAATTTAAAAGATCTAGGTGATGTTAGATGATGGCTATAATCCTTCTTTAATAAGAAGGATTTATTTGTTGAAATTGTTCTACAACTTCAGGATATAAATCTATGACAAAGTACAAGCTTTGTACGATTTCCAGAACCAAGCAGCTCTTATCCAGAAAAAAGGTCAAAAGTGGAATATATCCATTTTCCTCTCTGACATTTGTATCATATTTCTTGAGCATATTCAAGAGTGGTCTTGTTACATGGTTTCCTAGAGGGATTCTGCTTTTGGCTTTTTCTGGAGGCCTCTCTAATCTGTTCTGCTCTGGTTCTGTATCAGCTGTTGAGATATTTTTCTATAATCACCAACTGCTGTTGTTAGGTGAGCTCCTGATTAATCTTATGATAGCAAAACTATTCACTGGTGACCTGCTGGTGTCTAAAACCCCCTGAGATAGAGTTGGAGAAACATCTTGCTTTGAGCATTAACCAGGGGAGCACTATTTCTATGCAACTTTGCTGTCTGGTGAAAAAAAAATTCTATTATTTTTCCCCCCTCTCCTTCCTCTGATTTGTTGTGGCTTTTTTTTTGGAAGGAAGACATCCCCCCCCCCCCCAAAAAAAAAAAAAAAAAACAAACACCACCAACAAAAAAACCCTGGAGATTCTTGAGAAAAATATGTGGAAAAGTGTATGAATATCAAATTGTAACTTTATCTACTTAAAAGAATGAGAAATGTACAGTGTTAGCTGTCACCAAATTCCTTTATACCCTGATAGCCGTCAGCAGTGGTGGTGGCATAAATACCTATCCTAACTCCTGTGTTTATACAGGTTGAGGCATTTAAGTGTTGGAACAGTGTCCCTATGGTTTGGGAAAGTGTGTATTACCTCAAATCATTGTGATCCTAGACATGCTTGTAAGTGGAAGTTAAATTAATATTATATAATGACAAATACATCTTTTGTGGTGTATGCTCACTTGCTTAAGTGATTTTTTTCCTCTTGCTATTGCTGTGTTAGAGGAAAAGGTCAAAATATTGTAGATCATTGGTGCCAATAGTATAAACAATAGGAAAACACCTGATTTTCTTTGGGATCAGAAAGATAAAGGAGGAGAATAAACTTATAATAAGCCTGGAAAATGTAATTTTTTTATAATACAGTTAGCACAGTGTATAGACCAATGATTAATTGGTCATAATTATACTCAATGCTGTAGATATTAGAACTTGCTTGACTCAGTACAGAACACTTAGCTGATTTTCAGAAAGAACTTAGAGAGGATGGAAAATATTCAAATTTTCCTGTTTATTTTAAGACATTTCACATAAACTTATGGGTGGTTTATTTTATTTTTTCCCCACAAAATGTCTTGGCTGTGCTAATGCATTCTGGATACGTCCTATCAACTTTGTCACTATGCCAGAAAGGGCTTCCAATGACATTTTTTGAGTGGTCATTGGGATCAAATCTATCTTTTTTTAACTATAGACATCATCTAAGACTGGAGTAAAATTCTCTCTGTAACAGTAGAGTAGCACTGTGCTCAGGGAAGAGGGAACAGTAGAAAGAAGCAGTCCCTGTATGTTCATCATGGAGCAGTTTTGAGTGTGTGGGGGTTGCAGCTCGGCTCCTTCCCGCCCATCCCAAAACCCGGTGAAACTCTCAGATGGTTCTGTTCCAGCTCAGCTTCAGTGAGTTCTGACCCTCCAGTCCACCTCTGTTATCACAGCAAAGGGGGAACCCTAATGTGTATCTTGGGAGGATGGTTCTGCATATTTCTACTGTAATGATGCCGCACATTTGGAGTGCGGTAACTGAGCACAAACCCACCCTGCTCATGCCCAGCATCCCAAGGACTGTCTGGTCATAAGGATTGGTTTTATGCTGTTCACATGATGCAGTTTAAAGAAACAAGAGTACCCATGTAGGAGCCCGCTGATTGTAAAAAAGGGTATAGCAATAAAAAGTATTTATTTGGGTTTATTTACTCATTGTGGGATTTTCAACAATAGTTCACCATCTAGTATGTGCTTCTTTCAAGGTTTCAGCAGATTATGGGCAGATGACTTTGCTTGAATGACTTTGCATTGGGTTTTGTTCTGTTTACGTTACATGTCTGGTTATATTTTCAATTTGAAGAGTCTATGAAGTGATTGATGTATTTGTATAAACAATTTGATTTCTGAAAAGATGTTCTGAATTAAATGCCATAGCTGTACAACAATACACTAACAACGTTCTGAGATCATTTAAAGCCCTTTGTTTAGCAGCACAATGAATGTCATTAGACTGTTAGAGTAAGAATGTGAACATTAAAAACAGCTTGTAAAAATGAAGAGTTTTTGAAATGTAGAATTATGGGGGATATCAATTTGGAGCATCTGTTTCTGTCTTTAATTTCTGAGTGAAATGTTTTCCTATTGATTCTTGACAAATATGTTTCCCATCAAATCAGGCATTCAAGTTTCAGTTTTGACAATCACACCTCAAAAAACAATTTTCACTGCAAATTTTGAGATGGATGTTGAAAGCGTGAAATTAAAAGTTGTCGTTCTTTTTGTTTGCCTTTCAGTTGTGGTACTTAGGAGTCATGAGTTGTATCTTGCAGCCACACTGACTGGAAACACTTCATTTCCACTAAAATAAAAGCAAGTCTCTTCATGGAATTGCATGTCATCAGAATAAAAATAGAAATAGAAACTTCTATAAGAACATCAGATCTGCTAATATAAACTGTGTACATTTTCCTTCTACTTGCCTCTGTTCCCTACCATTATTTGTATTGGCACTTAGTCTGTACTTGTCTTTGCTGCTGGAGCAGCCGAAGTTGTATTGAGCTGCTCAGTGTAAACATCATCCTCAGAGCTGTACCCTGTGAAGACACATGAAGCATAGCTCAGGTGTAGCTCAGGAATGCAGGGGAGACTGCTTGGGAGCTGTTGCTCAGATCACGTCCAGGACTTAACAAAAATAGGAGGTAGTGAGGCTCGGGAAGGGCTGTGCTTGTGTTCTCTGACTCCCCCTTTTCTATTTGCCTGTGCCAGTTATGCTTCCCTGTGTCCTGTCCCAAAGCTGTCCTGATTGTGTGGCAAAACTGTTGGCTTGTGGCTAATGAAATATTTCCAGGTGTGCTGTCTACACAGGAGGGTGCTCCAAAGCAGAGAGGGATAGAAATCTTCCAGTGGGAAACCTTGACTATTACAAGGATTTATACACTATTTATATCTGTTTTTTCTTTGAAGCACTGTAAATGTTTGGTGTGTTTGTAAAATTTTCAAGATAATTTTAACTGTTCCATTGTATAGTTTTGAACATGGTTAGTTATTTTCTTTTTTTTTCCAATTGTTTCAAGGTTGGCAACTGAGACAGTGCCACTCAGAAGAATATAATTACAAATGTTCTGTCTCCTTGAAAAACAGGTCTATACTTTGTATCTGTATCTATGTATAAAGTTCTGTAATCAATAGAAGATTATACCAGTTAATGCGGAGCGTTTGATAATTAGAATTTTCTTGATGTGTCAACTACTTGTTTGTTGTCATTAGTGCTGAACCATGAATAATTTACTAGCTTTCACTTTATAATCTGCAGTGTCTGATGACTTTGAAGTTCAGTAGTCAATTTAAAATTTGGTGGAGCTGACTAATGATTCACCAGAGATTTTTGTGAAATATTTTGTCATCCATTTAAAGCTTGGAAAAGTCTGCTATTGCAGCCATCTGGCAATTCTTGGTTTTCTGGAGGAAAGAGAAGCCATTTGATACAATAGATCAAAGCATTCTGCTCTTTCAGTCACTGATACCTATAAGTAACTTAGAAGTTTCTCAAAGCTATTTCACAATGCCTGTCTCGTTTGCCAAACTTTTGTGTTCTAACTATAATACAATATTGGCCATGAACTACATTTTAATTAGATTTGAATCATTATTTAGAAATGTCTGTTTGCAGTTGATTCACAGATCCAAGTGTTTTATTAACCAAGAGGTTTTAAATTTACCAAATATGCTGTTGTGGTTAATAAAATTGATGCTAAATCTTGTTGCTCTTAGTGCTAATGGTATAGGTAAAGGTACTTTCAGCAACTGTACTTGTGCTACACCATAAGCCTGAGATGTAAGTGTACGTATCAAGGAATTTCAGAAATATCTGGTGTGTTTTGGTATTTAGCCTGTATCATCCTAATAACTGTATATAGTCTTTAGTAATAGGTGAGCCTTATTATTTAACCATTCAAAGTACAGATGACAGATGTGGACAGATCAAAGTACAGATGACAGACCAGATATCCACTGACAAGTCCTTCAAGCTTGCTGTTCTTTATATTAGGTGGCTTGGAGAAAGGCCAAGACTTCAAAGATGCTGAATTTTTAAGTACTCAATAAATTTAAAGCACCAACTAGATAATTTCAAAAATTTTCAGAAATAGAATGATGTGAGTTTGGTGAAGGAATAGCTAGTTTTTCACACACTGAATTTTTCTTGAACTCAGATTTAAAAGTGGCATTTAGATAGTGGAAGAAAATTCTACATACTTGTGCTTGTCATATGAACATTTCAGTGAGCTATCCAGGATAGGTCTGGTGCTCTTGTTCCTTGTTAAGTCCACAAACGATAAATTCGTAATTCCATACTTCATGAACTTCCATGATTTAATGTTCTGCCTGCTGTAACTCTAAATCAGATGTGTGTGCTTACCTGATTGTTTATCTCCCTGTCTGCTCAACATGTGCTTCCTAGCAGCTACACTTCAACATGGGTTTTTTTTGTGTTTTTTTTTTATTTTCCAGTGTGGGAACTTTGCTGTCTTGGTGGATGTTCATATTCTGCCTCAAGGCTCCAGTAAAGACACCAGCTGGTTTTCAGATCATGAGAAAGAGGTACAACAAATATCAATTCTACTTCAAAAGTGTGTGGCTGCAGGGAAAAAGTTGAATTGCCTTGAACTGTTCAGGATTTTTCAGCGTTAGGAGAATACTGTTAGTTATACCTAACCATTAGAGGTTGCCATGAGACCCCTAAATAAACCATATGTGCTTTTTGGGTCACCAATGACGACTTTAAATTTGCTTTTTAATTTTTAAACTGTGTGTGCACATTCATTCATGCATGCATGTATGCTGTGTGAATTCTTCTGACTTAACTTTTCATTTAAAAATATGTTTCTCATGAATGCTTGTAAATTATTCTGAGTGATATAAACCAGATTGTGGCAGGTAACATTTTGTTGGTGAAATATCTTCCTATTAATTTTTTTTCCTCATTCTGAGCAATGTAAATGATGTTGCATTTAGAGGGTGCAAGAAAAAACATAGCTATAAAGATAAACCGTAGTAGAACTCTTGCCTCTTATGGAAAGAAACTTCCATTATTTTTAAGTGTGTCATGTGGATATCATGATGAAATTGTGGAAAATCAGTGAGCAGCAAAATTCTGCCTGTAACTTTGATCAGCTTGTAGAGAAATCACAGAGGATCTTGTGCTGCGTTACTGGCGGGAGCTTTCCCCTGTGTGTGGGAACTTGAGAAGTTCCCTGTTGAAAAGGAAGGCAGGACGTGTTTGGGATGCCTGTGGACTTTCCCGCAAGTCTCCCTTACGGTCATTTTCAGCAGATAGCTTCCCTAATAATGCCATCATTAACTTGTCACTGCACAGCGTCCCCAGACATCTCAGAGTCATACATTTCAGTGAAATTAAAAGAAACAATGCATTAATATCCTGAGGGAGCAAAAGCAGAGTATTTAGCGGCATGTAGTTCATCTGATTTGTGCTTTATTAAACAGAGAAATAAGAAAATAGGGAAAATCTCTCAGTTTTTTATGACTAAATGAATGCTCATTACCTTTTCCATTTATAATCAGTTGTACTCTCTTGTTTATCTGAGTTTTAAACATTCTCAAAATGTATTTTGTTAGACTGCCAAAACAAAAGAGATGAATTTCAGGAAATTAGCTCATGATTGATTTAATAAAGAGGCATGACAGAACAGCATTCGGTGCATTTCTGTGACTGCATGTTTTGAGAGAAGTACAAAGGTTGCATATTTTCAGCAACTGAGAAGTGTGAGTCAAATAGCTTTGCAATTCACTTCCTGAAAGTTCTGTGCATCTTTGTGTGAGGGGAGAAAAGGTCCTAAAGAAAGACTGTTCCAAAATATTTTTATGAGCGCTTTTACATGTTCATCACAAGTGGTTTTCTGCATTTTTGTTGTTTCTAAACTCTAAAAAAGGCTTGTGGTGGTGGCAGCCCTCTCTGCCTGTCCGTGGGAAATGTGGATGCCTCTGTAACAAACACAGTTCCTGCTGATCCCCTGCTTACCCTGGCTGAACATCATGGGCTTGGGCTCAAGGATCCTGGTGATGCTGTCCCAGGGCCTCTTTGGCTGCTGGCTCCTTGGAGCATATGCTGTGGAGGGCAGGATGGACCAGCACCAGTGCCCAAAGCATGGCCCTGGTGTGAGGAAATACAGCTGGGTGTTGGAATGACCACCATGGCACACTGCTGTGGCCAGTTGGGTGTGAGGATTCTTGGGATTGCTGGGAGAGGCTGCAGTTTTTTCCCGTCTTTCTTTCTGCCCTTCCAATTTCCCTATCCTTTCTTTCATACTCCTTTTTCCCTGGAATGGCAAAGTCAAAGTTTTATCTTTGCTCTCTGAGGTCTACATAGTTCTTTGTGGGGAGCTGTTTAAATCATGTTTCCATAAGGCTAACAAGTAAAATATGTTCCATGTAAATGAAGGAAGTGCAAGGTAATGTTTATTGCTGCAGAAGGAACCAAAGACACGCCATGTTTCTGCTGCTTTCGAGACCTTCTCATTCTAACCCAAACACAGGCCTATGAAGGAATGTGTAATGGGAGCACTTTAATGAGTTAAACAGAAGGGTAAGCAAATACAGGAATTTATAATTGTGTTCTACAAGCAGAAAGGAAAATGGATTTCTTACTGTAAAGAGAAAAATACTGGTTGTGATTGACTAATGTATATGCCTGGCTTTCATGTAGAGTAATGCATTAAAAATTTGTTGTTTTGGGTACTTTCTACATTGATCAAAAGGAAATTCCAAGGCAAGATAGTTTAGCTATTACTTACATCATTTTATCTATTACCCTAACACATTATAGAGGTAAAATTATATTATATTTTGTGTACCACTATTTGCTGTGAGCACATAGTTATGAACAATGGAAAATGAGAATACTGAGGGAAAAGTCTCAAATATGTGTGTGTTTGTTAAGCTTAAGATGAATTTTTGCTTTTTACTCCAAGTATTTTTTTTCTGGGTAATTCTGGCAGAAGGTTTTGTTCTTCCTGAGTTGTATGTGGTTTTATTGTGCTTTATTGAAGAAAGTATGAAAGATATGAACAGTTATGTTTAGGAGCAGAAAAATCTAAATTAATTAGAGCAATTAAGTTGCTGTGACCTAATTTGCTCAGTCTTATCCACCCCCCCCCCCCAATGCCCCCCTCTCCCCCAAATTACTCAGATTTGGAGCAAAATATCTGTTGGGGTTTATAAGGATTCTTGCAGAGAAATAGTGTATTAACAATTCCTGAGAGGATTTTTAGTAAAATTTTCACAATCTAATGTTGTGATACATTTTAACATGTCTTTTTTCCTACTTTGAATGCATATGAAGCTAATTGCTGATTTTAAAAAGTTAGTATTGTAATATAATGTATTTCATCTGCCAAGTAAGAATTTCATAATGTACTTCCTCTTTTGTTGTTTAGAAAAATTGTTTGATTCCCCTCCTCATTCCCATCCATTTCCTAATTAATGTGCTTCTCCTCTCAGTGTTTTTCCTTTTAATGGGAGAGGGGGTAATTTTGTATTGGTTTCTGCTGTGTGCCTGTGGGTATTTCTCTAAATTTAGAGAAATTAGATCAAACCAGGCCAGTGGTTTCTCTTTCAGGAGGTCTGCAAGCTGCTAGAAGAAGTTGTTGCTTCAAGGGTCAAACACTACTTGGAGGCACCTAAACAACGTGGCCAGTGGAAAACCATGGAACAAGGATCATCTGGGCCTTTGTTTCTTACTGGTAAAAGAAATTATTTAACTTAGTGTGCAATAAAGTGTTGTGGAAAATACTGTTCTTTATTTTTTCTGTGAGAAATTTGCCATCAGGAAGGCCTGAAATAGTTGATGTTTTGGTCTGGAATTACTTCAGCTATGTTAGTGAAAAAACTAAGTGGATTTTAATTTTCTGTGTTGCTTAAAAGTGAACATAATGCTGGTACTATTAGTCTGAGAGCCTATCATTAGAACTAAAAAAAAAAAAAAAACAAAAACAAAACAACTTACACAGTCCTTGGTCCTGTAAAATTGATTGAAATCTTGGTGGTTAGTTAAATCTCCTTTCTATTCACCCATTTAGTTTAGAATTTTGAATAGATAATATCTTTAATTCTCCTTTTACTTTTGGCAGTCTGTTCAGTCTTAAAAAGTTGGTGTGATGTGATAAATTACATTTGTAATTTCAGCAGTGCTACTGCAGGCTGGGCAGCAGCACCCATGACCTGGAAGTACAGAGACTAAGAGCCTTCACCCATTTGGAACACATTATTTGTGTGTGTGAGGGTGCTGAGGCCAGTGAGTGCTATTTCAGTACATACACGTTTTAAACTAAAGATCATGATCTCTGTAGCTTGGGCCTTACTGTTCGATCAACTTTGGGGCTCAATGGCTGCCAGTTTTTGGTTAATACCATTTCATTGTTGGCATAATGCTTGGATTTACGATTGATAGATTTATCTGTTGGTCTTATATCATACCAGCAATTTATCTTTAAATAGTTCTTAGGCAAAAAATTACTGGTGTTTGTTACTAGCCTGGAGCAGGTCATAAACTTATCTCAGAAAAGCCGAGCTGCAGTAGTAAAGCTCTGTGCTGGCCATGTTTTGTCACGTTTCCTTAAATACAGGAGAGATCTCTACTGGAGTATGGCTTCTGCAATGCATGTGATTACATACTTACATTAGATCATCACTATGCTCATAAATTTTACAATTCAACATGTATTATATGAGCAGTTTCAATTGAGAACAAGTTCTTTGTCTCTTAAAATGCTTTCCATTGTTGAAAAAGGTGTATTCCTATAGAATGCTGGTTGGTGGTTGGAGCTTTACATGCTATTGTCAATAGTAATCATAAAACACAGGTTATATACTGTATGGTTGGCTTATTATTGCAAAATTTTAGGCATATATGGGAGCCAGGTTCTTCTGGCATGTCATGGGCTTTTTCCCACCCCTCAAGAACACAATTCCACATAAGAAAGAAGTGCTTCAGGCCACTAAAGGATTTCCAAACCCTTTTCTTCCTTGCAAGTAGTACCTACATTTTATCCCTTTAAAATATTATTATTGTTTGTCAAGCACATGAACTTTCAGACCCCTCTACTTTTCTGGTTGTGAGTGAGGTTGATGAGAGATGGTGAGATTGGAATTTTTAAGATTTGTGGAGATTTTTCTGTGTTTTCTTTTATGAAGGGATGCTTTTTATTACTTATTTTTTAAAGTTTCCTGCCTCAGTAAAAAGTAGATTTTGAAAAAAATATGATTTTATAAGGTAAAACTGCCAGACATAGTAGTTGTTTTTATATATGTGGTAGATGCAACACTAAATTAAGTGTGTTTATTAGAATTTAGGGTCTTCTTTTTTCTTTCATATCATGAACTTTCCAGTAAAAACACTGGTATGCTGTCTCAGGGTTGGGAGCTGATCTTCTGCTTCACTCTTCCCCTTGTTTCCTGAAAATTAAAAACTTAGGGATACGCATTTGAGGAGGTCATCAGTAATATCAGTGACAGTTTTAGATTAAAGGATATTTACTTTGGATAAGGCAGAATGACTGTTTCATCAGTTTTCTGCAGTTAATCTCACCGTCATTAATTAATAATAAAGAACTAAAGGAAGAAAACAGGCTGTGATAACGAACATTCATGTTCAGCTTCACTTCCAAAGCCAACTCTTTCTTTTTCTCTCAGCCTGCTTTGCTCAAGGCTGTAATTTGTAAGAAAGGAGTGCTTTGTTCAAGCCCAAGAATCAAGTTTCTTCAAGTTCCATTGGAGTCTGTTCTTACCTGGGAAGGAAATAACAGAATAGGTGGGTGTTCACTGGGGCAACGGGCCCTGCCTCCAAGGACTGACCCTTTGAGGTGAGCCACAGGGCCAGGGGGCTGCACCAGCTACTTCTTATGTTGTGCCTTCCTCTCTGGGATCACAGCTTCTGTTTGTAGGCTGCAGGGAGATGGGTTTGTGTTGTTCACACAGATGAAGTGCCACATTGCAGGCCACTGCTTGGCTGGCAGGGTTTTGTACCACTCAAAGGAATGCAGGAGCCCAGTGTGCTCCATGGAGGTGCTGCTGGGGAAAGGCTTCAGCTGCAGCTCTTGCTGTGTTTGGAGCTTAGGAAGAGTTTCTGAGTTCTTCAAGCTCTTTGTGGTTTCTTTTGCTCCAAGTTATTCAAGTCAGTGTGGAGTTGCACTGCTGTAAACCCCCTGCTCTTGTAAGGAGGTGTGTATCTACAGAAGGAGCCTTCACAGGACTATTAACTGCTTCCTTACTCTTTCCAGTGCTTCAGGTCAGCAGTCCACCCCTGGCTGTAGTTGCATCGTTTCAAGTCAATTTTAACTAGTTTGCTGTACACACTACAGGATTTATTCAAAATTTCTTGAAAAGAGAATTATTAGATCAGTATTAATAGGATTTTAGACTACCTTTAATGTCATGGCATGTTGTATTAGGTTTCATTTCAGAACTAGAAGCCAAGTTACCTTAAGAGTTGTTAAGTCTTCTACTTCCTTACTACTATAACAATTGAAGAGAAAATTTTCACCCATCACAGCTTCTTTTTAGTATTAACATTATATTATGTTTAATATTAATCGTGACACTACCTTTCATTTTTTGTGACACTTAATGTAAATATCCATGCAAGTTACTTGTTAATTTACGTTTCTTTTCCATTTGAGTTACACCCACACTGCAGTGTGCGGTGGGTCTCATACCAGCTCATTAGGAAATCTGTGGGTGTTACACACAGGAGAAGAAAGAAAGAAGGAAAGAATGGAAAAATGAGAGAAAGTAGCCAAGACAAGCAAGTTCTTCCTATTCTTCCTTCTGTCTGAACTATTTCCACACCCTTCCCAAATGGCCAGTATGAACAATTTGCCAAAGTAAGCTTTAATTTAGTCTTTGGACATAGGCTTTGGTATAAAGTGTCTGTTTCTTGTGTTTAATTAATGTTCAAATGTGTTTGACTTCAGTTTGTTTTATTTTTTTAAAAGAGAAATTTAAAATGGGGTTGATTTTCAAAGGCTGAATTTTGCTTGCATCCAATCTGCATGGCTAAAATCATGCAAGAAGTTCATCGGCCAGGTATGGCTTGTGATTGCATTATTTGAAGTTTCATGTTCCACAGAAAGTGTCTGGTTTTGATCAAGAGCAGTAAGAATGAAGAGAAGATTACAGAGGTCTGAGTAGAGGGATTAAGTACAGGAGAAATGGCAAAGGGAGAACTGAAAACAATAAGGAAGAAGGTGAGGTTTACATGGGCATAGAGGAAACAATAAGGAGAAGTCAAAAAAAATGTGGCTGATAGAAATATCAATGTTAGAAATGGAAGGAAGGAAGAAGGTATATTGTGAACTGACCTTCTTCCCCCTCTTGAGGGAGGAAAAAGTTAACTGTTTTTCCTACGAGTAATTTTCAGATTTTCTCTCATTCCTTCCCTAGCATACTTGCTGTTTTTCTTGGCTTGAGGGTGGAACATTTTTGCTCTGATTTCAGATCTTTTTATTGTACAGTCTCTTCTACAGTGAAAATAATTAGAGAGCATGCTGTCACATGGCACAGTGAGCTCCCAGCTTGATTTTATCTGCTTTCCTTGGGACTCTGTGTACTTTTTAATGTATTTTTAACTTTCTCCTCTCATGAAATGGGGCTTAATGTGATCATGTTTCCTGAGTCCATCTTTTCACCCAGTTGCTTTTTGCAAATATGACTGTACTTTATTAACAGGTAGAAGTCTCAGACTTGAAGTTCTCAGACATTAGCTTCTTATAAGCTTACTAAAATGAGAACCTGGAAGAGGTACAAGAGCAGTTACGAGTAGTTCAGCCTTACAAAGATCTGGAGTCAAAGTTCATGTCTAATTTAGTATAAAGAAAAATGCATAAGATGCAATTTCATAAGAAAATACATTTCTCTTGCTTATGAAACCATTTTTGGCTCCTGCAAGCACACAAAAAATATACAATAAATCATGATGGTAAATATTCCAAACTCTTTTGGCCTTGCATTTTAATTTGAACATGATGGTGTTTTTAAGGGAAACACCCTTTTCAGACTGCCCAGTTTGCTTTAGGAGTTGCTGTAGGACATGAATTGTGTGAAATGCTTGTAGGCTATGCCCCACATTGTAATCCTGTAGCAGCGAAACTGATTCATTCCCACATTGCCAGCTGTTAACTCGCACTCCTCTGCTGTGAAACTGTTTGGTTGGCTTTGAACTAGAATTTTTTCACTTGCCTTGTTTGAACAGCAATTCTACAACACTTTGATGGGTGCTGCCATAGGGGTCTGGGGAGGAATCTTTCCATTGAACTTGAGTTTTAGAGTTGCACATTGTAATATCTGTCCCTTAAAAGAACCACATTGCAGCTCTCTGCAATGGACTCATTTATGATTTGTGGCCAAGTCCTGCAGATCTGTGTGAACTTTAAACTTACATTCATCTGTCTGTGACAACAGAGGTCCCTGAAGTATGCAGTAATTTATGCAATAACTTATGAAAAATGTTTTGATTAGTATTTTGTACTTAATATTTCCTGGTTTTGCTTTAGATTGCTTCCCTCCCCCCCACCCCCCATTTTTTACAGCCAGATAATGGGAAATAAAGGTATCTTTTTTCACCAAAGCATTTGTCTATAAGATCAAGGTTATATATCTGAATTCTTTTTTTTGTAATTTTGTTCGTTTCTCAGGGTAATGGGTATTTGACAAGAACAAAAAAAAATGCCTGTACTTACACACTCTTTGGGTGTTTTCTTTATTTGTGATTTTTTTTCCTATCATACCTTAGATTGTAATACAACAGAGTTGGGAAAAATGCCAAGAAGGGCAACAGAGATGATCTAAGATGAGGAAATCCAATACAGGGAACAGTTAAGTGTGCCTGGACTCTTCAGCCTGGAAAATATATCAATTATGGGGAATACAACCAAGATCTATGAAATAATTTCTTGTCTCATTCTCTTCCAGTTTGAGAATAAGGGCGTATCAAATGAATGGAAATGCTGTGGTAGTTATGAGAGCTGTGGAACTCTTTGCCAAAGGATAACAGATATGATAAAAGCTTGTGCTGCATCCACAGCAATGTGGGAGAGTATTCCAGGGAGGGGGCAGAATCTCCTCTGTTGCACTAAAGGCCTGAGCTGAGAGGGCTTGGAGCCTGGCAGAGTATCAGGGAAGTAACTAAGTGCACTTGGCTCTTGTATTTTAGGGTCCCCTTGTAGGCATTTCACAGCCAAGGTAGGTCTTTGGTCTTCTGTGTGGCCTTTCTTACCATTGTGCCCCTCTGAAAAGGAGACCTCATTCCGAGTCAGTGGGTGTCAGAGGCTGTGAGGAACTTCTGCACTGCCTGGACTGAAGCATCTGCCTTGGGAAGGATCTGTGGTGGCACTGATACTGGCAGAGGCCTCAGCAATGGCTCTCCCTGTCTCACATGGGATATTTGCAGCTGCAGCATCAGCTGGGTTCAGTATGTTCTCCATATTTTACTTCTTCCCTGGTGGCAGCTCCTCATTAAATTATTTATGGTCTTGGGTAAGAAATGAAATGTTGTACTTATTTTAAAGATGTCCTTAATAAAGTGTTTTATATAGGTAGTATTGGATTGAAAAAAAACCAACAGGACAGTTGTTTAATTTGGTTTATTCTTGTAAAAAGGAAGAATTTGGTGTTGGTTTTGAAAACAGTCTTGACCTCTACCCTTAAAATACTCCCTGCCTTAATGCATTGTATCACTTTCTCTTGGTTTCATCTTATTTCCATTTGTCTCTTCTTCCCATACGACTTTTTTCATTTTATGAAAAGAAAAAATAGCATGGAAATGAATCCTAGTTATGTGTGTGTGCAAAAAGAAGTGTTTGCATGCACAAACAGCTACTCTCTTACATATCTATATGAGATATAAAGGTCTTCCTTTATCATCCAAATATTTCCAGTGATTTTGCTGTTAGTACTTCAGTTTATGCAATGACACATATATTAATGCAAATTTAAAGTTTATCTTTGGAGTTTTCTTTCTATAGTTAGGCAAAAAATCAGCATCCATTAATCATGTGTCTTTACAAAGTGGAGTGGTGTGTCTCAGTTTCTCAGAGTTGGCTGGAAGTTAATAGGTAATTTATCTCTATCAGTTAAAAATGAAGTTTAGGGTACTAGTTTGATGCAGGTGTTTCAAGTCAGGCAAGATGAACCCCACCTTTAATTTCTGATTTGATACTCACCTGAGAATATCAAAGTGACTCTCATGTAGGCCAGGGAACGTACCTTTGGAAAGAGCCCTTGGCATGCTTGTTCCAAGTGGGAATTCAGCATTTTTGGAGGGCACATGAAGCCAATTTGAAAACCTGTCCCTAAGGAGTATTTCTTACTTGACTGCCTTACTCTTCTTTGCCGCATCTTTTCCTCTTGGAGGTGCTTTTTGTGTGCTCTCTGCAGGTTTTACAGCATCTCTAATCCCTTGTCCATACAGGGGATGGATTCTTAGTGTTCAGCTCAGGGACTTGCTTTAGCACTAGGCACAGCTGGAAGAGGTGGCAGATAGGTTTGTGGTTTTTGAGTGCCCACTGTTTGTGTTTAATGTTTTGATTCTAAAAATTAACTAAGTTTAATAGATTATTTTGCCTTTAGTTCAACTGTGCATTAAATGAGATTAAAAAAAGATAATGTTTGATTGCTACTTTGAAATTAACTATTGAGTTCCTTTTTTAAAAAAGAAAACCTGCTCTTTATTAAATGTTTCTAAAGAGAACAATATTGTTTTGTTTAAAATGTAAGCAAGAAAGAATAGGGATTTGAAATAAAACCTAAAAGAAATGTGATTTCCCTAGAAATGTTCAGAGGAATTTACTTAATTGCAACCAGAAGTTTGACCTGGAAGTGTAACGCTTTGACCTTTTAGCTGTCTGGCTTCCTAAATGTGTTGTTTTGCTCTCTTTAAACTGTGAGAAAATCTCTTTTATACATCTTTAACCCTTGCCTTACCTTAAAGTCTCAGTAAAAATCTGCAAGCAATCACCAGCAAAAGAAAAATCATCATGAGATTTTAAGAAAAAAAAAAATCGTTATAGCTATGTATTGAGCATTGAAGTCCTTTTTATTTTCATTTTAACTGGAAGTAATTTAGGGTATAATTTCACTATTAAATATGAGTGGAATTTCTTTTAAACTTTCCATGCTACCATATTACACAATAATACTCTCCTTTGTTCTTAAGTTTCATTATCATATGACCAAGGTAGAAATTACAGCTTTTAAAATTGCAAACATTTTTGTGGGTTTATTAATATTTGGAAAATTTTTATAAGTCTTTATGGGAATCTGTCCAGATACAGATGGAGGGCCAATTCCTGAGAAAATTATGCCTGTTTTCTCTATGTTAGTAGTTTAGTGAGAGTAGTTCTAGATGTTTGATTCACCCCTGAGTACCAGGTATGTTGTGGTTACCACACACAAAGTCTTTCTGTGGACTACAAAGGCACAGTGGCACACCACAAACAAAACTAACCCCACAAAGCTTTGCAGAGCCCATGCCTTAATTTAGTAAAAAAAAAAAAAAGATAATTAAATAAAAATTCAGTAGTATAGTAAATAATAAAGATTCCTTCTTGAAAATGGGAGGAAGAAAGTTCAGTATAATCTTGGCTGTGTTGTGGACTTAGAACTTGATGTATCCATGAACTTCAGACAGATAGAGATGTTCTAATGCACAGCAAATTAGACATATTCAGGGAGAAACATTCAATATTCACTGTACAAATTCATGCTTAAATGCCAAAACTTACTTTAGAGAGAATAGTAGATGATAGTTTTGTATTTGTTTACTGAGTATCTTTCTCTTATTCCTTTAAATAAGATATTTTGTTTTGTGGGTTTTTTTTATGTGTACATATATGGGCCATAGAATATGGGCAATGCCTGTCTTTTGTCTGCTGTTTTCTTGCCATGGCAAAAGATAGGATTGTGAAGTTTGGTCTTTTGCATTAAAGACCTTAAATTTGCTATTTAGTTTTGAGGAAGAGGGTGTTCTGTGTACTTTGGGTTTTTTTCACTTGGCATCTGTTAAGGTGATGTCAGAAAAGATGGCTGCTGTGCCATTCAGGTGGTCCCTTATAACACTATATTCTTGAGTGAGCTAAAATGATTGATTTTATACAAACCATTTTGCAGTCTCCAGATCTTTGCACGAGAGCCAGAGCTCAGCTTGTGGCATTGGGCATATGCTCCCAATCATGGTTGTTCTTGGTCTCTTTTTACTGGCATCCTCTTTGCATCAGAGCTTGTGAGAGCCAAAGGACATCCAGACTTACTTAGAAATAAAGTCTTTCAGCAGCTGATTTAGTTAAGGTCAGTTTGCCAGCATTTAAAAAGAGAAAATACAGAAGGCTCTATTGTGGTACTTTCCACCTATTTGCTACGGCCCAGAATTTCCTTCTGTTCTGTGTTGTTGCAAATCTAACAAGAGTCTGTTGTGTGAAAAGACAAAACCCTGTGAACCTCTGGCACAACTTGCTTTATTCAGACAACAGCATGAAACTGCAGGTTCAAGTCCACACTTGTCTCTTAGAACTCACATTCTTTTGAAGTGTCCTCTAGATGTTAGGGTAGGAAAGGAGTTATGACCATCAACATCTACCTCTTAGCTCCACTGGGATAGCCTAACATGAAAAAAAAAACAAAAAAAAACCAACAAAAACATTTTTTGCTATATATCAAGATCACCTTTGAAGAAACTGTGTTTTCATGTTTAAAGTTCTGCTGAATATACTTGCTCCAGGTTGGTCTTTCCCTCTCGTTCTCTCTCATCATGTCTGCAGTGGCAGTGTTGGGCTTTTTCACCAAGCCCAGAGGTGTTGTAGCCCTGTGATACAATATATTCCTGACATTTTTAATGACCCTGCCTAGAGACCTTGTTATTGGTGGAAGATGAAAGTCTTGGCAGCTGTGGTAACTCCAGGGTTAAGCCTCTTTCGTCTTGGGGGTAAAAATTTTTCAGAAGTTATTTCCTCTTGCCAGGGAAAAGAAATGGTGCCTAGAGACTTGTGAAAGGTTTAATTGACTTTATTTGAAAATCTTTCAGTGTCCTAACATTGGCACCAGTGATTTTGCTGTTCTAATGCACACTAAGGGGAACCAGTCATGTCCGATAAATTCCAAGATACTAATTTCCACATTTTGGTTGAGTTTTTGTGCTTGAAGAAACTTTGTTTTGTAGAAATTCCTCACCCTTAAAATACAAAATCATCTATTTCAAGTACTTAATGGCATAAAAAAATTTCCTGCAGCTCCTGAATTTCTTCAAGGAAAAACCACAGAGCCAGACTGAAAGGACATACTTTGTGTAAGAAGCACATGGTGTATTATGCATTCCCTAGCACTGTGAGTCAAAGTTAGGTCCATCACAGTGTCTGTGTCTCATTTGAGCCAGAATCTGCCTTCCTTTATCACTGATAAAGGAAGTGGTGATGTGAGTGGTTGGGCCATTTGGGTAGAGCTGTGTCTGGCCAGTCTGTGGGATGTAGTTGTCCTGATGTCGTCCCCCCCCCCCCCCCCCCCCCCCCCCCCGGTCATTTGAACTGAACCCCATCACAGTCCAGGCACTTGGAAAAGACTTGGGCTTCTCCTGGGCTGCTGACTTGTCAGACAGTGTTTACCACAGGGTTTGTGTTCCAGCTCCCTCTGCCTTTTGGCTGGTAGCAACAGATGCCTTTCTCAGCCTTTCTCTTGGTTGTTGTGCTCATTCCAGTGGTTAAAGAAGTCCAGGCACGTGGCTTTCTCTGGAATACAGTTTAGATGTTCAAAACAGGGAGCATTCCTAAATAGCTTTCAGTTCATGCCTGTCATGTGCAATTAATAATGTGGTTATTGATTCTGAGATCAACAAAGTGTGAAGTGAAATCTCATGTGTTGTTAGAAAATATTTGTCGGTGGTAAAGGTGTGCTGGTCATCAAATGTACTGCTCTGCATCTATCTGCTTGAATGCCTTGGCAGGTCCTACTGACTGTTACTGCGAATACATTATGGATGGGTATAGATTTTCCAGGAATGGATCAGCCTTCGTCTCCATCCTTAAGAATTAGTGCAGGGAAGATGGTCTTTTTGCTTCAGAGCTGGTGTGTTCCCAGGACCTCCATCAGAGGCATTACTCATCTTGCAGCCAGATGGTCTCAGATGTGCTTTTCCTTATTCTTTCCTCCAGAACAGCACTGACAGTCAGCCTAAGAAATGCCTTATCCTGGATGAAGTTTGGCCAGGATAGTTCTGATTTTGCAGTGAATTCCACACCTCTCCTGCTGGAGGAGAGCCCTACAACTCTGCTGTAAGATTTCTCTTTGTGGCTCATACTCTGAATGGTTTGGACAGTGGGCTGTGTCTAGGCTATCCAGGTTCTGATGGCGGGGAGGTTTCTTCTGCCTTCTTTGAGCTGGAGGCAGACTGTATGGAAAGAATGGATGCCATCCTGACATGTTTCAGTTGTTTTGAAGCCCATTCTTTGTTGTATAAAACTTTGAACTGGGGCAACATGCTTCTTGTTTAAAAAAATATGAAGTGGATTCCAGATAAGGCTTTGGAAATCTCAGCAGCTTTTTGTGTGTGATGTTGTGCATCTGCTGTCCCTGTCTTAGACTTGGCTTTAAACTTAAATGCCAGTATTTCATTTGAATCTCTTCTAAACTAGAAATGGCAGCCTGCTCTGCAGCACATGGTATAGAGTTAGGCATTTTTGGGAAGGAAAGCTACACAGTTAACAGTAGGTTTAGAATGAAATGTTTCTTTTTTTTTTTTTTTTGTTTACAAACGATCAGGACTTTTGATTCTGTGATGAATAATTTTAAGTGGAGAAATATGAGTGCTAAAAAGCAGTGTAATAATATGTCTGTGGAGCACTTTGAAGATGAAAAGCTCTATATACTGTAAACATTATTACTGGTATAGCATAATCTGTGTGGAAAAATTAATCAAGCATGAGCCAAGTATAGATTTTTTTTAATGTACAATTTAGTGTTTCAGAAAGTCTAATGTACCTGTGTGTTTGCTTTCACATTGTAACATTAGAAATTTATCCTCTTTTATTTTTAATGTGTGTTGCAGTGATTTACTTTGTTGTTACTTTCCAAAAGCAGAGTTAGTCCTAATCCACATCAACCTTTCCAAAATGTAAAGTGGCTAGGCTGGGAGAGAAAATAAGTATGATATAAAAATACCATATGATGAGAAATGGGTGCCTGTCAGACGTGGAAATGTTTTGGGGGCAGCTGGCCTTACCCTTGTGCTGTGGCTTTGGACAAGCCTGAAGTGAAGCAGGGAGCCAGGCAGGTGCCAGGTGGTGCTGGGGAGTGAACACCTGCCAGGCTGCTCCAGATAACTCAGCAGCTCAGAGGCATTTTCCCAGGCTCCCAGCTGAATGGTCCATAAGAGCCATGGGAGATGGCTTCCCACTGCTCCACACTGCACCACAGCCACCTCTTGGCAGCCTTCTGGAAGCTCAAGGCAGCCTGTTTCTCGTTTGGAAAACAAGTGTCGCTGGATAGTCTTACGGGAGAGCTGGTGTCTGATACTTCCTCCCTGTGCCGTGGGACTCTGAAGTACAACAAGTAGGGCAAATCACTGTTCCCTTAAAAGGCAGTGCTCACTGGTGCCTATTTCAGCTGAAACTGAACTGTGGCTTTTCTAGAACCACTTCTATGCAGTCTCCTTTTGGATTTCAGGGTCTGTTTTCCTTGGGGTTGATTTGTTTGGTTTTATTTTTCCTGTTTGTTTTTGTACTCTGGATCTGATTATTTAGAGTGTCCAGTTTTGAAACAAGAAAAAACCAAAACTTCAGATCACTAAATACAATTTTATATCTGCCTGTTTTCTGGTAATCCACAAAGGGAGCTTTATCTGTGTTGCATGATGAAGGGGAAATTGAAGATGGGATGAACTAGGTTTGCTGAGCCCAGGATGTGTGAACTTTCTACATTACTGGAAGAAAAATTATCGGTAGATTGAGGTTCAAACTTCTGTGTTGCGCTCAAAAGAAGTTAGTGATGGAGCATTTGGTATATATCAGTTGGTCTGTTCTTCCATGAGATCATGAACAGATTTTAACTCATGCTGAGTAACTGCGTAGAAAGCTTAAAAAGCTGCGAGTCATATGGGCTTCTTGGGTAAGAAGGTTTCCTTGGGAGTCTTATTTTTAAATTTCTTTCTTCATGAAGCAGAATAGTTGATTGGATAATGTATTTCCCCAGAAAGAAACTGAAAAGACGATATCACCATTTTTATTGTTCTGCAGTAACTGACAGCTTTAAAACTGGGGGAGTTTTTCAAACTCCAGCTGACCACAGAGTAGATCATATGTCGCATGCGAGAGGGTTTCAAAACACTTAATGAGTGTAGCTGTGTGATACTTTCAAAATGCAGGTATCTTAAATGTAGCACATCTTAATATTTTCTCAGGCTTAGCAACAAGTAACAGCAAATATTTGTTCAGGCCTTTTCAGCAAAGTAGTAAATAATCATGGAAACTAAAATGATTTTTTTAGTGTTGGTCCCTCTGGGCTGAGCATATCAACTCGGGTGCAATTCTTTGTGAAGGCTTTATAGGACTTTCAGACTTGAGCTGATGCTGCAGAAATAATTTGTAGAGGTGTCTTGATCTCTTACATAATTATTTATTTTGTCAGATCTGTTCTCTTCCACAGAACAGTAGCTGAATCAAGGGCCTCTAAGGAGAATTTGAAATTTTGTTCAGTCAGTCACATGTGATTAAACGCTTAATCTCTCAGAGAATACCAGAACAGCAAGAAAAATAAACAGATATAGGTGTCACTGATCTATAAAACAATTTCAAGAATGAAGCATCCTGCTTTTTCTGTAGAAAACAAAGATTCACACTTTTTCATTTTAGATTCCTTTCAAAATAATCCCAAAACACATGGAATATTGCTGACAAACGGAGGTGGAAAGAAAAACGTTTAATATTTACTGTGTGAAGAATTGTTTTCCAAGTTTTACTTTTAGGAATGCTACTTTCTTAGCTTTCCAAGGTCACAGTGGAGTATGTTGTTATCACACTAATAACTTATCTATATACAGGGCAAATTCTTTGATTTGACTAAGCCTACTAGTAGAGATAAAGAATTGTAGATGCCAAACTGGAAATAGCTAAAAGTAATTTTCCTTAATAGTTCTTTTAAGTAAACACTTAATAAAGCCGGTGGATTGCATCCAAATTTTTCTCTAGTGCTCATCATTTTTAAGGGATGGTTCAGCTTGTTACATCTTGACTTCATCTCTAAAAGGAAGTCAAATTTTGGGTATCTTCCTGAGGGGAAGGAAAAAAGATGGCTGATAAATTTCAAAGGGATTGATTGTGATTGATAACTGTAGTTCTTAATGAGAGCTGAGGCTCAAGGGCACTCGATAGTGAGCTCCAGGAGATCTTGTAGAAGTAGAAGAGAGGGGGACCCTTCAGGAGGACATGTATTTATACTTAGAAATAGGACATGCCTTGGCACTTGCTCTGTAGGGATTGAAACTGGAACAAACGAGCTTTCCTTCTTTTTAAATGGTCAGATAATAAAAACAGCAGTAGCTCTTAATATTCTAACTTGCCTGTGTTAACTGCACCTAGGGTAGCTGACTGTCTTCAAAGCATCAATAATTTAAGTTTTGCAAACCCCATCCAAGTTAGGGCAAATATCACCAACCCTCTTTCACACTTTGATTTCAGTGAGACGCACAGGGACACTGGGGAGGATGAGTCACAGATGTCAGATGTTTGCACTTTCAGTGGGAGTCAGGTTGCTAAATACCTTAATGAATGAAGTGCTAACTGATTTACCATGGTCATTTGGGAATTTTAAGTAGAATAAAAGTAAAAGCTGATGTCCTAATACTCTCTCAGTCATGATATGATCTTTTCTGTCCATTTCCTACACTGCTGATGCACAAGGATTTCTGTCATTCTTGGGAATAGAAGGTGAAAAAGCCTCTGGAGGTTACAGGTACCTGCTGAGTCAGCCAAGCCAGCTCGGACTGCTGTACATAATGAAGAGTTCAACTGTGGCTGTTTTTTACCTCATTCAGTGGAACTGTAGAATTGAGCCCCTTGCATATTTGGGTTTCTTTGTAGTTACTTTTTTTTTTTTTTTCCTGACAGGTCTGTCTAGAAGGTAGTTAAGTAAATGGCCATCTGTAGTGTTCTTCCAACATTTGACAGTCCACAAATGTGTCTGAAAGCACGACACTGCACTATTAAGTAAATGACACCTCTGATCACTTAATTAGTTTAATTTCTGTGGTTGGATTCCAGAATTTGGTGGTTATTAATTTGTCTAGATTTTTGACCTGTTTCAGGCACTAATTTCTTGAGACTTTAGTTTGAGAATTTGGCAGTTTCTTGTGAAAAATATTACATTAAAGTTACTTTTTCCTTTGTATCGTTGAGCTGCTGCTGCTTCCTCTCCATCCAGTCTTAGCAGATGCGCAACACTTTGAGACCAGAAGGCCCAAGGTACCCTTACACTTAATATTATCCCTTTGTTTTATGTTGCAGCCAACAGTTTGCACATTACTGCCTACTTTATGAAGAGATGGGTTCATCTCCGTTGTGCTCTAGGGAAACATTATCGTGGTAAGAAATCAGTTTCTTACAGAGTTATTTAGAGGAGAAAGAAAAGGAACCATAACTAAGACACTGTCAGATTTTCATCTACTTAAATCAAAATTGCTTTCAGAGCTTGGGTTTTTTGGTGGGATTTTTTTTTGTTTGCATTTTAAAAAGATGATTTCCTGAAAACAACAACAAAAAAAGTATTTCTTGAGATAAGATGGATTTTTTTTTTTAACTTAATTTTAAATTTGTGTATGCCTTGCCCCAGGGTAATCAGCTAAGCCTCACCAAATTCTGTAAGTATGATGAGACTCAGCATTTTCCTGAGTCTTTGCAGGGTGAATCAAGTGGAGGTTGCAGCATGAATCACTCCATTATTGCTCGAGTGTCTTGTGACATCAGTGTGCAGTGCAAGTGTATGCAGGAAAGGCTTTCGTTCACCACACACCTATAAAATCCTGACGTAGGTGATGTCATTAGTCCAAGTCTTCTCTTCATGTTTTCTCAAGCCAGGATGCTTTGGAAGGGAAGGGAGATCAATCCTCTCCTGCCAACACCAGTGCAAAGAAGCTGTAATGATCCCTGCCCTCTGCACTGACCTCTTGGCATTAAACAAAAAAAAGCAAAGACCTTAACAATACTGAATAATTGAATGGATATTTTAAAATAATTTATTGTTTTTGTAGGCATTCATGATATTCATAAATGTTTAAGTTTGTCTTCAAATGCCAACTGATTGTTTTGTAAGTCCATATTAGCTGAAGAGATCGGTGTTGACTTTAAATATTTCATCAAACTTATCCTGTTAGAATAGAATTTCAGAGTGTCTGCATTGGAATATCAGCATTGTTTGCTGTCTGTTAAATTTGAACTATTCTAAAGCCTCAATGAATACCTAAAGATACCTGCATTTTGCTAGCCAGCAAAATGCAGATGAGATTGTTATAAAATGTAACAGTAAAGGTAAATTGCTGGAAGCGACTTGCTGTACTCTTCAATTCTACAAAATCATATGTGAGATCAACCTCATAGGTTTTTTTCTGCAAGCCTCATCCCCTTCTTGTCCCACAAAAATAGAGTGTTATGGCTTTGTTCTGAAATATAACAACCTTCAAAAATTCTTAATTCGCTTTTTATAAAAACAAACCCCAGCAACAACGAAAAAAATCAGAGCTGAAAATAATTCCATATGTAAAAAAGAAAATATCCAGCTCTGCTCTTCCCATAGCATAGCCAGGTACTGAATAAAATTTTGTCTCATCTGTTCTAATCTGAGAACCCTTCAATTTTTAATCCTTTGTGACTAGCAACTTTGTTGTGTTCATAACAAGCCATGTGATCATGAATAAAATGTCTAATTCAATAGTAGTTAACCACTTTGTTTAATGACTTCAAAAATCTCTGTAGCCCAAGTGTGAAACTCTCTCTCCTGGCCTTATGCTGAAGTTTGATGCCAAGCCCTGGCTGAGTGTTGTTCTGGGCTACAAACCTAATGTACAGCTTTTGTGATGAAAAGACTCATCACCAGAACAGCACAAAAGAAATCCTTGTTAAGTGGTTTGTCTGTTGGTTCTGTCTGGCCTTCCTGTCCAGGGGTGCAGGTGGACTAATTTGCAGCCATGACTGTCCTCTTGGGAACTCCATTTATTCTACTTATTGATTTTTTTTGAATGCTTTATTAAAACAAAACAAAAGGAGGGGTGGCATGTTGAAGAGAGTAGGTGAAAAGCTAGAGAGGCACATTAAATTAGTTAGTGTGAAATTAAAAATTAAGTGATTTTGTGTACTAAAATAACATGTATGTTGTTGTTATGAGTGGCTTTGAAAGTGGTTATAATTTTTGTAATCCTCTTTTCAATTCTTTTTGTGTAGAGCTCCGTGTGTTTCCAGAGAAATTTATCGTTTGTGTCAGTAAACTTGACTTTGATCCAAGTGCTTGGACATGTGACAATGGTGGATTGGTAGGTACAAAACTGTTCTATAAATTTTGGGGAGTTTTTAATAGAAATTAAGTGAATATTTATATATGTAGATGTAGTTATTCAAGTATTTGTTACTGTCATCTTGGCACTAGAAAGTCACATGAATATTTGGGCCACAGTATTCAAATATTTATATTTAGGGCATCCTAAAATGAGCCTAAGGCAGGCAAAAATGGGAATTTTGAAAGCTCAGCATTTTCTGAGCCTTATAAGTCTTAAGAGAAAAAGACCATGTGTTTAGAAAGCTGGATATGATTTTAGCACCTTCATTTAAGGATTTTTTTCCTTCCTATTTTGTCTTGCAATATTTTACTTTCCAAAATTATAATTTTAGCTATTTGTAATGTCCCCGGGTTTCTTGTATGTTTTATTAGCACTTATTTTGCCCAGCAATTCAAGTGGATCAGTGCTGGCCCTGCTGGGGGAAAAATCCCCAAACATTTATGGAGGAAAAGGCAGTGGTGTGTGGTTAAATACCATAAGCAATTCTCCTTAAATATTTCATCCCGAAGGCTTCATCAGGGTCAAAGGCTTCTGAATTTTATCCTGCAGTTAAGTGCAGATTGTCTCAGGAGTGCTCACATGGGGCCAGGTGCCACTCTGTGGCTTACACTGAGGGTCACAATTACACCCTGAGGTCTGGGTGGATTTTAGGAGTTGATCTTACATGTACTAAAGTGTATTTGACCCTTGAAAAAATGTGTTTTCTTTTACTCATTCCACTCTTTTTTTTTTTTTTCCAATACCAGGCAAGGTGTTCATATTTGTAATGCTAAATGCAGATTTTCTTGTTTCAGTTCCTAACTTGGTACATACCCTTAAGTGTCAAAGAATCAAGCCAATGATTTTTGCACTCTCAGAAAGAAAACTATCTCCCTGCTGTAGAAGTACTTTGCTCTTTGGAAAATTCTTACTTTTTCAGTATTTTCTTGAAAACTACTTAATGCTTGAAGTAGAAAATTCTATCTCTGCATTTTGACTGAGAAATAATTATGTGGTTTTTTTCTTGCTTAAGTAACTCTTAAAAGAGATCCAATTCCCTCATTTGGTATTTTTCATCTTTCCATAAAATAAGAGCTGAGAAGTTTACTTCTGTTTTTCTTGAGATCTTGTGTGTGAAGAAGGCAGCAAATTTAAGAATTTGATGTTAGGGACTTTAGCGTTACTATTTTAAAATTGGATCTTGATCTGTGGAAACTCCTTGTTGTTTAAAAGGCAAGTTTAAACACTTTTATATTTAAAAAGAAAACATATCTTAGTGACCTGATAACCTAATCAACGATAAAGTCTTGGGAGTTTGCTTTGCTTACAGGTGCAATGTGTATGCACAGCCCTGGCTGGGATGGTCAGTGTAGTGTGTTGGGAGGAGGGAGTGAGAGAAAGTTAGCCCTAAGCATCTTCCCTGATTTGAAGAACTTGGCAAGATGGGAACAGATCCTCAGCAAATGTTTTGGAGCATCTGTTTAATTCTTACCACTCTCACTTAAAAGAGTCCACTCCAGACTGTTTTGTTGTTCCAGGATTCCTAATGCATGTTAGGACCAGATTTGTCATATACTCCAGCTGAGTACTTTGCCAGACTGGGAGAGTGTTTGATTGCCACTGAGAGTTTTTTGAGTTTTTGGCACTCCAAAAGAAAGGCAAAGAATCTGCACTTTGCGTCTGCTTTTCTCCATGCAGTTGAGCCTTGAGTAAGCTGAAATTCTAAACTCTGCTCTACAAAAGACCACCCAGAAGACCTTTCTGTTGATACACTCTGCAGATTCTGTCATAGGCTGAAAATGAGGCTGTGTTTTGTTTTCTTCTGTATATTGTTTGGGTTTGAATAATGCCACAGTGTTGGATGCAAGTTCTTTTAAACCTTTCATCAGCTCACACCCTTGGATTTGAGGGCCTGTTTGTGTTTTACAAAAGCAGTTAACCATACATTAATGGAGACTTTGTCACTTTCTTGTGTTGCTGTGACTGTGATTGACCTAGTCAAGACTTAGTGATTATGCATTTTTTTAAACTGTTTTTACACTGGTTTATGGTCTGGGTCAAGCTTTCATTCCTGAGCTCTGTCAAGACCAATCAGGCTCAGTGTTCCCCTTTCTCATTACTTGGAACCAGTTTTATGTCAGCCTGTTGCATGCTTCCTTCACTGACCACAACTCTCGTCCTTCACCCATCTTCAGCCCTTCATTCTTTGCCTTTTCACTGCTTTTTAGGCAGTTTTGCGTATCTCTGAAATAGGCTGTGCTTAAACCATGAGTTTCAAGAGATGTAGCCAGCTATGAAATTAAATTTTTATGTCCTGCACCTTAGGAAAGATTATAATTAGATTGCTTTTGAGATATTCGCAAGCACAAACCTCAGCATGGGTTGCTGGGAGAACCAATTTTAATCCTTCTGTGATGCCTCATGTAGGACTAAGGTTAGGGTGGATTAGACACTCTCTGTCAAATTAGCTTTAAGCATAAACTAATAAAATATTTGAGAGCACCTCTAAGGAGCAGCAATGAAATAAAACAAGAAAATCTATCGATATGTAATTTTCTAGGATGTATTTATAAATGGGTGTGTCTGTGGTTATGTCTAAAACTCAGGCTGCAGGCAGTAATAAGCAATTTGGAAGAAGGGAAATCTCTAGTAAAGAAACAATATAGCAAGTTATTGAAATTACATAAGCCAATTGGAAGTCTTGAGGAAAAGATGCAAGAATAGGCTGAGTGATTAATACTAAGTTAAAACATAAAACCATTGTTTCTTGTTTTACCAAACTATGTTTGTAATCTTAAATAGTTTTATCTTGAAAAAGAAGACAGTTTTGGGAAAATGGCAAAAGAGGAAACCCAAGGAAATATATAAGAGCTCTGGAGAGATTAGTCATCTTTGTCAGTGACGACATTTTCTTGATTATTATTATGTAGGGAGCTAAAATGGAAAATTGGAAATGGGTTATCTGGGGAAGCAGTGGAAATGGAAATGGGTGGAAGGCTTATGAGCATTTGAAAATGTGCAAACAATGGAGTATTCATTGATAACCACATTGGCTTTATACCAGAATCTATGAGAGGAAGCACAATCTAGGGAAAGCATGAAGGAGGTTAAGCTAAAGATTATATTAAAGTAGAAATTTGAAATTAATGTTTGAGTAAAATCAGAAAAGAAAGTGAGGAGTCGGAGATCCTACCTTGATTAAAAAGGTCTCAGATTTTCTGTTGAGCCTTGTTAAGTTACAGAGAACATTAGACAAATGTAAGATTCTATTCCAGCAGAATATTGCTCTTTAAAAACCAAACCAACCAAAAAATCCCTTCACAGGTACACATGGAGGAAAAAAGGGCTAAAGATGTTGCCTAGTGCTTTTTAAAATCCCCAGCAGGGGATTTCATCTTCTTCATACATGTCTGATTTATAAACTTCGTCATTGTAATACTTTTCAGGAGCATTAGAGAATTCTCATTCTTAAAACTCTTAAGAGCCGTATTGACAGGGTTTGCTTGGGTTTTGATTATGCTGGGAAGAGACTTCTGGTTCTTTCATACAAACATGAAACTTAGCTGTAATTAACAGATCTGTCCCACTGGAGGGTATGCTGCTGGAATAGTGTGTCTATTGGAATGTAGAATGAAAACTTCAGATAGCAGCAATTTGTAAAGATTAGTACAGGACTTTATGTGGACTCTATTATCTTAAATGCTTTAAAGACTTATTGTTAAGTGGTATCAGATTGGGTAGAGGAAGAAGGAAATACTGTGAAATAGAATTGCACAATTCACAACGTAAGTACAAATCTTGGTGTGTGTGTGTATCTATATATGTGTATAAAATATTACACTGAAGCTGCTGTGCTGGTGGCCTACTACTGTAAAGGTCACTCCGCATCCCCTCTACACCCAGCCACATATTCCTTTCCTTTCTGGGTACAATGGACCAAGTGATTCTTCAGCTGAGAATGAATTAGTTCATTGACTTGATCTAGGAGAAAATTATTTATTTGTGAAGTTTCTCTGGTTTTCATTGGAGGATTAGTTTTCCATCATGTCAGTTCACTGAACCAATTCATCCTGTACCCACACATTTGCCAACTGTGATGCAAAAAAATGTTTCAGGAGCACACAGCCAGGATTTGGATGAATGAAGTCAAAGCAACCTTTAGGTAGCAGCTGAGAGTTACCTGGGCCTGAAAGTAACATCCACTACACTTTAATGTTACATTTCTTGTAATATTTGTCTTGTTGCTGGCTTTTTTATGTCCCTGTCCTTTGTAAATTTTATAAAATCTAGTTTTCTGGGATTTTAGATAATGTGCTTAATTCTTTTCAGTCATTATAAGAAACAGGAGAAAACCATTAAGATGTAGTTGTAAATATGAACAGGGTTCACTACTTCTTTCAAAAAGTAAAGAGGGGAAACTGCAGGCTAATGAACTTTAGCCAAATACATTAATAGAACAGGCAAAATTCTATTTCTGTTGGGTGAGTTTTCACTTTTGACACTTTAAGCTTCTGTCACTTTTTTTATTTATCCTTCATGTTTTGTGCTCCTCCTGCCTTCTCTTCCCTGGGCATTCCTGTCTTCAGTGTTTGTCGGTGCTGGGGTCATTCAGTGATACCTCTGAAAACAAGGGGTGTTTTTGGTTTGGATTTTTGTTGTTTGCATGGTTCACTTTCAGCCACATCCCTTCGCTGTTGATCCTTGGCAGGACCATGTGTTGGGTAAGGGTGAGACTTCCCTTTCATCGTTGGTGAAGCTTTCAGTCTTATTTTAGCTTCAGTCATTAGGCTGCTGTCTCTGAGAAACTGCATCTCAGAGGAATGATCCTGAAGTCTTTGACTCAGTAATAAAAAGAAAACTATAGCAGCTTTACAATATTCCCTTTTGTCCTGACTGTCTGCCTCTTCTCCTTGGAGATCCTTACTCCTGCAGCAGTGTTTGCCAGAAGGGCTGCATGCCTGCATCTCATCTTTCTTGCTATCACAGTCTTGTGGATTTGTGCACAGCAAGCTTCCCTGGGTGGAGCAGCTGGGGCATGTGTGTGTGCTCCCTTCTGCCAGTTCTGAGTGGGGCAGGAACCTCCTGCAGAAGGGGAGGGAGGAGACTTGAGTGCAGTGATGCTGGGAATTGTCTCAGTGAGATTTGTCTGAACTTGTCGCAGTTTCTTCTCTTAGCTTACAAACAGATTTATTTTCTGCATGGTAAATGTCTCACCGCTGTCTGCTGCATTCACTATCCAGAGAAGTGGGCAAATGATGAAATGAAAAGTGACACAATTACTTCAATTAGTCAAGACCAGAGAAGGCTTTGGAGAATTTCAGATAAACCTCCCAGAGCTGGGTAGAGAGGCACTAGGGCTGTAAATGAAAATCATCTGTTGATAAATGCACAGTATTTTTACTGAAAAGAGCTGTGCTCATGCAAACTGCTGAGTGAATTAACTGTGTGATGGCTGGAAAAAGGCCAAGATACTGCTGCAAGGAATTGATTGGAAAACCTTTGTTCTGTAGCATTATTTATCTGAAAAGCAGACAGAATATTAGAGTATGTATGGAATGAAATAAAAAGTAATATTTATTGCCTTAAAGCCAACAAGTAAGTAGAATACACCCTCAATAAAAGTGTACCTCATTATGCAAAATCAGGTGAAGCAGAGCAGAAATAAAGATGGTCCTGTCAATGCAGTATAAATGATTAAGGTTGTAAAATTATTTCCATATGAAGCAATCCTCAAAAAGTAGGGACAAATTGAGTAGTCTTTTACTCATTTTGGTAGTTGCTTTTTATATGAGTGCTCCAGTTGATTTAAATCTAACTACTTAGCAGCGTTCACGAGATCCCATTTGTCAAAGCCTTGTGGTTATTTAAGATATTATCATCTGTCATCATCCTTTCACCTCCTTCATTTTCCTCTCCCCTCTCACTGCTGCTGTCACAGCTTTTGCTGGTGGTTCATGTGGATTTGACCTGATTCTCTGCTCTTTCCTCTCTGCAGGCTTGGAGAGGATGGTCACCTCTGGGGGGGGAAGGCTGGTAGGAATCACGTTAAAGCTGCAGGGAGCTAAAGATGTTATTTAGCTGTGGTGCATCTGTGAGATTTTGGTGGCTCTAAGATTTGAAAAGGTTTAACTTACTTAAGGTTTTGATAATAATTCTTGATATTCCTGTTGGGCAAAGAATATCTGACAGGATTTTAAAAAATTATTTTAGGAGCGATCTGTTCCTCAGTCTACAGCAGAAATCTTTTAGAACTAATAGGAAGTTCATAACTTGACAGAACAGGAAACTGAAATATATGATGGTAAAGTTCATGGCAGGATTTTTGAACAATTTTTAATTATTTAAAATTATTTAGAGGGACAGATCCCCAGTGTGGGTTCAGAAGTCTTGGGGGTTTTCAGAGCGCTGGTACTGGTGTTGGTTTTTGAAACCAAGCCAAGAAATTCAATTGTTGAACAGTAATTATTTCCTGAGCTGTGCAGTTGTTGATTTACATGTTTTGATTTTGTATAAGTGGTGAGGCCAAGAGCATTAGTTATTCTTTACAACATCTGCTCCAGGTGTTCCTGCATATTGTGATTGCATAAAAGAACAAAAGAGCATAAAGTTGATGTGTTTTTTCCCAGATTTTTTTTCCTGTAAGTATCAATGTGTTGGGCATCTGAATCACACTGTATACACCATGTGCTCCAAGGCGTATTCTCTTATGTCATATAACCTATGCTATGTCTGGAAAGGCAAGTGGAAATTTTGCTTCAGTGTTGCTGGTGGGTGATGCTGAGGGACATTGCACTGGCTGACCCCCATAGCCAGTGAGGTTTGATGGGCACATAGAGCATCTTCACGCCAGGCTGTGAAAAGTTATAGTACAGGATTACAGGAGAGCCTGTCTCAGATATTCTCTTTTGATTTGTAAGCTGGAGAAAGGGGTTGCGCACCACATAAAATTGCTATTCCCTTATTTATAAAAATCTCGTTCAAGTATGAAATGTGTGTCCTGCATGCATGTCCTCTTTCATAATTACTGGAGTCAGGAACCTAAAAATTGATGAAAATGGCTGGCTGAAGATGCATGCTTATAAGACATTGGTTTCCTTTAAAAAGGTAAAAATTTACTGTTAATATGCTTTAGATTTTTCTTTAGTGTCACTGAGAGATGTTATTTTGGTTGAAAAGCTGTTGTCTATTCCTCCATTTCTTATCAGTGGACACCTTCTCTAAAGATAGAATCTGAGTCTTGTAGCATCAGTATATAAAATCAGAATGATTAATAGCTCAATTACTTAACATTAATTTTAGCAGTTCTTGCCTTCAAGCAAATGCATACAGCCTGTCACATGCTGCTCAGTATGTAAATAAATGAGTTGTTTTGGGAGCACTTCTATGCCTTTGGAAAGTGTGATGGGATATTTTCTCTCTGTGTTACACATAGGTCTGATTCATAAAAAGGCTCCCCTGCAGTTCTGAGTTTTAGGAAAAAAATCACATTTCATTTGTTCTCTGCCATTTATAGCAGGATTCTTCTATTTTCTCTTCTTTAGTGGGTGTTCAAATGCAAGTCTAGAATTCTGAATTTCTTGCACTCAGAAAAGTCTGGGATTCCTCCTAAATGTGAAATCATTTAAAATCTGAAACAAATACTTCAAAAGGAAGAAGGCATCTTCCTCATAGAAGTCATATGCTTTAAGCTAATCTGGTGATGCCTGGGAGACCTTTGGAATGTTTGTAATTGCCAGGACTTATGTATTGGGTGAGAAACTTGGGTTCACACCTTGTGTTTTGAGAAAGTGGAATGTGCATCATGGGGGTTTGTAACAGATTGGGCCAATGCTTGGACTGACTAGTACAGACCATAGGGTCTTCTGACAAGCAGAACTGAAAATCCATGGTGTCACATGCAAAGGAATTTTAGTGGTAGCTAATGAAGACTGTACTGATCCAGGAGTTTGATTCTGCCTTCTGTGCTAAGTCATGGGAAGGTTGAACAGTTCTGCTTCTCTTGGACAGATGCAGTTTGCTCTGATTGTTACATTCTTTTCAAGATTGAAATTGGAGTATTTTTGAAAACCACCAGCATTCCTTAAAAATACTTATTTCAAAGGCAACACTGGTATTCTAGTGTAATGTGGAATGATCCTTAATGGTTTTCCCTGGAATTTACTGACTTTTAGAGCAGGACAGTCAACTTTAAAATGTAGAGCAATATTCCACAAATCTGATCAAGGAACTCTCTTTCAGGTTGAGAATAATATCCATTTCTGTACTTGAAAAACTTCTACAAGTGTTTTATGATGTGGTTGGAGTTCATAAGTAGACCTGCCAGGACTGATGCATCACTACATTGGAAATGCAAAAAAATTTGCATCTTGAAACTGTGGGAAGCTTTTCCTTCATGTGGGTTGGTAGAGGGCAGGAGATGAGACCCAAAGTCCTGTCTCTGTCACTTTTTTATCAGTTAGATTGTAATGTCTGATTTATCCTTTCCTCAGAAGCCTCATCACTTGCTGTAAGGAGCCCTTTTTTTTAATCAGATTGGAAGGAGTCCTGTCTGACCTCTCTGATCTGCCTGTCATCTGTCAGGACACCTCTGAAATCTAAAGGGTACCTTTGTTGGTTGAGCTCATGATACAGCTTAGAATGACACTGAGAGAAATCATCCAATTGCAAACTTACATAAAGCTCCCCTAAATAAGTGTCTCTGTTTTATTCATTTCACTAATTTTATTGTGTGTGCCTAGGATAATACTTTAGTACATAGCTTTGCCTATATTATTATCTTTATAGTCTGCTGCCATTTGCCACCGTGATATAAAAATTGATTTCTTGAACCTGCTGGTGTATTCTATTAAGTATTTTTGATGAGCCACATTGATAAAACATTTTAAAAACTGTGTTTTTTATAATGGGGTTGGGAACCAGACATGAAATTTAATCTTCTCTTAGTCTTACTTTATTGGTACATAAGCTTGTGACACTGAGAAGAGTGAGAGACAACTAGCAAGCATGACACCAGAGAGGCAAGAAAGGAGGGCAGCAGTGTTCACTTGGAAAATTTTCTTTCAACCCAGTATTAGACTGGAAGAAAAGAAGAGAGTGTTTGTATGAGTATATTGTCATGCTGGAAAGGCCAAAGCTTGCACTCTCCTTCAGCATAATGAGTTCCTCTTCAGGGTAAGGGTTCCTTGCAAGTGCCCATCCATGGGTAGTTCTTTAATAGATAATTTATGCTGTGCTGAGGAGTTCAGCTGTCCTGGAGAGAGCTGGAGACAGCAGTGAATACCACTTTTACAGTTCTGAGGATTTGCTTTTCAGCTTGAGTGTGTTGCAAGTGGAGTAAGATAGCAAAAAGACAAAAAAAGAAAAAAAAGAATCTTCAATTTGATAAACCTTACAGGAAGTACATTCTGTGCCTACCAGTGTGCCTGATGTTTCTCTGTAGGTTTTGATAGAGATTTTTCTTCCCCCAGATATTGCTTTGGAGAAGTATTAAGGATCTTGAAATCAGGTTTGGGGAGGCCAGTGTCATGAGCAAGTAGGCTGGTAAAACTTTGTAAGTTCCACTTGTACAGGCCCTTCTCTGCAGTTTGAGTGAGGAAGAAGACTGAAAGAGGACTGAGCTTACCCTGGGATTTTAAGAGCACATATTTCTAATGGAACTTGGCAGTTCAAGGGCTAGAGAAGCATTTTAATCTTTTGTGCCCACCCAGTCTCTATACAAATGTAAATATGTCTGTCTTTAACAATTTGCCAAGAAATGTGGTTTTAATTTGGTAGCAGCGATCCCACTCCCTGCAGCTCTTTCAGAGTCAAGTCGCAAGTCTGGCGGTGCTTTGACATTTTTCTCTGTCATGGTGTCATTGTTTATATGATGTCTGCTTCTGCTGTCCTCCCTTTTATGCCTGGAATATTTTTCTTTAATTATTTCACTGCCTAAAAGGAATCTGGGATTACTAGACAGGATGAGAGCAGATTAGCTTTTTTCTTTCTTTAGCAAGTCCTGAAGTTCCCATAGGAAATGAATAGTATGCCCAAAACAGTGTGTTTTATTTTTTTTTTCTTAATTAACTAAAATTATTAAGTCTAATAAAGAAAATAAAGGAAATACCACCAATAATGGCTTTGTGTCTTAGTAGTATATGGAGTGCCCACTGTTGTTATTTACGACTCCCTCTGCCTTCTATTGTGGACTTATTCCAGCCTTAGGGAGTTTACATCACTACTAAAAGCAAAAGGCTCTCTGGTTCCCAGAGTCTTTCAGAGCCTGACTCATATGCCTTGTGTTAATTGTTTAGCTCTCAAAATACAGCACTTACAGGGTGTGGTTCCGAGGGGAAAATCTACTGTACTTAGAGGGCATGTACAGAAGTGTTTCACATATAAATCATTTTGATTTTTACTTTTTTTGATGCCTTAACCCTTTCTGTCGCTGCTTTGTGTGATAAGTTATTTGAAAGTAAAACAGAAGGTCAGTGACAGCGCAGTCAGGGAATGTGTTAGCCCTGCAACTTGGGGCCATTAGCTCCAGCCTGACTCAACTCACAAGTGCTGTGATTTTGTCATCTATGCCTCTCTGCAGGGTCTGCCCCTCACACCCTGGCAGGAGCATCCCATTCCTTCAGGGTCCGAAGTCAGATGCAGGTCAGAGCTGAGGCTTGTGCTTTATCTGCAGTAGGGAGTACATGGGGACAGGAGCTATCCCCAGTCCTCCCCTGGATTTTGTGCCAAGGGCTCCTTTCCATGCGTTGTTTACCACAATGACAAGAGTTACCTTAGTGGGCTGCTGATCCTGGCCTGCTCTGTGTGTTGGGGGCTGAAGAAGATTTAACAGAACCAACCTAACCTGTTTCCACCCTGCAGGAACTCAGATGGGCTCCAGCTCTCTGGCCAAATATGAGTGCTCTCAAGCTGCTTTGATGCAAGATGATTGTGCAAGACCCTTCAGCCTCCAAACTGTGTGGCTGTTACTGGAAATCAAAATAGTTTCTACAGACTTTGTAGTCTCTGCCTTCTCTTAAAATTAGCATAATGCTCGAGTATCTTAGTAGTATTTCTGTCTTTAATAGCTTACAAAGTATGAATGTATATTTAATCAAATTAGGGGAATCTACCTCCAGCAAGAATAGAAGCAGCAATTAATCCCTCAGATTAAACTAGTTAAGCTTGATTTCTGAGGCTGGGAATTGCATTGCATGTATGCTCTGTGTGTTTTCTGCCTGCTGTAAACACACTTGTTGCACCACAAGTGGACAGAACTTGGTGCATGGCTCAGTGTGCACATTTGTCTAACTTGTCTCTGAAAGAAAGGCTCAGAACAGCTGTAGCTTTTCTAAGTGCCAAAGTGGCATTACTTCTTTGTCTGACTACCCTTCTTCTGCTTGCAAGATAGGAAACTGTTTTCACTGGCTATTTCTTCTGGAAAGAGCATGAAGGTCCCCCACGACCTCTCCTCTAAAACAGAAATAAAAATGGCCAGGGCTTACTCTCTCCTAAGTGACAGGCTTCTGCGGGGTGTTCCAGGCAGGGGTCATGTACAGGTTGTGGCCTTGTGGCTCTGCTGGCTGTCTCTGTGTCCCTCAGTTCTTCCAAACCACCTGGTTCCAGTGCCTCACCAAGGAATGGGCTAGAGCAGGATTCCCTGTATTTGGGGAGCCTTGTCAGAGGCTGAATCATGGAGGCTGAGGGAGAAAAGTGCTCTCAAAGACAAGGAGATGCACAAAGCCTCTTCTCTTGACTTCACCACTTCTTTTTCCTCTCCTCCATAGCCTCAGAGATAATACTTTTTTGGAGTGTGCAGTAGCTAATGGTGAAATCGGCAAACAGCCCTTCTCTGATTGAGCTTGTTTCATTGTGAAAGGAAGTGCTCACAGTTTGAAGAAAAAGAGCATTTTCCTTCCCTCCCGCTTGCCCCAGCCTCTTATTATATAAAAGGATGGTGCTGCTGTTAGCTGAGACCAGAAAGAATTCCCCTGTTGTCCTTTAGTAGCCAACCACTACAAGCTGCAAGCGTTTAAATGTTAGGATTAAAAGTTTTAACCCTTGCCTTGTTCAATGAGCAAATAACACTGTGTATGTTTTTTTGTAAGTATGGAAAATTATGTGAATTCCTCTGAGCATAAGTGTATAGACCACTGCGCCAGTCAGTCTCTTCAGGAAAAAAAAACTGACAAGCGTGCTCCTGTCTGCAAGAGAGATTCCTGGCATTTGTCACAGTTTGAGCCACAAAGATGTCAAATATTTGCCAACAGTTTCCTCAGATGGTTTGGAAAGCTACATCCTTTACATTGCAGTCTTGTTTGTTTGCGGTGTATTTTAGCATACAAAATATATTGCTTGGGAGTCAAGGGGAGGGAACTGACTCGACTCCCAAATATTAAAAGATTAAAAATAATTGTTTCTTTTAGACTGCTCAGATCAAAATAATAAAGTACAGCTGTAAATCTTAGTATTAGAAATTGAGCTTTCTGTTGAATAATAATTGCTTGATGTGTCATGCTTTTAACCTGTATTTTCTTTTGGAGCAGAAAGAAGAACTTTCCAATGGGACATCTGAATATTTTACTGAATCTGCTGAGAACAAGAAGCTTAAGATTAGTCGAAGTGAACAAATAAAGCAAGACATCCTGAGAAAAATGTATGTTGCTATTCTTTCTAAGCCTTTGAATTTATAATTGGTAAAATTTGGTAAAAATCTAGCTTATAAAATAAAATTTTAAATAATATAAAATTTTAAATAATATAAACTACTTTACAAAAAATTGCTTTAAATTACTGAAAGACTACTGCTGTAGTGTGGCTAAGCACTAAAATGATTGTTGTTGTTTTTTACAGTATAGAGAAAGCTACTACAACCCACATAGATATCACACATAGCATTAGGCAGAGTCAAAACAGGCTGTTTTTCCTTGAATGAAGCCAAAATAAATATGTGATACTTGAATCGGGTGAAAAACACTTCACGAATATTTTTTTGTTGATAATTTTGAGATTCTGGATCAGTAGTCACAAATAAAGAGTATCCCTGGTGGAGTGGATGGGGAGGATGTGTTGATCAGCTGAACTTGTCACTGCTCCATGTGGTACCAGGACTGCATCCCAACTTGTGTGAGATGCCAGCAGTCCCAAATCACCTGTGAAATGAGGGATTTGCTGTGAACCCTGGCAACTTTTCTTTTTGCCACTGTTGTCTCATCTGTGTTGTCTTTAGCACTGAGATTAGCTTTGGAGGTATGCAGCTCTCCCTGTTTTGGATGAGCCCTCTTTAAGAGGAGTTAGATGTGCTGTCCTGGGAACTGCTTGGCAGCAGTGGGGCAGCAAAAAGTAGTCTCAGCTTGGGGCCATCTCTAACAATGTGTTTAGACTCAAAATGCAGCTTCGGGACTTGGGCATAAAGTTCATCTTATGGGCTGTGTGAAATCCAGATCCATAGGTAGTGCACTGCTGAGGAGTGTTTCTGTACTGACAGTGACTCCATCAGGTCCCTTGTGATCCCATTTTCCTGTGTAATTCCTTTCAGAATATCATCTACTTGCATTACCTAATTCCTTGCCAGATGAATGGGCTTGATACTAGATTAGTAGTGGTTAACTTTAAAGCAATGCTTTGAAATGTCCTGGGAAAAATTCCAGAGGAACATTCTAAAATAGAGATTAGAAGCTCTCACACAGAGGCACACTCACTGCCTCTCCCCGCCTGCCCCCTCTGTCCTGTAGCTATGCATTATACATGTGGATATATGGGAATGGTTTGCAATTATTTAGGCACTTAGGAAATGCTATTTTATCTAGCCAGTTCAGAAAGGAATTCAATATACTTCTGCTCTGTTGACCTTTAACATCTGTAATGAATCCAGTTCTGCCTCTTGGAAAACAGTGTGAACTCACTTCTTCGTGGCTTAGCCATTAATAAATAGGGTTCTCCCCTAGCACAGTGGAAAATCATATGGATAGTGCTTGATACTATCTGTGCTAGACAAACATCGCTGCTTGTCAAGATGATATAAAGGGATGTTTTCCATGTTCAGAAAGAGGGTGGCCCAAGTGGCGTTTCAGAGTTGGAAAAACAGTAAATTGAGTCAGTAAAGGTTCTTTTTTAATTTAGAAAACAAAATTCCTTTTTATTGCAGTGTGAAGAGGACAAAACCAAGAAGTAGTGCAAGCAAACCTCAAATCAGCAAGGACTCCAAGAAAGTGTATCTTGGCTGGGCAGACTCACAGACTGAGAACAGAAAGAACGACTGTGAGACTTCTCTCAGTGCTCGGTCTGCAGTGAAACGTAGGAGCCCAGGCCTGCTGAAGGACTGCACAAACACAGCTGAGAGCAGCTTGGGGCTTCCTGTGTTAGAGCACAGAAATGATGTTAATCAGAGACAGCCAGAAGATGTTCGCAGCCAGCAAAAACCTCACTCTCTGGAGTGGTCAGAGGCGAGTCTTCTAAGTGAGGGCCCTCCTTGCAGCTCTGAGTCAGCGCTACTGGCTCCAAAACAAAGTCAGAGAGTGACCAAAACACAGGCTCAGCTCGAGACCTGTGGTTCAGAGGAAAAGTTGGAGCATTTCACAAAAGTGTCTTCTGAAGGGCCTCCTTTAACTTCCATCAATACAGAAATAAGTGAGTGTGATGATAATTGTTTGGGTCCATTCCTGGAGGAGAAGACACCTCTTAGTTCCAGGTTGTTTTCAGTGCAAGACATGACAAAGACTGTGGTTGACCAGAAGTCATTGACTTTGAGAAAAAACCCCTCCTGGTCTCTTGTGAGCAGCAGTGGAGTGCAGGCAAGCCAAAATGAGCCAAGCACAGCCCCTGAAGAGCTGCCTGCAGTGCCAACATCATGTGTAGAACTGCACCCTGTGTCTTCAAAGAAGCTTTCCCAAAAAAGAAAAAAAGAAGTAGAAAATGGTCTCAGGAAGTTAAAACTGCAAAGGCTTAAGAAGTCAAAATCTGAAATGCTGCCTTGATATCATGGGTGGTCAGCCAAGGTTGTGCCTAAGCAAAGAGCAAGAAGCAATTCAAAATTATGGAAAACAATAAAAATACAAAATCAAAATTAGAGAACACATTAAGAAAATTTAGCTAACCAAGGATCTTAGTCATTTGGTACTGTAATAAAGGTAATCCTCTTAAGTCTTTAGGAATTCGTCATTATTATTGCACACGTCAGCATCATATTTATAGAAAGAAAAATCTCTTATAAGATAATATTTACTAAGCAAAATTTTAGATTTATACATATTCAGTGCTATTAAAAAGTCATATCAGCTGCTGACAGCAAAAGTTAAAACCCCTTGTGTGATCTGTTAGCAGCTGCAGTTATTTGGTATCTTGCTTGTTTCTAAGTATGTAGTTTATTTTAGTAAAAAATTAACCCTTTCTCTATATTAGAAAGTTTGTGGTTTATTCACATGATATTTACAGCAATAAAGTAAATTAAGTCTATTTCAAATAACTCTTTAACCGGGATTAATAGCTAATGATTTGAGGCCCACTTTTTCAGAGAAGTTTCAAAATAACTATAGTTTCTGCTTGTGTAGTTTTGATATGAACATTTAATTCCAGCCCATATTGTGGATACAAGTCAGCATGCATTCAGTCTTATGGAAAAATGAAGGTTTATTTTATATATTTAGATTTATATATTTATACCTGGATGTGCAAACATTGTTCTTGGGTGAAGTTCATTTATAAACATGTATACACATCTTCATGGATACATGTTTCAAAATCAGGCCTTGCTTGTGTGCAAGGGCAACACGCTGGTTTTCATGTGGAAGTAATACCAGAGTTAAATCTTATTTTAAGATAAATTTTAATTTCACGGTTCTTGTTCATACTACTTCTTAAATTTAAATGCCAATGAACTAAGGAAATGTACCTTTTTGATTTCATGCTTATCTTTTTTAAATGTGTAGAATAAATGTATAAGCTGTTTTCTTTCATCATTCTTAAGCTCAGTGTGACCACAGCCCCTGAGCCAGCAGTGCCCTGGCAGCCAGCAGGGCCAGCCATGTCTTTGGCATGCAGCAGGCCCAGGAGGGGACTGGCCCACTCTGCTCTGGCCTCAAGGGCTGGGGACGGTTGTGGGCACTAGAATATAAAAAAAGATAAAAAGGTGTTCAAGAACATCCAGAAGAGTTCACAAGGGTGGTGAAGGCCTTGAGGGGAAGCCATGTGAGGAGCAGTACTGGGTCTGTTCAGCCTGTAGAGGAGGGCACCTCTTTCCAGCTACAGCTTCCTGTTGGGAACAGGAGGGGCAGGCACTGATCACTTCTGTGTGGTGACAGTGACAGGAACTGAGGGAATGGCCTCAAGTTGTGTCAGGGCAGGCTTAGGTTGGATATCAGGAAGAGGTTTTCCACTCACAACATGGTTGGGCACTGAGTAGGCTCCCCAGAGAAGTGGTCACTGCACTAAGCCTGGCAGAGCACAAGAAGCATTTGAACAACGCTCCCATGCACAGGTAGGATTGTTGGGGTGGCCTGTGCAGGGCCAGGAGCTGAACTTTGATGATCCTTGTGAATCCCTTCCAGCTTAGCATATTCTGTGCTCTATGATTTTGTGTGAAGTAATTTAGAAAAACCTCAGTGACATTTACTTACGACTGTGGATCTCCTCATTGATATTAAGGAGATGATTCACATCCAGGAGCATTAGAGTTGGTGGTGTAACCCAGGTCCCGATGAGAACAGCTCTGCAGCTGACAGCAAGACGCTGCTGATTGTACAGCTTCCTCCTGCTGGAGGTGATTTCTGCTCTTGCTGCAAATGAAGAAGATTCTGCATGTGTCTGGAGGACATGTTCTCTTTTTTCTTTTATCTCTTTGGGTGATGTTTCTCAGTGCTTTGCAGTCAGGTTGCAAATTCTTACCCAGCTCCAGGCTCTGCTAAAAGGTCTTTCCCAGTACCAGCAAAACCAAGGCTGCAAAGAACCTGGTTTGGAGGAAGAAGAGCCTGAGGTATGTTCCCCGTTGTCTTTTTTATGCACTGGAGATACTGGACCAGGAAGGGAGTAAAAAGGCACCTTTTCTGGTGGACTTGAAAGAGGTATAGGGATATTTAATTAAGTATTTATCAGAAAAATTAGAGTAGTTAGAATAATTTGATAATTTATATTAAAGTCTTAGCATATATAATTCAAGTATCAGAAACCAGAGGGCAACCACATATAGTTTTTATCATCCCATACTGTTATTGTGTGTGTGTGTATATATATAAACCTTATAATTACAATTTAGTTTTAATCTTGACTGAATAACATACCTGTCTGCACTTTTTCAAATGAAGGTCATACATTTAGAGGGGGCCTAAGTAGGTTAAACCATTGTCTGTGTAGCTAAGACGACTTGATTTTTCCTTTAGGATATTTTGTTATGTTAGTTAAAATGCTGGCTTTATCTCTTCTCTGATGCCTGGGAACATCTCTCTTTCAAAGTGGTCATGCAACAGTGAGAGATGTAAGGTGATGGACTGTGTTAGAGGCTGGAGAGTCAGAAAAAAGACAGCTGGGCATTCTGACAAGTCCACAGTGGCATCATTCCTTTTGTCCTTACTGTCTTGATAAGTTCTAGGCTCTTTGGAGCTGTGTATTTTTGAGCTTAGTTACTGTCAAAAGTTGTGTCTTGGATCCTCTCAGAAACGCAACTATTTAGGGAAAACGCTTTGAATTCAGAGTAATTTCTGGAGTTCAGAAGCTGCTGCTGCTCAAAACAGTGCTGCTTTCTTTTGTCTCTGCAGCAGGACTTTTATACCAGCTTCTCTTTTGCAAACCTGGTGGTGCTTTGGGTGTGCTGGTACGCCCAGGCTTGTTACTCCTCTCTCTGCTTCAAGCCCAGGGTTATCTTCTCAGACTTTGCTTTTTTCTTTATCGCCCATCCACCTGCATCCTGAGGACTGGCACAGGTGTGATCTGACATGCATTAGGACCACAAACCTGATTTCCTAAATCAGGTTTATGGGGAAAAAAGGGAACTGGAAACTGAGCTTGAGTAAAATTAGCAGTTTGCAAGTCTTGGCTTTCTATTGCCAAATTGCTTCTGAGCAGAACTAGCATACTTTTCTGTAAAAATAATGAATACTTAATATCTGTTCTCATCTGAAACTGCCATTGAAGCACAGAAGCAATATCTTTGGTTCATTTTTTGTCCTAAACCAGGCAGCTTTCATTTTTAATGAATCATCTGGTTCATTTGGCCCATGCTTTTGCTGATAATGAAACAGTTGTTTCCTAGTGAAACACTTTCTAATGTGTGCAAATGAGAGTTTCCATTATTCTTTACATCAAAGCAGTTAAAAATACTTGTTTAGTGGATTTTTTTTTTTTGTTAAACACATATCAAAAGCCAGCCTTTTACATAATCATTTAGAAATAGGAAGCAGCTTATGTGAAATCTCCCTTGCCCAGTGTTGGTCAGTAGGAAGGTTTTAAGTATCCCTAGATATTGTGGGTACTAAGCTTTGTGCTGGTTCTGGTGCTACCTGCCAGGTAAGCAGCCAGACAAGGTTTTGACCAAGTGAGGTGTTAAATAGCTTTTGAAGGCGTTTCTTTGGTCATTGTAACCTTCCTTCACTCACTGCTCAGCATGTGAATTGCATTGAATGAGTTGTAATTGGCATTTACATCATCATCTCATTGTCTATTGACTAGAAAATGCTTTCTTCCTAAAGAAAAAAAAAAGTGCGGGAAATATTTTTCTGTTTGCAGTTGAAATAAGAAAGATGTGAAGTATAGACTCTCCCAGGTTGCATGCTATGAGTAGTTATCTCCTTGGCTTTATCAGTACCCAGGAAAAGGTTTTCTATTCAAACAGGCTGCAGCAAACAGAGGCAATAAATCTAGGCCTTTTTGCCAGCAGTGGGAAGTGTGGCTTGGCCTCAGAAATTAGCTTTAATAAAAGGCACTTCTTTGCTTTGTGCTTTTTTCTCCTTTAATAAACATAAACTCACTGGCAGTAACCCGGGTGAAGGAGAAGATCTGGGCTGAGGGAATGGCCGCACATGAAGCCTTTCATCAGAGGATATCAAAGCGCTCAGCAGCTGAACCTGGAGGGAGCTGGAAGTGCTTATTCTGACAGCTGGGGCAGCAGTGAGGGAAGAGCTGCTCCCAAGGTAATGCAAACTGGTTAAGAAGCAGCAAATTCTTTCATCAACTCACACAAGTCCTTTTGTCCACCCATTTCCCCCAGATAATTAAAGTCGAGCCTGGTAGTGCATGACCTCGTCCTTTACGGTGGCAATTAGGTGACATTTTTAAGTAGGACCTTTCTGTTTCTTGGTGTTGCCTTATGCTGATAAATCCTAATCGTTGTGGAAGTGATGGAGTGTCACAAGGCATTTCAGCTGTAACCTCGAATTCATTCGAGAAATTAGCCACAGCTGTCCTACCTTCTTTACTATCCACTTAAATTATTCCAGAGCTGGAAATCCATTCCTTTGAGAGCTGACAGTGCACTTTTTGTAAAGGACCATTTCAGTGATTTGCTCCTGTTCTGTTCAAGTTAGATCTTTCAGTACAGCAGTAGGAATTCATACTCTAGCTCCACTACTGCCTTACTTGCTGGCCTAACAATTATCTTTTTTATTTATGCATCAGATCTTTAAAGAAAACTATCTTGAGCTCTAATTCTAGAGCTGGGCATGCCCCTTTTTAATATTAATATGATCTCATAGTGCTAGAAGGAAAGGAATAGAGATTTATTTCTCCACCCTGTAGGGAAACTGGTTGAAACAATTTGCACATCACAGAAGGTGTTACGCTGGCAGATCTGGGCTGGGACTCCAGTCTGACGCCGTCTGATCCCGCATGGCCCTGCTGCTGCCCGGTTCCAGGGAAGCACTGCTGAACCATCCAGAGCCTGCACCCCTCTCATCCTCCTCCACCCCAGAAACTGCAGTTCATCCTTGCACAGCTTTTTCACTGGGTTTTCCCAATATTGGGAGAAATCACTGACCTTGGCAAGCAAAGCTAGTGTGCACTGGCAAACAGTAACCACGATGGCCATTGCTGTCAATGCTGAAAAAAGAGGAAGCCAAAAAATTCTTAAATAAACTCAAATATTTTGCTTCCGTTAGAAGGGGATGGGGGAGGTTACGCAATCACTTCCATCTTCTGGGGAGGAAACGGCTGACTTTGGTACTTCCTTTGTCAGAACTTCTCATCTTGGCAGGCACTCCTAAAAATTGTGAAGGCTCTGCCTTGTGACTCCGCAGATGGCAGAACAGCACCCTGGACCTGGGATAGCTGGGAGGCAGGGCTGGATCCAGCCTGAGGGCTGGCAGATAAGGAGAAGAAGCAGGCAGTCTTCAAGGAGCGTCAGGGAGCATAACCCTATACATTTCAGCTTGGCAGGGAGCTGATGAATAACATTAACTCTTGCTGTGCAGGTGTCAGCTGGTGTGAGAACAGGAGGTGTGTCTGTGCAAGGGAAAATGGTTTCACCAGGGCATGGCTGGAGATGCAGTCACACGTTTGGGCCCCAGCCTGTTTCATGTTCCCCTGGCCTGAGGGGCTTCAGGTCCCAGCCCTCTCAGCTGCCCTTGGCTCCTGCCAGCACTGCAGAGGGAGCCGTTCCCAAGGCTGGCATTCCTGGTTACATGAATGTATTGGTGTGAAGGCTGATGTAACCTGCACCATCAGCACCTTTCCCAGGTACCTCTACGTAAGATGGGCCCTTTCCATGCGGAGGTGCAGAGCTTTGATGTGGCCGTGTTCAACTCAGGCTGAACCAAACCCAGATTCGGCAGGTTCCATTAGCTGTAGGTACAGCAAAGCCCAGAGTGCTAAGGGGAGCCATTTTATTTAAATTCTATTTAATTTCATTTCTTGTATGCTTAAATGGCAGTTTAAGTGGCACACACTTTTCAATGCTTAGATGAAGAAGGATCCAAAGAAGAAACTTAAGTAGGAGTGGGGAACTTCTCCTCACTAGACAGAATGTATCTTCCCTAGGTAGTAAAAGTGTGAACTGGGAAAGCATGATTTCCACAAAAATAAATGTGCCTTGGTATTCTAAGAGGGAAGCCCTAAACGTCACGTTTCTATTTATTTTCATGGCGATGGAAACCACTTCATGAACCAGCCCCCAACCTGCTCTGGGCTTTGGGGGGACTGTTCTTGTGTTACAGTCATCAGTGTAAATTCTAGAGTTACCACTGAGATAGGAGGATTAATAAAAAATACCATCCTGGCAATTGTGTAGAATTTTCTAATTGCCCTCTGTACAACTTGCATGATTCTAATTTTCTAACACCATGGGATAGTGACAAAGTGAGGAAAATCCTTGGGGAAATGGGGAAAAGCGGGGGATGTGTGGAGGACCTCTGCTGTAACAAAACATGGAGCACAGGAAAGGCTGCTTTGCTTTCACTGAGTCTTCAAAGACCTAAAGGGCTTTTTCACTACATATACACATTGTTAGATGATTAAGTCTGTAAATAGAAATGGCCTCAGTAGGTTTTCAAGAAGCCTGATAATTATGTGTTCCCAGAAATACCAAATGCCTGATTTTAATTATTTTTTGCTTAATAGAAGGCAGACTCTTGCAAATTTCTACAAATTCAGGTATGTTTGAGCCCTTTGGAAGAGGTGGCTGGTTTCTATATCCTTGAATTTGAGACCCATGTGAACAGTAGACAGTGGGAAGATGGTTAATTCAACATTAAAAGTATGGGAAAGCAGTCAGGAACAGTCCAGCTTTGCCCTTTGGAGGCAGGTGGAAGATTCCATTATCTTTAAGTAGCTTTTTTGGACATTACATGTTTGCTTTATTGAAGATTTACAAGTCAGGGAACCAAGGGAAATAAATACTTATAGGATTTGTTTGATGAGGAATTATTGAAGTGGTCAGCTGAAGCCAATGGTGTTGAGTTCCCCTTCAGGATGCAGTAAACTAAACAGGTTCCAGTACCTGCCCTCTGTGGTGTGTGAGTGGGAAGAGTAAAAGCAGCACTCAGCCAAAGTAGAGTAGCCATGATAGAAATCTTCTAAAGGGAGTTTAAAATAAAAAATAATACTAATTAGATTTTATCAATTTTTTTGACAGCTGTAAAAACACAGAAGAAAGTATTTCTCACTCTGAGATTTTGTTAGTGTTCAGTGTATTCATATTGCAGCAATCTGTATATAAAATACCTGTTTATTATTACAAACAAATACAGATGTAAAGGCCTAACCTTGCAGCAGGTTGGTTTAACTGTTTTTCAATGAACTTGTTACACAGTTAATTGTTCCTTCAGCTTTGCAGTAGCCCCTTAGCAGAACAGTTTTGCAGCTTCATCAGAACATGGTAAAACCAGAGCAGACCCTAAGGCAGCCAGCCCCTGCACATAGGTGGGAGGGGCAGCATTAGTTCAGCATTCAAAGCCATCGTGTTGAATACTTTCAGAGTTTATTTTATGCTTTACAAAGCGCTTTTTGCCCATTAGAAATCAGCATCATCTATGGATCCCTTCCCATACAGGTCAGCACTTTGGATCTTGCCTAGCTACTTAGATTTGGTTCCTATCTGGGGGCAGCTCATTGGCCTGTGCAGGGTAAACTCGTTGCACAGGTGCAGCCACACCACCCTCTCTCAGAACACTGAGGGACATTGCCAAGAGGCAGTGAGAACAAGGGACAGGCTGCTTTCAAACCTCCTCAGTGCCACCGGGAGCCAGAGGGGAACGTGTAATCATCTAACAAAAAAACTGACTCCACCAAAGGCAGGGGCAGGTCCTGGAAACCTCCAGCAGCACCTGCCCCTGCTTTTGCACAACTGACTGGCCGGGAGCGCCCCCAAGCTCAATAATCTCCACGCTCTTTTATGTTTTCATACAAAAAATTTAATAAATATTACTTTTCAAGATTTATTGCCAGGAACAACACATCAAAGATGCATTTTCATATAACACTAATATCACAATACAAGGTATCTTCATGATCTCAATGGTTAACCACTGAGATGACTATGTTTATAAGCCTTTTGATCTCAAACATCGTAATAGCACTTTGATTTCCTCACTTGTTAAGGCGGGCAGTGTAATCTATGGCAAACCTACACAGTGATCTTACTGGACATTCTACTGTTCAAGTATTCAACAACTAGCTTATTAGAATACTCCCTAAATGCAGTAGATTACAAAAAAAAGTCAAATCTACAAGTGGTTCAGTATTACATATTCATGGTGAGAAAAAAATAATTAGAATTTACAAAATAAGATTGCTGTGTTTCCAACTTCACACACTAATTTGATATTTTTAATTACATGCAACCACGCACATTTCATCTACATAAAGTAATAGCTCAGTTTTGTTCCCTTGAACTGCTTCTTAGCAGATTATCTGCCTGTCACTCGGTTTTCAAGTCTAAAGCAGCAAAAAAATTTTTCTAGTCTAATTTTCTAAACTGCCTCAGTCAGTACTTACAAATAGTCTTAAAGTGATACTATGGAAGATGTTTCAAACGTTTGACATTGTACAAAAACCAGCATCAAGGCATGAAAGCCCATCCTATTAAAAATAAACTATTTTAGAACACCTTAGTTTTGGCATATAGGCAACATGTAACAAGAAAATAAATTCAAAATAGAGAAGCCACGAGCTTACAATGCTATCAAAAACCTTCAACTCTAAACACATACATATAAATAAAAAGGAATGATATTTTAAGGCTCTTGATTATTAAGTTAATAAATCAAATATACACAGTGATTAATAAAAAAAGAATTATTTACATATCTATACAAACTTCTATTTTTGACACATCTTCCTCTTTAAATTCTTCATTTACCAGCAACTGCTGACAAGTTCCCCCCACCCACCCCCAACAAAAATACAATAAAAAAATAAATAATAAACTTATTTTTGATGGTTGCTGTGGTTCTGAGCTGCAAAGGCACTTTCAAATACAGAACTAGTTGTACGTCACCATAAAACCAATATACAAAAAACTCAAATTCAATAAATATAAATAAAATGTATTATTCTAAAGAAACTGTATAAATCGGAACATATGGCAGAAGAGAAAAAATGAACACTAAGGAAGAGTAATAAGGCTACGTAATACCTTATGGAACGTTTCCGTGATGGATCAGCTGCAGCTGAATTTACAGGAGGGCACTTTTGACTAGTTTTGCATAGATGTGAAATGCAGCACTTGGTATTCCAGCCAACCACAGCAACTATCATTGCCAGTGTAAGCCAGCTTGTCCAAACTTAAATTAACACAGGGATTCTAAGTAAATAATAGCCTTAGACTCAAATATTACACAACAGTTTAAGAACTACAAGCTCTTGAGTGCCTTTATAATGATACTCAAAGGCCCTGCATGGCAGCACCCGACTGTCTGCTATACGATGTACTCCATCCGATTTAGGCTTTGTGCACTTTCCAAGTCTCTGTTGTCCTGTTTATTTGTCCAGTTTGGGTGTTTTGTAGGGGTGCTGTTGGGGGGCTTTTCATCTCTGTCTACCAAAGTGTAGGCTGGCTGCTTGGCAAATCGGGCCTTCTGCTGGTGCTTGTCCATGTCATCCTCCTCCACCTCAGAGTTGTGTGTCCTTATTTTGGCGATTTTAGAGTTTTTGTTTTCATAGTCTTTAATGGGGACAGTATTTGCGCCATGTTTCTCAATGGGGTTTTTGATCTGGTTCAGCTGCTCCCTTACGTTGTTGGTGGTGTTGTCATCAGAGGCCGTGTGGGTGTGGCTGCTCTGCTTTCGCCGCTTTCGGATGCACCAGTAAAAGACTGTGACCAGGCAACAGATCCAGGCTACTGTCAGCACCGAGCTCAGCAAGGGCACCAGGAAATCTGGAAGAGACAGAAGACAGTCCTGCTGTAAACCACAGGGGACACTTCAGGATGTCTCAGAGAAAATAAATCTCAGTTCTTATGCCTTGTTATTTCCCATATTTCTCCACCAGGAGCACGGAAGGGTAGCAGCCCTTTTGCCAGGTTAGGCCAGTGGTTTAGCAAACTTCGGAACATTTTTTAGGGTTTTTGTCAATAAAAAGACCTTGGGTGCAAAGCCTCCCCACTGTTCCTGATGAACAGGGACTTGCTGAAAGTCTCCAAACAGAGGAAAGGCTCTGCCCCTTGGCAGGGGTGCTGCAGGCAGGGCGAGGTGCAGGAGCTGGGGTCCAAGGAGCAGCTCACCTGTTTTGCTCTTGGCCGGCCGCCGCTGCACCCTGACTTCGGCGACAGCAGCGATGAGGGAGTTGTTCCCATCACGCTTACTGACGAGGTCGATGATCTTATCTGTGATGTCTTTGATGGGGTTTTCATCCTCCCCGATGTCTTCTGCAGACTGCAGGAGGAGGCACACAATTAACACCAAGCACCACATCAGATGAATGGGGCAACATGCTATTTATAAACCTTCACAGGCAGTGAAGGCTCTTGCTGCTGTTCATATATAACAAAACAGAATTAAAGGTCTGCTGTGGGCAGAAACTAATGACTTGGAATTCTTGTTCTCATCCTTAAAAAGACCAAACCTCCCCCAAAAGCAAGAGTGTAACAGAGAAATGTTTTACTTTCCCTATTACAGCTGCCCCTGGATGGCAGCTTTCAGGTACACACATGTAACCAGAATTCCTTTCCTGTTCTTAAAGGGCATCAGGATGGAAACTAAACCACAAGAAGTACTGACAAAGCCAGGAATTAATATTTTTATGAAATCCACGTGTTGCACACATATCCAAGCACTTAACTACTAAGACATTTAAAATATTCCAGGAATACTTACAATAGCAACATGGATTTCATTATTTGCCAAGTGGGAAGGCTCACAGGTAATATAGATGGAATATTCAACAGAAACATTCTTCAGAATATTCAGATTCCTCAATTCACTGCAAATATGCTCTGTGGTAAGGCCCTGGAGGATACAAAAAAAGATGTTGGCTTTTTTTAAATACATATGCACATGAACACACAGATATAAGATTTGTTTGGGATTATTTTGTTTGCCCTGAAGTAGGAGTTCTCAAGGGAAAAGGAGGTGGAATTCTCTCCAACCTAGCTTTTTTTCTTCTCTAGTCACAAAAGCATTTAGGCTGCAAGGCTATCTTAATCCTTCTCTGCTTTTTGTTTTCTTTCATAATGAGGCAGAGTCAGCTTTTGCTCCAGTTTTCCCTAGGGAAAACATCATTCCATGCTCTGGGAATGAGTCTGTGTGTGCCACAGCCCAGCGAGCTGCTGTTACTTACCGGGGCCATCATTTCTTTGTTAAAGGTGAAGGTGATGTTGGCACAGTTGTCCTGGTAGTAGGAATCTGAGTTGCACTTGGTCCTCACAGGCTGCTGGTTGGAGGGCCAGCATTCCCCCACAGCGGCACACGGGTGGGTGAAGCAATGGTCGTCCCGCACAGGGACACAGGCGTGGCCAGCGGGGCACTCGCTGGGGCCCTTGGCATGCAGGACACAAGGCCGAGGGCCACACCAAACCTAGGAGAGGATGTAAACTGGTGAGAATCCACTGGCTAGAGGACAGAAGATGGTGTAAGCCAAACCACAGCACAGCTGTACCTTAGAACAGGTGACTTTTCCATTCAGACACTGACAGGTATTGCAGTCGTCATCCCACTTAGTCCCATCTGGCATGACTCGAACACTGGTAATGCAAGGCCTACCTGTAACTGAAGAGAGATTGAACAGAATTATAAGCTAAAAATAGGAAACAAATGCCTTTTCAAAGTTCATCTAAACTTCCCACTGAGTTGCTTCTTCAATAAGGATACTTGCTTTAAAAAACAGCAAATAGTATGCCCCAAAACCAACCCCATACAACCAGAAACCCATCAATGTGCAATTATACAGATGTTGCTACAAGTGCTAGGATCAGCTCTGGCATCTGTAATACCTTCTTGGCATCCTGGACCACTGCGACCCGGGGGGCAAATGCAACGGTACCCATTAATTTCATCTACACATGTGGCTCCAAAGGCACAGGGCGAGGACTGGCATTCATTGATGTCTATGATGGGAAGGAGAGGAAACAGAACAGTTACTCCATAGTATCCTTTTGTTTTGTCAGGAAAAAAGCAAACATGGGATAGAATTGCCTACTGTAGCTTTACGTTCATTTTCTAGTGTCTACTGGGACATAGATTCCTGCTTGCAGCACCAGTCTAGCCTCAGAAAAGTCCTTTGACGTTTCTGCTGTGTGGAACTAACAAAGATCAAAACCTGACCCCTGTGGCTACTCGAGCTTTCCAGGGCAAGGACACATTCCTTCCTGCACAGACACACTTCCTCTCCTCTGATGTGCTCCAGTCTTGTCCCCCACTAGATTCTTCAACTGATGTCAATGTTAAACCCTTCCCGGCTCTATTGCTGCTGTGAGACTTCTATTCCATAGCTGTTATTAAAAAAGTGTCCTCCTACCTGTAATTATTACTAAATTACAGGGAAGCGCATACATCACCTCAGGGCTTGGAGGTGGATTATTAATTGACAAGGTTTTTGGCTGGCACACATCCATCTCAAGCAGAAGCCTGGGCCACACAAACATAAGGGAAGGCTCTCCCAAAGGGCATTTTGCCCACTTGGCTGAACCAAGAGGTTTCAGCTCTAGCTGAGTAACTTTAAATTTCTTTTGTTTTCAGTGTGATTCCTACCTTCTCCAAATTTGCTACAGATCCAGGTACGGATAGAGATGACACAAGACACCTATCACTCATCTGATCTACCACTTAACTCAATTAAGACGATTATCTTGCAACAAGATTCAAGCGAGACAAAAACTGAGGCAGAGAGCCATCAGAACACTCACTGATCCTGCAGTCGGGCCCAGCGAAACCTGGAGCACACTCACAGCGGTACCAGTTCTCTCCATCCACACAAGTGCCACTGTTGTAACTGTGGAGAATTATCGCGGGCATTAAAAACTGCTACAGATAAAAGGAACCCAGAATTCTAAAGCAATAAAAAAAGCAAAGAATAAGCACAGCAAACTTACCAAGGATGAGGACTGCAGTCATTTGTGTCTGTAAAGCAAAGACAGACAGCATTAAACATGTAGACTTTGGCTAATACAGCTCTACTGGCAGTAAAGAATGATCAAACTTCCCCTAATGCCCAAGTTATACTTAGCTCAACTTTTACAAAAATATGCTTAAATTCGCTACTAAATTGATTCCAGGCTTGTACCACAAAATTTGTTAACTACATTGTGGAACACATGTACACAGGAAGAGATCCTTGTAAAGAATCTAAAGCAGGGGTAAAAAAAGTGGAAGCAGACAGAGCTGCTCGTAGAAAAAGAATGCAGGAGAAAACAAGACAACATCTGTCTCCACTTAGCTCATTTGCAACTTTCTCATGCCCAGGTCAAGGCTGTATCACATAAAGTCATTAAAAACAAAGATTCAGGTGATGCTAAAGCCTACATCAAACAAGCTTTCCCTTCTGGATTCAATCTTGACTCCAAGGGCGACAGGATGAGCTCATGTTCTCATCATGCAACACTCTGGAAGAGTTCAAGCAGAGCTGACTTACTCTGGGTGCATGTGGGTCCTTCCCAGCCCTCCTTGCAGACACAAGTGAAAGAGTCCCCGCTAACTACACAGGTACCACCGTTGTGACAGGGGTTTGGTAGGCAGCTGCTGTTCCTCGCTGTAACACAAACAACATTTGCCACTCAGTTGTTAGAAAGCCATCAAGCCTGAGCCAAGAGGAACAGCTGAAGTCAGAGCTGCAGCGCTGCATCTGCTTCCTGGTGATTGTGCAGGCTATTTACCTATGTTACAAGTGGCTCCTTCCCATCCTGCAGGACACATGCACTTGAAAGTGTCCCCCTCATCATAGCACGTCCCCCCGTTGTTGCACGTCGCCTCATCACACTGGCTCTCACCTGTGGAAAACCCAAACTATCCTTAATGCTGGTGCTCCCTTGGGGCAACGAGTTCAAGCAGCCTATCAGCACATCTGTTACGTTCTGTAAATGCTGAACTTACGGGAGTGGCAAGTTTTTCCTTTCCAACCATTTTTACATTCACAGAAGAAGTCGTTGACCAAGTCTCGGCAAGTTCCTCCATTGTGGCAAGGGTTTTTACTGCAGTCATTAATATCTGGATATGTTAAGGAGAGAAAACAAGCTCAGTGGTGTTTACAGAACTGACAAACACAATGCTTGAAAGGAGCATAACCCATTCCTAATTTTGGCTGTGTTTCAGTTTTAAGCACTGTCACATAGATGAAGACTGTTTCACCCCAGTCTTCCAGCTTGTTTTCACTGTGTTTATAATCTTGTTTCAGTAAAAAAGCAGTGAAAAGGCCTATTACATAAACTACCCTGTTAGTCAGGGGAAGGGAGCAAAGCACTCAACTCCTCTTCTTTTCCTGAGATTGCCAAAATGCAGGTATAATATGCAGATAGGCCATAAAGTGGCATATACTCATGCAAAGGGTATTTTCCTGGAAGTTACCCAAAGCATAGAGCAGGAAACTCAATGATGAGAGAGCCACATTCTAAACCCAGTCCAACTTTGTAACTTGGGCTTAGTTCCAATAAAAAAGATTGGGACTTGGTGGGAGGAGCTGGTCCTCCATGGCCTTTGAAGCAGAGTTTATTGACATAGGTAATTGTCATCTTAAGACAGTACCAGCCATTCCTTCCCAATGTTTTCCCAAGAGATCTTTCTGTGTGCTGAAGGATGGATAACTTACTCGTTTCACAATATGTTCCTTCCCATCCATCACTACAAATACATTTGTAGGAGTTGATGCCATCAATGCAAGTGCCACCATTTTTACAGGGGTTGCTTTCACAGTCATTGATATCTGCAACAGTTGGAAAGAAAGAAGAGGATTAAAAAAAGAGGGGAAGAGGGGACAAAATCAAACTAGAAGTATAGCTGCTAGGAGTCATTATCTTACTGCAGACTGTTTTGGTGCTACTTCCATTTCTAATAATACCCTTTGGAAAAGAAGGGTTACAAGCAAGATGACAAATGGGTAAAAAACTGCACAAGGTGATGAATCTGTCACTATAAAAAACAAAAAATAAAATTCAGGAGTCCTTAAGATCCACATTAAACCCCACTATTAACTCCCTCAGACCTTGTATACATAAGGTTTTTAACAATATAAAATTCAAGGCCAGATGGGTCATTGTTGTGAACCTTCCCCAAGGCCTAGCAAATTCCACTCTGCCTTGCCCAAGAATGATATGGAAACTTATAGCAGTTCCAAAGTTCACTAAGTCACAATGAAGAAACATTAAAGAGGTCTGGGAGGGAAGGATGGAATCTTTTCCCAGTAAGTGGGGGACAGTAAAATACACTCTCTTTTTTGCTCTTACTCTCATGACAGTAGGTGCCAGTGAATCCTTTGTTGCATTCACAGGTGAATTTTCCACCTGCTTGGCTCTTGCACTTCCCGTGAGGACCACAAACATTGGAAGAGATGTAGCGAACCCCTTCAGGTGTGCTGTTGGAAGCCACTGCCACTGTGCAGCTGTCAATTACTGCAGAAAAATAGAGACCAGCATGAGAATTACCCATGTAACTCGATTCCTCAAGAACAACATTTTCACTTCCAGCCATGGATGTTTAGAAGACACTTGTGCCATTGAATCACTTAGGTTGGAAAAGACCTTTAAAATCATCAAGCAAAACCATAAACACGACTACAAATATGTTTGCTGCTTTAAAATAACACTGGACTCTGCCAACTGCGCATAAAATAATCACAGCATCTTATCTGATGGTTACTGGAACACATCTATAGCCTGGAATAAATGCATCAGGCTATTTGCTACCTGTGCTTTCTGTCCACATTGACATAATGCTGTCTTTCAATAGCAGATACTTACAAATACTACACATCTTTTCACACAGAGAGAGGCCTAAGGCAGAGGGCAAAATTCAGCCTGTTTATAGCAGAGCTACTCCAGTGACTCCCCTGCTGGAGCTGTGTTAGGGCTCCAGTGAGGCCAGGGGCGGGAACTATTGCCAGACATTGCCCTTCACCTGCAAGGCAACACAAACCTTCACATGGAGTGGTGCGGCAGTGATCCTTCAGGTGGGAGCAGTTCTTCCCTTCGTAATCCTCGGGGCAGTTACAGAAATAGTCCATGGCAAGATTGAAGCACTGGGCGCCGTTCTGGCATGGATTTGGCTCACAATAATCTATGTCCAGCTGTAAGTAGCGCACAGAGAGGGAAGGGAAATGGGAAGGAGGGGAAGGGAGCGAGGGAAAGCTTAGTGAAAGAGGTTTATCATGGCTTTCCCTCACCACGACAGGCTGACATTGTGGAATCTGACCTTTTTATCTGCTGCCTCAAAGAATCATTCTTAGCACACAGAGTTTAGTCCCACTTGCCACTATTCCGGCAGACAACTCTCAATATTAAACTGCCAAAGTTAATAGTGAGAGCTCCACAAAGCCGGACGTGCAAACTCTGCAGTCTGCCTAACAATGAGAATCCTCCCCAGCCTGTCAGGGGTTTGTTGGTTTCTCTTCCCCCCCACCCCCAATATATATTAATCAAGCACTTTCTTGGCAGACTGACAGCGATATCAAGTACAACTTTATACTATGCTTCACTGGATGCAAGGCATTCCATGCTCAGATCTGGAGCGTCAGAACAAACGACACTGGCTGAGGGCCTGCCTTTCACCCAGCCTTCTTACCTGACAGAGGTTTCCTGAGAAACCAGCGGGACACAGACATTGGAATCCATTGATTTCATCCTGGCAGTGACCCCCATTCATGCAAGGGTTACTTGCACATTCATTGATGTCTTTCTCACAGTGATCTCCTGTATAGCCAGGTGAACAGATACACCGGTAACCATTAACCAAGTCCTGGGAAAGAACAAAAAAAAAGGTTTCAGAGTTAATGTTGTTCCTCCCTTGATATATTCTTATTAAGAAGAAAAAAATTTTAAAAAGTTAAAAAAAAACCATCTATGTCCAAAATACTTAGAGGGGGAAAATCAAACATACACACAAACCACCCAGTGCCAGTTTACATTCTTAATTTCCAGGCAGGGTACATTAATCCACAGGTAGAAGGGAAGTGCCTACATTTCCAGTAGGGAGTTTGCACAACCATCAGCTCATTGACTGGTGGCACTGGCAGTGAAAATGAGTCATTTATTAAAGATATATTTTTTGCCCTTACTGTTCTACAGACATATCTCAACATGCTGTAGCATGATACAGGCCCCTCCCCAACTCAAAGACATGACCATTTGTACCACCTATTTGCTATTTTCCAAACCTTTTGTGCTTAGACTCAAATATTTTAGTTACTGTTGCAAGTCTTGGGGAAACCAAGGTAAAACAAGAACGGCTTACCCGACATGATCCTCCATTCTGACATTGTCCACGACAATCATTAATATCTGCAAAAAAATTAGCATGGTTAGAAGGCAAAAATATATTTACACTAGATAGAGAGTTCAGGTCTCTCTAAAACTGCAGCTAGATAAACTTTTTGTCAAGTTTCCTGCATGCCTTCCTTGAGATAAGGTCATTATAATGGGTGGGAAACCTTTCACGATTCTTCTAGGAGAGGCAGTAAAACTTCACATCATTGTTTTAGTCCCTTTATCAGAATATAGCTATGGTACAGGCTAATGACTTTGATAAAATTGTGTATTTTCATTCTGCACCAACTACTCCCTTTCTAAAAACATCAACTGCTGGGGCTCTGCACAGTGTTTAAATTGAGCTCAGAACTCAGGGCACACGCACATATGCCCAAAGAACTGGCCTTTAATAAACCCAAGGGTATGGACACTTACTTATATCACAGTTGTGGCCAGACCAGCCAGTAATGCAGTCACAGTAGTAGCTGCCAATCAGATTCCTGCAGGAGTTGGCATTGACACAGGGCTTGCCCTCACATTCATTGGCATCTGGAAAATCAAGGGGAACATTCAGGGGGGAAGGGAGAAGCCCACGCCTCAGCAATAACCAGCAGTTCCTCCAGGGCTAAGAGGAACTTGCAGCATACAGCTGGATTAGCATGACTTGAAGGAACAAAAGTCAATCATCAGCCTCTGAAGGCTCTTTCAGTTTCTCTGCAATTAGAACATACAGGCTACGCTAATTATTTCACAATTACCCAGCCACTCATTAAGAGCAACTTGCCCCCACACACGCATCTCAGCTGAGCATTCTGAAGGAGGAATGCTGCAGCCTGGTCACTGGGATGAGTGTGTTGTGTGAAGAATGCAGCCAACTCACTCTCGGTGAAATCATCCCCATTTTGGAACCCAGCTGTGAGCTCCTGGGTCTGGGGAGTTGACATGGTTGAGGAGATAGAGCAACTTTCTCACGGGCTTAAGGGAGAAAAGCACATGTGGGGGCAGGACCAGGAGGCACAACAGGCAGCCTCCCCACTTCAGGGCAATTCTAGTTTGAAGGATGCCTCTGGTTAGCTATTTCCTTCAAGTGCCAGCATGCGGAAGCAAGGTGATGGAAGCCACACTGCACTAGACCTCAGTCCTGCAAACAGACACTGAATGTCTTCAATATGCCAAAATACATCCACAGGCTTCAGAAACATGACTGAGTAATGCAGGACCATGATCCCTTTTGCATTTCTCTTTTCCAGCTCTGGAACAACACTGGATGAAGAGAAAGCAGTTCTTACCTAGCTGGCACGTTTTGCCAGTCCACTGGGGTGGGCAAATACACTTAAATCCATCAACTAGATCTTGGCAAGTTCCTCCATGACCACAGGGATTTGGAGAACAATCATCAATATCTGTAATGTAGAATAAGGAGAGGCTTAGCTCCACTACCAGATTGGCAATGGCAGAAACTGACAAGTCTGACAAAGGGTTGCTGCTACTCAGGTTTTCCCTGAGGAACAGAAGAACAACAGGACTTCTACCTGGAGTTTACAGGCTATCTTTGATTTCAGCAAAAGCCTCATTTAAAGAGAGGAGTAATATGAAAAGGGGGTTCAAAGCACTGGGGGAAAAGTTTACCCCTGGGGCCTTTTTGCAAGTGGAAATCCTATTTGGATCCAGCAAGTCCCTCAAAACAGCATTTTTAACAAGGGGAAGCGAGTGCACAGAGGTGTAAATGGCTGCCTGGACCAATGCTCAGGCTGGGAGAGGTTAAGTAGTCTGCCCTGTAATGTTATGAGGGATTGGAAAGACTGAGCAAAACCAGCAAACTGGCACATTTTTAATAAACACTGAAAGGGACTCACTATCAGTGCAAGTTGGTCCAGCCCAGCCAGGAGCACACACACATTCAAATCCTGTGGATGTCTCGAGGCAGCTTCCCCCGTTGTGACAAGGGTCGGAGAGGCAGGCGTGCTCCGCTGCACAGGGACAGAAGGACATCAGGGCAGAAGCTACAGCAATGCCACCACAAGCCACCCCTGCTCCCTCTACATGCTTCTGCTCTGGACACACCATCAGCACTCTTGCTGCACCATGCTCCTGCAAGAACCATGAATTTTCTGGCTTGCAGAAAATCTCGTTCCACGTTAAGCTCATCAGCACACTGACTGGCACCTGCTGGAGCCACAGCCAGACAGGGTGGCTCACAGTGACCTTCCCAGTGAGCAGAAGGCTCATGTTCAGAGACACCAAACATTCATGACAAAGCATGAGAATAGGAAAGGCTGCATGTTTGTACCCAGCCCTGACTGGGTAACTACAAATTGAGTTTTCCTCAATCTCATAAAGTGCATCCAAAACTAGCCACCAAAAGCTGGCAAGAATTAACTGTCAAGCAGCAGCTCCATCCAGCACTTACCAATTTCACAGTTCTGTCCCGAGTAGCCCTCAGGGCAGGAACATTGGTATTTGTCAGGGCCAGTGTTGCTGCAAGTACCACCATTCAAGCAGGGCGGGTGGGTTCCACAGTAGTTCAGATCTGCAAGAGGGGAGGAGCGTTAAAGCCAGGCTGAAAAGTTACAGGAACATCACCATGTGCTTTGTTCTGCTATCCCAGAGCCTTTACAGAATGCATGCCCACAGAGGAGTGGGACAGGACAGGGACAAGCTAAGGACAGATGCTAACCATGCTGGCGCAGCAGTGGGGACAAGGGCAGGCAGCTGGGGGCCAGCACGTTTCAGCAGCTCGCTGAGCCCCGCGTGCACTCCCACATGCAAAGTCTGCCAGAGCTGACATCCCAGTGTGACACGGCCCTCTGGGATTAGCATACCTTTGTCACAGAGCTGACCACCCCAGTTGGTTTCACAGAGGCACTGCCATGGTTCAATGCAAGTGCCATGGACACATCCCGGGTGTGGAATGCATTTATCACAGTACTGGCCTTGCCATCCATACTGACACCTTCAGTTAAAGAGGGAAAAAAAAAAAAATCAGAACAGGGAAACAAACCGAAACCCATCATAATTGCTGTGTGTAGATATGAGTGTACAACTTCAAAGCTTGAAGAAAGGCTGGGAAGTAGGGGAGAAGGGCAGGATGACAGGAGGGGAGACACTATTCAAGGATTGTTTGATGGTTTCTTGTAAACAAACATTTTGGTAGTTTTGCCAAGGTCTTTGTAGCCGGCCTCTTGACAAAAGAATAACTGTTCTGAGAAAACCAGCATGTGGCCATTCAGCACAATAACACTCTTTTGGAGCCTCATATAAATGTGACAGAGAGGGTGGGTGTGCACTACAAATCAATCTCTGGACTTTGACAGGGCGCTTTATAAATTGAGGGGGGAAGAAAAAGTCAGTGGAAACAATAGTTATCCAGAGATCCTCATGAATACAAGGTTCCAGGCGTTTCAGCCATGCTGTGTTTGCAGGAAGACAAACATAACCACAACCAGCAACTCTGAGCCCTTGGCAAGGCAGTAGCAAAACATGAGGAGTTCCCTGCTCTCTCAGAAGCCACCCTTATTCTGAATGGAGAGAGACACAGAGGGCCAGTATGGACTGGGCCACAGTCAGAGATGGAAGAAAGCAGCACAGCAGGATTTTACATGTGTTCAAAGATCAGCTATCAGTGTGCTTCTGAGTTTGATTTATGCTAATAACCTCTTTTCAGGGAACAACTAAATCATGTCCAATTCTGAGAAACACTGATGTCTGAAGAATTTACTATTATTTGAATTCTTTATTGTCACCATCAATGAGCTACCTGAATTCTCTACTTAAAAGGAATATGTTCTTTTAAAGTAAAGCCCCCTTAAGGGAAAGCTTATTTTGGCTTTCATTTAGTTCTCACTAGCAAGACAGACGAAGGATCCTTCCGATGAAAGTGGATCTATATATAGGAACAAGCAAAACAAGTTGAAAATTAAAAGCAAGGGCTTTCTGAGGTACTGCATTTCATTAACAGGTCCTGAGAGTAATTGATCAGTAGCAATTATGCACTAAGCTGTCACTAAATTATGAAAACAAACCTCAGCCCTACAGAAGTCAGCTAAGCTTTCTATTTGTAAAACCCCCACCATTTTTCTGCTGGCAATTGCTTCTCATGGGAAAAAGCCAGAAGGATCTATCCAATGGATAATCACACACAGCTAGTGGTAAGTCTGACTTCTCTTCTAGAAATCTCAGGTGACAAACTGCATCCTAATTAACTTTTTTTCTTTAATAGCTATCACAATAGCAGCCTTTTCAAAGTCAATGGGAAATTCTTATTGGTGTGTGTGTTAAAAAAAGCCAGTCAGGGCAAAGAACATAAAAAAAAAACCAGATAAGGCAAAACAGCCTCCCTCAAGTAGCTCTTGGAAAATCCTTCTGTACAAAGCATATAATGAGAATATACAAAGATCAAAATTTAGGACCAGACTCTTTTAATTTGTATTGCATTCAAAGCAACTTGCCTGTGAGTTTGCATGTAAGCCAAAATAAGGGACCTCACCTGCAAAAGCAGGTATCAAAACTGAGGATTGATTTTATTCCCATCAAATCAAAGTGGTTGTGGGTTTTGTTTTCTTTAGGACAAGTGTAAAGAAAGGAAAATAATTAAAAAAACCTCACACCACACAGGAAAAAAAATCATGAACTTTAGAGCCAAAGGTACTACTTCAAACATCAGCTTCAAAACATAAGAAACAAAATTGGATAAGGCTATGGACATTTAGGGAAAGAAAAAGTGGCATATCAATTCCAGAGAAAGATTCACAGTAATAACTCATGTTTAATTATATGCATACAGCAGTTTCTCATGAGAAATTTTAAGTTAACTTTCCTTGTATAGTGATTCATGAGTAAAAAATGGTTTAGTTGGCCTGCATTGAAGAAAGTGACTGGCAGCAAAAGGGAAAGGATATTTTAAGAACATTTGAAAGTTGTGTGTTGTACCAGAACACAGAGCAGTTTCTGCTCGGATGTTATTTTTAAACCCTGTTGCATTTGTAGCATACAGGCTATATGACTCATCAAAACTTAAAAGAAAATAAAATCTTGTTTCTGTGTTCACTTTAAAGATAGTGGTCTAACTTGGCAAGCAGAAGTTATCTGAAAGCACCAGAAGGACAGCATTGTTTCAAGACTATGCAAATCAAGTGTGGGAAAGTTGCACCTTAAGTAAATAAGAGCACTAGTGCATGTCTGGGCAGTGAGTGGGAGGCAACAGACTTAGAAAGAGAAAAGGAAGAAAAAAAATCTGGAAACAAAGCCTGTTGTTCTGACTAGGAGACAGCAACCCCTACAAGGCATGTTTATTCTGATGACAGCAGCACAAATCACTGGTAGCCCTGACTGATATGCTCCTCTCACCATCTGCCCCCCACCCATACTTCCTACTACTTGTTAGGCTTTTTTTTTCATTAAAAAAGATTTAGATTTGATGCTCTGGGAATTAACCAGTTTGTATCAGTGCTGCTGAACATTAAAATCACAGGAAAAGTGACAAGTCAGTCCCCTGGCTGGACTTTCACTTTGCCACGGCTCTGTGAGGATGAGGTTACTTCCCATCTCACTTTCAGATGGTTCCTTGGTATTTTTTTTTTTTTGAAGAATGAAGTAGAGAAGCAGAGAAAATGAATGAGCCACTATGGCTGCTTAGGCTGAATTCTTATAGACTAGTCTGTCAGACACTCCAGATTCAGCTCCTGTTGGAACTCCCTAGTCCACTTCATGCAAAGGTTTCCAGCAGCAGAGGATCCACCAATATGCTTGTTAGGCAGAAAAATTACTTTCTATTCCTTCCAATTTCTGAGTCTTATTCAGGAATACCCAAAATTCACTTTAAACCCTTCCTACACAGGATCAATATGAACATTTTTGTAACCTCAGAAGCTCTCAGTTGTAAACAGAAATGATTAAGGGTTACATGCAGCAACTTGCAACCTGTCTGTTGGTAAAGAATACCCACATTTAATACCCATTACCACTCTAAGGGTAAGGGACAAGACTTCCCTGTGCTGTAAATATGTGCTGCATATTTTAAGGCATTCCAGATATTTAATTGTTGGGTTATGGATAAAATCTGCTTTCCATTGTCTCCTTGCCAGGACAGAAGGGACTTCAAAGCACAGCAACAAAATTCGGCATTCATCAGAGCCCACTGACAAGATTTCATCCCAGCCATTAACCTCTCAGCACTTGGAGCCAGGCTCACAATGGGAAAGGAACCCAGAGATTTAACTAATCCCATTCTAAAGAATGCTTGACTTTTGCCTACTGATGGAAGAAACCGGGGGTGGGAGGGAAGAAGGGGGAAACACTGAAAGGGAGAAGAAGAGAGAAAAGCCACACTCTACTTCAAGCTTGGAATTGAAGAAAACAAATTAATCAGGCTGCTGGAAAAAACATAGCCACCAAACATTTGCACTATTTGTGCAGAAACAATTAGTTAGTGCTCATTAGACAGCATTCACGCAATTTATCCCATAGCTGCCTCTCCCTCAGTGCCACCACTTCACAAACCAAAAGCTTCTTAAAATTATCGGTGCATTAAAAGCCTGCTCCCCTCTTATTCTGGGCAAGTCAGCATGAATAATGTGTCTTGCTCAAAACCAAAACTTCCAAAACGCCCTCCCTCCCTAGTCCTATTGTGTTTAGCATCACTTGTTTAATTAGTTGGGGAGGGGTGGGGGGAAAGCAAGGAGGGATAGGAACCATTTACCTGCACTCTCCTGGAATTGTGCAAGACCCATGCTTGGGGCTACATCCCTGACGACAAATAGCTGTTAAAACAACAAAAAAGGAGAGTATCAGCACACTGCCGGCTTCCAGCGCCTTCACACTCGTGGGAATGTTTTTATCTCTAACCAGCACTGTAATCCTGCTGAATCCAAGGTTTCAACCAGTATCTCCTATCAAGTCTACTGGAAGGAAAACCAAGGTAGGTGTCTCCCTGGGATAGGAAATCTATCATCTTTTCCTCTCTATAGGAAATCTGTTCCTCTGACTTTGCAGAGGAATGGTTCCTAGTGCTGTTCAAAAAGCTGTTTTCATGTGGGAGAAACCATTGTGCCTTGCAGTGCTCAGGTCACTTGGACTCTATAGGTTTCCTTTCTCTGTGTTTTGCAGGTCATCTGGGCCACTCTCCTTGGCTTTATACCTAATTCAAAGCAGCTTCTAACTACTCTGGATTTAGTTTTGGCTGTATCTCTGAACAGATAGGATATCAAGAAGAGCAACAATTCAAATTGCAGGTAAACTCAGTCATTAAGACAGGTTGACAGTCTGTTCATAAGTCCTGTTTTCTCGTTCCCCAATTACCTAGGGAGCAGCCATTCCCTAGTAAACATGTTGAACATGATCTCAGGTGGAACAAACAAGCCTGGGACGTTTCAAACACCAAAGCTTTACACTTGACAGGTCAGCTCTAAAACAAGTCTCTCCTTCCTGCTTGTCTTGAAGTTCTGCACCAAAGGGGAAATCCTTTTTGAAGTCAGCAGCAGAAATCCCATTGAAGTTAGTGGGCTGGGTTTTCTTCCCAAGGGCAAAGATGTGGATAATCAGAGAAAGAACACATCTGCTAAGTGCCCAGTACTCTCTCCAAGACTTTAAGGCAAGGCAGAAACTACTCTTCCCCTGCCCCCAGCTCTCTCTGTAAAGAGCTGGTCACCGTCCCATCAGTCCTCAGCCCCTGTCTGCACAATCTGACCCCTGAATGCAACCTGGATAGGCTGCCCTCCAATCCCTCCCAGTCCCACTGGTCTGCAGGTTGAGCACTTGTCACAAACCTTTGTTGCACTCTGGTCCCATCCAGCCTTCCAAGCAGGTCTTGTTGCCATTCTGGTCACAAGTGTGGTGCGTGAAGAAGTCATCTCTGGGTCGGCAGAACTTGTTGCAGCCGAAGCCATAGTAATGTTCTGCACATGTCACACGGATCTGGTACTCAAAGTGGGCAACTCCGGCGTTGTGTTTGAGAGTCTGCCACTGGCGGCTGGGATTGATCATGCCAGAGTGGGAAGCCTTCTCAATAAGGCGGTCGGGGTCTGCAGGCACAAGAGGTGTCAGAGTTAAACCTTCCTTTATGTCTCGTCATTGACTCCCACATCACAGGCAAGACTCTCTGAGGCAGCCAGTTGGTTTTATTAACTTTCTGTTTCAGACAGTCAGATAAGGCTGCCCTGGAGCTACAAACCATTAACTGAAACACACATGCAGCATTATCAAACTGAACCAGGCCTGAAATCAAAAGGCTGTTCAGTTACTGCCAATCGCTTACCCCTTTTGCAGTGTAAGGCATCCACTAAGAATTCATACAGTTCATGACTAAAGAAAATTCAGCTCCAACAGACTGGTACCTTCCCCTGCTCCTCCGTAAAGGGCACTAGTTTTGTTTTCAACTGAAGCATTTATAAAAACAACATACTACAATAGCCTAATAAAGCCATGTCTACCGCATGAACATAGGCACTGCAGAAGTTTTGCAGCCTTTTCTTTGTGTGCAAACACTGACTTAAAAATGACCAACTCCAGTATTCAGATAACATCAGCAATCTCACCAGATTTTGGCTGAGAAATACCATGGAAGTCCTGTCTTCATACAGCAGCTGAGAGTACAAAGTCAAGATGACCAGAGCTCAAAGAAGACTCAAACTACTGCATATATGTGCTATATATCCTCTTCCTCTCTACAGAGCATTTCAAAGTTTAGGTTTGCACTTGATATTTAGTTCTAGCAAAAGTGTTCTGGCTTTCAGAGCCCTACAACTGTCTAAATTATGGCTTGAAATAATAATATTTCACATTTGCTTGGAACATTGTATATATCTGTGGTATTTCACTTTGTAGTCCAGGTCTTGTGACTTAAACGATCTGACACTGCCTTATGACCTGCTGCTACCCAGCACTTGACTGCTGAGTGAAAGTTTATCGTAAAACAGCCAAAATACCCTTGCAGACTGAGTTCAAAACCAACAGTGAGTACATGGGAGCATAATCCAGGGACAGGAGAATTTGAGGTAGGAAGGCAGTTTGCCAATGATGTGTTAGCAGCGTGTGAAGCACTGGCACCTCTGAGCATTAAAAATTAAAATGTACTGATGTGCTGCTTGTTCTTCCAACAACTACAAAAGAACCTTCTGGGATTTTACACAAGACAGAGCTGAAGACTAATGAAGTCGCTACTAAAGCCATAAGATCACACACGGGCCGTTTTTAATCTAAGACACTTTTAAACTTATTGCTAAGGACCTTTGAGTTGCAGCTTTCAAAGCAGAACTTCCCAACTGGATTCTCAAGCCTCAGATACCCATTATGGATCCACCACCAGGTCCTGCCTGCTTGTCTGCAGTTTGGAATGAAGTCAAAGCTCTTGCTGCACAACCACACAAGATGTTGTAAGCATCTGCCCATTTTTGGGGGTATTTGTGACTTGAGACTACAGCATTCATTATGTGTTTACAGTGTGAAATTAAGGGCAACAACTTCTTATCACCTTCTGGTATTTCTGGTTCTATAATATTTTTCCATTTAAATCAGTTTTTATTATTCATTGGCACTAAGCCCCCAACTCCACAACTGCGTGTCAGACTTTCAAATGCAGGCAGGCCTTTATTAGTTTAAATCCCATTCACAGGTAATGTGGATGCCTAAGGACCTTTCCATACTGGTACATCCAGAGCAATATCACGTTCTGTGCTGTGCAGGTGTAAGGCTCTTAGATCTCATCAGCAAGATTATTGACTAATTCTAAGAGGTACTTAAGCAGATGGATATCTGCTCATCTTGAATGGGGCTAGTCTGGCAATTACAGTTCCACTCATGCGTGCTGGAGATGGCTCTGCTGCACTTGCCAAGATTACACTCCATCCACAGCACAGCTGGAAAGCAAAGGCACTTCCCCAAACACCGAGTATGCATAAAGACATCCTGCTCCTTTTGAGTAGAACAACTTTATCCTCTCCTGTAAGTGGCAGAAGAAAAGCAGAACGACACTCAATTTAGTTTTGCAAACCAGCCCCCCCACCTCCACACCCACACTCATTCTTGCTTTTCCAGTCTTTTCCTGTTCCCCCTTGGGAACATACCACTGACAACTATTTCAGTCCTTGGCACCAGAAAAGGAATTGCCTTGAAAAAGTGATCTTTCCTTCTGCCTCTGCTCTTTCATTCTTCTCCTATCTGCCAGCTCATCAGGAGCTTGTCCTTGCTGTATATCTATGACCTCTCACTCCAGCCATCAGCTCTTTGGAGACCTTAACCACAGCCTGAACTCAAATGGAAACACCCTTTTAAGTCCACTGGACTTCATTTTTTTTGCAGGTGTTCAGATGAAACCCAGCTGCAGTTTCCCTCCAGATCATGGATAAAATGTCTTCCATTGGATACACATTTTAAAGCTACCCCCATCCACCTGAATTCAAACGTAGTCTCACAGGTTTAAGCTCCCTTTCCATTAGCCATCACCCACAGTTTTCATAATGAAGCACTGGCATGTCCCTTCTTGTAAAAGAGCTCCTCCACCCTTGCCTATTCCCACCTGTCAGTGTGCACTTACACAAGGGTGCTGACCCAGACTCCAGGGGAGGCATTGCAACAACCCTGCCATTCTTAGCTCACACCAGCCACGGTTTCAGTTTTTTTCAGTTTTATAGGAAGCAATCCCAACACAGCAGAATGGTTAAGTAAATAAAAAGCAGCAGTCAGCCAGGCTTGAGACAAAGGGATCTTCTGAACCCCACTGCCTTCATCTGACTCAGAACCCCATGCTTTGATAGAAAGGTTAGAGGAAGCATTAACCCATTAGAAATTGATGAAGTGGAAGAGAGAGGCTTTCTGTACATCTCAGGCTTCCGCTCTGCCCTTCACTGTCAGAGACTCTGTTGGTTTTATTCACTTTTGAGGCTACACTTCAAAGCTATAAATCCCTCTTTTTATTCAGTGGGCAACTGTATCAAAGGTTTTAGACACAAGGAAATGAGCTATTTTGCCTGCCCACCTTTGCGTTTCAGTGCTCCAATGTCTGGAAATTATAACTATGCAGCATCAGGAAGCAAAAACAACAACAGAAAAAGCCCAGACTTCTCTGAGCAGTTTGGGTGGCCAAGGACAGCACAGTTATTTTTGAAAGTCTTTGTTTCAGACAACTTCCAGCCACGGCTTGGTTTACATTGTGAAGTCTCTTATGCCCGCCTGGAATTCACATGCAACTGATACCAGTAATTTACAATAGCTCTTTGACACAGTTTGAGATGCAATGTCAGCCCATTAGCTTTATGTATGAAGCAACAGTAGCAAGATGGCAACCAGACAAGAACCAGAGTAAGAAAACCATTTGAGTTGAATCTTGGCTTCAACAAAGCACAATTCTCATCAACTTCAACAGGGCCAGAATTTAACTGCAAGCCACTCTTGGAAGTGAGACAAGAGAGAGTATGTGGTAAAGCGAACGTAGGAGGAGTGGAATGTAGAGGGGGAAAGGAAGCATCCACTCGAGGATCTTCTAACAACTGCATTGATCAGAGGATGCTTTCAGAGCTATTGAGAAGTCACACAAGGCCTACTAAACCCACTTTTACTGTTGAGAGCTCTCATGGGGTCTTTACGATTCAGTGGTAATTAGGGCAAAAGAAAATCCTGGACATCAAAAAAACCCACTCTTCTCATTTAATTATGACAATTGTTTAGTTCTAATCATTTTCTTAACTAGTTCTTCAAGCCTTACTCTGAAGCTCTGGGAAAGCTGACTAAGTCAAGCCGTGCAGCACAAAGAAGAAGTTTTGTGCAGCGCAGCGACTGAAGTGACCTACAGATGGGTAAGAGACAGCAAAGCTGGAGCAGGAATGCAGATCAGGAACATATGCAAGAACATGTCTGCACTTGGTCAAATGCACTGCTGAGAAATGAGGCAATTTTGTCTGAAGACAATTGTACTTCCAGAACATGAAAGAAAAGAAAGGGTTCATTGTGTAGCTTTGGAAATGCAGTTGTTTCATGAAAAAAGATGAGCTCTAATAATAAAAGTGGCAGAGACCCAGTCTGAAACAACTCCCAGACCCTACTATAAACAAGGCTTTAATTTTGAATTCAGGCACCTTCCATTTTTAATATTTCACTGCTGCTGAAGCATCTACTTTCTTCTCCTCCATAAAACACTATATCCAAGAAATCCCCCAGCCACTGCTCTACGACTGTGCTCGGGTAGAGTCTGAAATCACAGGTACTGCAGCAGCGCTGAATGAGGCTGGTTGTGGGTACCCCTGACAAGCCACATGGTTTATCTCAAGCAACAACTGCTTTTCTGGAATGAAGAATTAATAGGACATGCCATGTACATTAAAAAAAATATAAGGAGCAGATCTGCACAGAGTAGCTCCTAAGCTATGCACTCTTCACCAATTAAAACATAAAAGCACAGCACTGTGCACACTTCTCCAAGGCCTTTCTCTCATGTGGTATGAAGCCCATTTCATTCCTCCATGGCTGCCACCTTGGCAGTCCAAAGCAGACTGCAAGAAGCTGCTCTAAGATTTCTATAAGATGGACCACAGTGCTGCTGTTTCCTTGCTGAAGAAAAAGGCTTGTTGTGTCAACAAAAGCTTGATGAGTTCAGATTCACACTCTCTCCTGTGGCTTGTACCATGCACACACAGTTAAAGCCCTAGGTTGAAATACAACTGATTTTGCCCACCTCCTTCAGTAACAGCAGGCAAAAAGCAGAACAGCTCATGTACCAAGAGACCCTGTGCAGCTTCCCCTAGCCACAGGAAAAGCTGAGCAGAATGGTTCTGAAACCAACCAGAGACATTCCAGGAGAAAGATCCCCACCCTTAATTTTCACCACATCTACCAGGTGGCATCTGGTAAATATTTTTTCAGCCCCTGCATATAAACCCCCAGATATTCAACTCCCAAGGAACAGCTTGTAGTAACTCCTCTTTCTCATCTACTGCTATTAGATGGATATGAAGTCTTATGCAGATTTTAAGTTGTCTTTTTTTTTTTAAAGCAGTACACTCAGTTTTGAGAAGTGCTTCGTTTATAGAGAGGTGAACAAGACTTAGGCTTCTGAATATTGGTCTTAATTAAAAAGACCAAAACAAGACCAGAAAACCAAAGAAACCCAAAGAAATCCCTTAGTTTTTACTCTCCCAGAGGAGAAAGAAGGAATTAACAGCATCTAGTTTTAGGCATCACACCATTGGTGCCTAGGTGAGCAAGCTACAGACCCTCTGCAGGCAATGTGAGCGAGACAGGCTGCTGCAGAGCCTGGAGGAACTGCTCCAAGCTGTTTAGGGGAGAGTTTTTTCCTCTCCTTGTGCTCTAACTCACAGCAAGCTGGTGAGGCTCCCAGAGGCCTTTCAGTGCCCAGGACACAGAGATGTCAGACCTAAATAAGCCAGAGGAAGGCATACTTACTTGTGGAGTTATCATTGTAATCCCACGCCTCAACAAGCAATGTGTAGGATCTCTGCAAAAGAGAAATAAGAGTTAGTTTCAAAGCCACACATGAATAAAGGAAAGAAAAAAAACCTGTCAACAATTTTAATTAAATAGAAAAATTCTGGTCTCTGTCCCAAAGCAGATATTTGAACACAAAAATAGGTAAAAGATTATGCTTGAGACAAACATGATCTTGAAACTCTGTAAGCTACCTTATCCAGTCTGATTTAGAAGACCTTTCACCTTGGATAGCTCATCTTTGTCATCATTAAAGCATCTTATGTACTTAACCAGGAAGTACAGCCTTTGACACTGCACTCCAGCCGAAATAAAGCATGTGGGACAATTGCACATGGAAGACAGAAAGCACTGGGACAGCACCGCAGCATGAAAAAACCCCAAACCAAACCCCCACTCTCAAAAACTGCTTCAAAAGAATTTTAGTAAGGGAAAAATAGACTTGATGTCCCTTCCCCCAGCCATCCTGAAAGCAAGAAGTGTTGCTAAGATTACTGTGCCCTGCCTTGACAGAGCAATCTCCAGGGACTTTGCTTTTCAGCACCCCCTTTGAAAGCTTTGTCTGCATGAGGGCCATCGCAGCTCCCACAAGTATCAGGTAACGGAGGAAGGACTGATGGATATGGGAAGGGGGTGGGGTGAGAGAGAAGCATTGTAAAACAAAGGCTAAGATCAGCCTCCTTGGAAGAGCGTGGAAAGGGAAGTAGCGCTATCCACCCGTGCCCCTTTTACAGATGCTCCAAGCTGCCAATGAGCTCTGCAGCACTCCAGCAATAATAATCATAAGCATAAACTGACTCAAGTGACTCCATGGGCTGGAAAGATGCCAGCTATTACATCTAAGCCACCTTTATCTTCAATCCTAACTTGAGAATAAGACCCATTAAAACATCTCCTCCTCCTCGAGCTCTACCCCGAGGTATTATTATCCAGGCTGTATCTTTCAAAGTTGCCATTTAGCCAGCCATATCCAAACTTACACAACGATTAAAAACCAAAACAAAACACCTCCTCTCCAGAACGAAAAAAAAAAAAAAAAAAGCTGAATGGAAGTAAGCAAAAAATATTACTTGCAGAGTAAAAAAAATATAATAACTACAGATAAAGCAATAAATGTAACATCTTTCTGGAGAGCAGAACAATAACACTACAAATAAAAATTCTGTGAAGAGTTTTGATGCTTTGCCATAGCAATTGTGCATTGCAAGGTTTATTTCTCCTTAACTGTGTCCATGTTCAGTCACAAGCTGCTCATTTGTGGTCTGCAGTGCCTCTCTGTAACAGAGGCCAAAATACAGTTCTGAGAGTGAGCTGCTACAAGGTGCACAGGGGTAAGGCAGAACTCAAGAGTTCTGAGGAGGAAACAAAAAAGGAGGGAAAAGAAAAAAAAAAGAAAAAAAAAGAGAAGAAGAGTTGGAGCAGACTGCTTTCTCACGACTGGACACAGCATGAGGCTCTGAATGAAAACCCAGTTTGTGATGGACACCGGCTTGCTGTATAGCCTAAATATGTTTCACATTCAAAGCAGACCAGAATTCCATTCTGTTCACTGATAACTGTGGGAAAATGCTTTCAAAAGTAAGCAAAGCTGGGCAAGCCAGGACATGCACCCAAACTTCTATGCAGAGGCTCCATTGGCCTGAACCATTTTTGGTTAATATTTCATGAAAAGTTATATGTTACTTGTTTCTATTCTAGACCAAGCCGACAACTTGAAAGGAAGTCTAAAAATCAAATAAACCAAAACACAACTTGATCATCTAACACTGCTCAAAACAGATTTAAGAAGTCCTTGCACAAGTCAGTGGTGAAAATAAAAAAGAAAGAACCAAAACAAACAAAACCAGAATAGAACTCCCGAGCCATATTAGAGATGCAGATTGCACTATCTTGGATGCTTCCTCAGTGGTTTAATTACAAACATTAAGCAGCACAAGCTGAACATGTTACTGCAAGCTTGACAAAAAATATTATGATATAGAGAATGAATTATGACAACTACCACTACTTCCAATAAAGTTAAGGATGTTTTCCTTTCGGCCTTGCATAATTGTTTTGGAAGATATTTTGTCTAAACTCATAGCAACAGTTCCCTGCTGGTTCTCAGGACTGTTTACCAACACACCTAGCCCTTAAGGAAAGGAAAGGCTGAATCCTAACTGTGAGTGCTACTGTTGCTAGATACTTGTGTGACCACTTTCCACTACCACACCGGAGTTTGGTTAAAAGAGACGAGATGCTTCAGCTGAACTGCATGGAAACAAAATGCAGGGGAAACAGACCTACCCTGGCAATTCCCTTGTTTCTAACTGCACCCTCTCATTTCATCTGAATGTATTAAACGAAGAGTCTCTGTCCTGAAAAGTGGTGAAACAAAGAATGGCATTTGATCCCTTGGCTCTGTCCCTCTCAGCATGGGAAAAAGACCAAAAAACCCCAAGACTTTGTGTTCAGAATGGCAGTTTTAAATAAAAGCCACACAGACACCCAGAGCCTCACACCAGTAGCAAACCCTCCTCAACAATCCAACTACCACATACCTCTAGCTAATTCCCTCAGCCCCCCCCAAAAAAGCAGTTCTGTGTAAAGCTACAGTGTTGAGATTTTTTAGAAGTGCGTATCATCCCCACTCTATAGATCAAGGATTCAGATATCTCAGGAATGACTGCTTACAGTGTGGAGGTTTAGGTTTTCCCATGCCCATAGATGACCTCTGCCCATCTTTGAATAAATATATATATCCAGACACAAGAATTCCACATTGTACACGTTATTTCATCAAAGTGATGTCCTAGGCAACAAGGCAGCAGTGAACTCTCCAGAGTCACACCCAATTAGCCACTGTAAACCTGAGCTTGACCAGAAGGCAGGGATTCTGGCTTGAAAGGAAAAGCAGCTTGAAAGTAACAGTAAGTTACAAGCAAGTCCTTAAACTTTGCAGAACAGCCCAGAGGACTGAAAGGCAGCATGGCCAAATTTAAGCAAAACTTCTGTGAGTTAAGCTAGGAGAGGATGGAAATGGTCAAGTTCACACTCCAAGAAACAAAGCATCAGTGTGCAAGAGCTGTTTTCCTCAATGGCAAGACACTGTGTCTTGATCCACTGATAGCACAGCTCAAGAGACTGTGCAGACCTGAAATCCATCAGAAATTGTCCCTTTTAGGGATCTCAAAGGGCAATGCAACCTCCTTTCTGGTTATTTAAATTAATCCTGGCAGCTGCAGGTAAACAGGTGTTTCTGCTTGATTACTTTCTTCCCTCCCTTCACCTAGACATTCACCTGAAGGAGGTGCTTTTGTACTCTGGCTTCTAAAGGCATTCTTCGAGACAGTGGGCCAGAGCAAGATTAAAACATCCGGCTCCTCAGCTGAAGCACTGCCTCTGTTTTCAAAGGGCTTGCAACTCGTCTAACTCCTTTCCCTCCTAGCCCTGTGGTTAGAGCATGCAAGAGCTTTGCTGAGCATGTGAAACCATGACTAGACAAATGCAGTGGGAAGTTCTGCATTCAGAGTGCTGCGCCTGCTCCTCCTCTGCCAAACAAGGAGAGCAGGTTAAGCCCAGCCACCTTCTCCTCATGCTCTGCACAGTTGTGAACACCAGCTTGAGAACGGTGCTCACACACACCCTGTCTGCACCCAGGGCAGATGCTGAGGACACCGGCACAGCAGGGCCACAGGAGTCCAGCTGTGACATATGCAAGAGGGAAACTGAGGCATGTTTCCCTGTGCCCAGGGGCCAGGGAGGAGGGCATCTCTGAGCAGGGTTAAAGCTAGCCACAAACCCACTTCCTCTGAACAGCACTGTCACTTGGGTACCCTGTCACTCCACGGTGATACTACACAGATGCATCACCACATTGTGCCGTGGTTGGTCAACTTTGACAACTGAATATCCTTCAAAGGAGTTAAAGGCAACTGGCTCCTCACCCAGAGGATGAGAACATACTCCAGAAAAGGAGGAAAACCACCTAACCCTCTTAACCTTTTGTGAAATGGAACATCATCAGGAAGCTCTTCTTTGGGACAGCCTACGTAAGGGCACGGCAACACCCTACAAAGCTGTTACTCCCTCAAGCCCATGTATATAAACACAGCCCAAGCTGTGGCAATCTCTTGCATGCCTCAAAGCCTAGGCCAAGAGCTCGGCTGAACCCCGAGCAGGCAGCCCAGCCAAGGGCTTCATCAGAATATGCCCACACCAAAACACCGCACGCTGCTCCTTTAGGCTGCACTCTGAGCAGCTCCTTTGTTGCTCTAAGTGCCAGTAAACCCTGCACTGCCACAGAAAGGAGACACAAAAACGAACTGAACCATATCAGCAGCTGCAGGAGAGACCTGCCCCCCTGTCCTGCCTTGGCAAGGGAAGGCAGCAGCCAAAGCGAAGACCTTCGCCGCACCAGCACAGCCACCCTCCTGCCAAATGATGAAGGACACAAAAGTACCGCTATCCAAACTATGCATATGCTTAAGCATCCAGTAAACCAGGCTGATCTCTGATCTGGCAAGCCTGCTGGAATAATGAGTATCCTGTGAATACATAATGTGCTGAAGTTGCCATTGTGCGAAGTAAGTCCATGGTTTGTCTGGGAGCCGAGCAATGCTGAGTCTACTGCTGCTTCCTGTTGCTTGTCCTGTATTAGCATTATTTTTGGATAGGCCCCATTATGTTCTGTAATCCTCACTGCAGTCAGTATGGCCACACTATTGTTCTTGGTTAATATTAGCAGTCAATGCCTCTGTCTGGGTGGCCGGACTACAATGTATTCCAACCATAAAACTAGCATGCATTAACAGGACAATGTACTGGGCTCAGAGGGGAGACTTCGGGTCTTCCCTCCACCCCTTCTTAAAAAAAAAAAAAAAAAAAAGGTAAAAAAAAGTATAGCAGATTCTTTTCTCCCCCTTTTTTAAAACTAATGATTTCAAGTGATCTCAACTACCAGAGTGCTTCATACAACAGCAGCATTTTAATCAGCACCTTATCTAGTTACGGAGTTACTTTCTCACGGAGCCCCACTTGTCAAAGAGCAGAAGATAGGCCAAAATGTCAATGGTTGCTTTCAACCTTCCCCAACAAGCAGATTACCTGCCCTTATCAGTCCCCCTACCTGTTTAAAGCATCCCACTGATAATTAAATGCACCAGTTACAAAAGGGTGGCAAGGTTAATAGACAGAATACCTAGTAGCCAGCCAAGCAAAACAGTCAGGTTCACATGGAGCAAGCCTGAACAAGAAGCCTTTCTACTTATTTACCTAAGTGCCTAAGAACTGGGTTGAGCTGGTAAAGGACTCTGGATGTTTGACTATTTACAAACCACTTTAACCACTTCTATCCACTTTTTGCAGTTTCTTCTGAACACTACAAGAATAATCAGTGTAATTTACACTGCAGAATAGTGACCACAAGAACCATGAGCTCCACAGACTAACAAGAAACAAATGCAACAGCTTCTAGTTTTGACATCTTTCCTTGTGTTAAGACACAGGGGTTACTAGTTAAATTATTAGAAATGAGTCAATTAACACATAAAACTTCTGTTCATCTAGGGAAATTCAAAGGCAAGCTTAGTTTCAGTTTTCAAAACCAATCCTGTCATTTGTGTTATCTACAGAGAAGTACTTTTAAGAACTGTAGCTTAAGGCTTTTGCTTTGCAGGGCATCACAATTGCATTAGGAATGAAGTTGGAATTAACAGCTCAGACCCAAGTCCACCAGCTTTAGCACCAGCAGACTTCTACTCCAGCCTCTAGCCCACTGGGAAGCAATGTTTCCTTGAGTGAACTGCAACTTTAAGCATAAAGCATCAATTTTATGCAATTTATTTTCAGCCATGCTGACTTCCAGCTGCATAAACAAGCTGACAGTGCTGGATGTGTGTAGCCTGAGAAAGTTTAGGAATAAGCTTCAGTGTCAAGCTGAATCCGGCTGCCACTGAAGTTAAACTGGAGCAGGCCTTTATTATAACAAGAACAAAAATTCTAGGAGTGGGCAAGATGAGAATTTATTTTTAGACATATTATGTTAATATAATCAAATGAATTTACCATGAAGATGAAGCTCTGAACTGGCTCAAACATAAAAAAAATTCTTTAAACATGTAAGAAGTCCATAACCTCTGAATGGCTGCATCACTTCAGTCCTGGGAAAAAAACAGCCTTGTGATGCTAATTATGCTTCAGATGTCACTTAATACTCCCAGCTCTGTTTTGAATAGTAATCCTAGGCAAAACATTACATTTTGAGTGCTAAGATTTATTCTTATATTATTAGTCAACAATAAATGACAGGGTATGGATTTGATTAATATGCATCTTGTTATTATAAGAATTTCTTCTGATCTACCCGTGCTCCAAGATGATTTATAATGTCTTGCTCAAGAAAAGCTTGAAAAATAATTTAGCATTTGCTTCTACAAGTTTTCAGTAAGTTAACTGGAGGGAGAGAAGAAACAAAATCAAAAGCCAAATTTTAGTCTTATGACTGTGATATATTGGGCTTAAAAAAAAAAAGAGTGAATGTAGTAATTTTTTTTTTTCTCAGATTCAAAAGGCTGTTACTTTAATATCAGCTGCAGATTAGTATTTTGGACACTTCCTGTGTCAAGAGAGAGGGAAAAAGTTCACAAAGCTTAAAAAATACTAATGCTCTTTTACTATGCCTCCCTAGCCACAGAAAACATATTTTACGTCTTCAAGAATCAGGACCACTAAGATTTATCATGAAAAAGGTGCTAGGATGACTATTTAATTATTTTAGGTTGACTATTTTATTTTAATGTTGAAATAAGATGTTCAAAACTCTTTTAAATTGTGTTTTATGCTAAACTCACTGAGATGCTGGAGGATTATTTTCCACCTCAGTAGTTTCCTGGTGTGTTGGTGCAATTGGCCCCAATATTAAATAATTACAAGGAGCATAATTTTGGAATAAATAAGCTGTTTGAAATTGGAGCTATGCATACCAAAGGAATTGCAAAGTTTGACCTTCTTACTCAGTCTCGCCAAACCCCCATAAGATCTTTCTTTACATAAAAGCAAAGTGTAGTGTTGAGTTTTGTTTAGTTAATTGATGTTCAGCTCCCTCAAGGTGCAGCACACATCACACTTGGGGTTCTTTAAGAAAGGCCAGAGGTTTGATTCATGTGAGAGAAGAGCATGTGTCTGACTTGGAAGCAAACTTGTTCAGACAGAACACTTTGACAAGTGGAACATGGAAATGCTTTTGTTCCATAGTTTTTTATATGGCTTCATAAAGCCAAGCTTGCCTGTCAAGAAAGTCAGTGAAGTCTCGAAATGAATGTAACAAGCAAACCTAGGTGCATTTCACTTTTTTTAATAGTCATCACTATTGTTTCAATACACTGAAGAACTACCAGCTACTGCAGGGACAGCTTTCTGATCCACTCCAGTTCCTTTATGCTAGGCTGGTGCCCTGTTTCCTAGCAACTTACTCAAACTTCCCATCACTTAAATTAATTTATGGCCCACCATCTCCACACCCATTACTCACAGGGGAACGTATCAAAACTGACAAGAGCAAACCCCGTAAGTTATTAATAAGACTCTGACACTTGAAATCTACATTACAACTGCAAGCTTCCTCTAACAATACTTTTAAAGCACCCCATTCTCTCCCCTTCCTCTCCTGCATGATGAATAAAGGCCTCTAATGCAATGCAACTATTTTTCACAAATGGCATAAGGGGGCAGATTGACATGGGAAGAGGCTTTTTCTTTTTAATTTTTTAAGTAGTCAAGGCAACAAGACTTCTGAATGTTACTACTGACTCAAGCTGGAACATCCAAGAAAAGCCTCCCTCAGAGAGCAGAACACAATCCAGAGAAGGGCATGAATTTTCTTCAAGTGCAGTATGATTAACATTTTGCTCTAGCTCTTCATTACCTCTACTATAATTTTCAGCTGAATGTAGTCAAAGATACCTCTCATGATCAGCCACATGAGTAAATGCAATGCTAATCTAAAGCTCTTACTGAAGTCAACAGTATTCAGCCACCTAAAGAGTTTTTTAAGTTCTGAAATTTCAGCATCAGATTAGAGCTGACTAAATTAAGTTTACTACTTTATCCGTAGAGCTTTGAAAATTCCTGAAATGATTTGTGTACACAATTTTAGTACAAATAAGAGCTTTTCCACATTAGATATTCTTTTGTTCAAATGCCATTTGGAAGTCACAATAGCTAGCATAAAAGCTCTGTCCTGTGGAAGCTAAAGCTGGGAAGCAGGCTTGATAATTGCACATGGACTATCATCAGAGTCTCAAAAAGTGCATTTCTGCCTGGGAAAATGCAACAGCTTATTCCAAAATTCCAGGCTTATGAACCAGGCATCTGAAGCTGTCGAGTTTTACCCATTTCAAAGGTTGCACTAGAGTTTTGCTGCTGCTGCTCCAGGATTCCAGTGCTGAATGAGATTCAGTGGGACAATAGAAGCATTTCTTTTACTAAGATGCAGGCAAGCTTAAGAGACTTCTGTCAGGGTCCCCCACCCCCTACACACAGATTTCCCTTACCAACCCTTTGAAGAGAGAGGCTGCTAGAAGGAACATGTTTCATTTTCACACCATTTTATATGCATACCTATAGATTCAAGGCAGTCAGATTACTGGGAGCTAGTTTAAAAAAAAAATCATTGATGTACCTGACTTCTCTGACAAAAGTCAAAATCTGCAACACAAGCATTACAGCCATTGGCAGAGCTTCAAATACCTCAGATTTTTACAAAGCCCTTTATCCCTTTGATGGCATATTTGATAACAATTTTATCTCATTTTATGTTGGGGAAAAAAAAAGAGAAAGAAAAGAGAAAGAAATAAAGGACAGACTTGTACTTTCAACAGAGAATACTTTTGTTAACTCTGCAATACTATCTCCTTAAAAACGGAGACTTAATTTCTGCCTTGTGCCTCTTTCGCCCTCGATATTCCACAAGTCCCGACTGACAGAGGAGGCAGGTAGGAGGCAGCACAGGACACTTCAAGAGCACACGGCTGCCTGTAACACTTGGCGGCAGGACCACAAAGTGGGTGTCTACACCACAACTGGAGAAGGAATGCTTTTGGGACGGGCTTTCCTCCCTCCAGAAGTCCAGGCTCTTCCAGCAACCAGTCCTTATCTGACTATGAAGGGCCAAGCTCTGGAGGGTGCTTCCACCTTGCCAGCAGCGACAATGGCAGAGGATAGGAAATGAGATTCACCCCTCCCCTGCATGCACATTCAGGGCCCTCCTCCCCTCCCAGAAATGACCTTAGGCATCTAGGTTAGGATGACTGGATTTACAAAACTGCTGAGCATCAACATACCCCAAGGCAGTTGGTAGGAAATTGTCTGCTCAGCGCCTTTTGGAGAAGGGGTGTGTGTGGCAGGGGGGAAACAGTTTTGTTTCCTAGGTGATCTCAAAATACAAGTTTTAGGAGCAGAAATTAGGGAGCATTCAGCATTCGTACCACAGCATCACAAAGATGCACCTCAAAAGCCAGACAGGAGCCCCCCAGATCAGTCACCCCCAGGTTTTGCTCGTCTGCATGCAGCATTGCCGGGCACAAAAACCGTGCACCTCCTGCCATCTGAGGCCACGGCACTCGACCATGTCCATAGATCCTGGGGCCCTGGAGCCTGCCTCTGTGGGTCTGGCCTCAGTGATGGTCGTTTTGGAAATATGGTCCTCACTTTCTCTGCAAGGAGCTGAGGGTTCTCTGCTGAGCTGACCATCAAAGTGTCAACCTTTCTGAGCATCCCAGAAGAAACAAGCAGCAGTGATGTCTCAGTATTTTTTCCAGCCAACAACAAAGCAGGATCACCAAAGAAGGAAGGGGTCACCCATCCTCCATCTCTCTGCTCTACAGGGCTGACCAGTATTTACTAGAGTGGACCACGCTGGAAAAATGCCTGGCAAAAAGTCCTACCTCCTTGAACCACTGAGTTTTGCACACAACTAGAGGGAAGCCAGAATCTCTGGACTGCAAGAGGCAGGTAGCCAGGAAAAGGTGCACTGTGGGGAGGAGTGGGTGAAGTGCACCAAAAGCTAAAGCCAGGCTTTTCTCAGTCTTTAGCGTCTGGAGTCCACAAGCACCCCCAAACACAGCCAGCTTCTTAGGGAAGCTGGCAACTACTTCACCAAGAACAGCAACAGCAGCTCCCATCCACACCAAACAGCGCAGTGAGATTTCCCCTTGGGAGAAGCAGGAAGCTTTCCCAAACACGCTCCGGGGAAGGAGGCCAGCTATGACACACACTTTTCACACGGGATTCCTCTACAGCCCCTAACCCACTGCTCTTCTGGCTTAAGCCCAAGACTTCAGTGGTTAAGAAAAAAAAAAGAAAAAAAATGAACTTCTGACCTTCTGAGTCTCAAGAGACTTATTCATGCTGTAAAGTGCAGAGATACTGGGTTTGCTTCCCTGACCCATTTAGATCCCCCTCACTGCACATCTGACTTTCAAATTTAACAGGCTGTGCATTGTGAGCCCCAGGGAACAAAAACAAAAACACAACTACATTTTACTCATTTCAGTGCTGCGGATTCCCGATGCTCTTGCCAAGATGCCTGCTCCCTCCCAAATCCTGATCCCTCTTCCCTTGGCACAAGAAGTTGGAGTTCAGCTTACTAAGGACATCTCAAGCACCATCCAATAGACCCAGAGCCAGAGCAGCTCAAGCAACTCACCGGCCAGGCGAAGCTGAAGGGGATAATGATCCGGTTCTTTTCATTATTCCGGTTGTACTTTAAATTGAAGGTATTTCCTCCAATGACAGGAGTGGATTTGGATCCGAAGCTGCAAGGACCGCCAGCGGTGACCCGCGATTGATACTCCTTCAGGCAAACTTTAAAATAGGTGTCACACTCATCTCTGGTGCATTTTTTATCTCCTGGGTTTCGGGTGCCATCGCAGCAATTTCCATTTTGCAGTTCACCATTCACATTTTGCATGGATAAGATCTCCAACTCGAACTGTCCTGACGCTAAAGTCACCTGTTAATCCCAAGAAAAAAAAAAAAAACGAAGAAAAAAAACCAAAACAAACAAACAAAAAAGAAAAAGAATAGTAAGAAACAATAATAACTTTTTTCCCCAAACACAATCTACAACAACTCTGAAGAGTCATTTTAAGTGTGCTTTCAAGAAAGGAAAAAGTAATTTCAAGCGTGCTTTCAATAAGCATATGCATAATATTAAAAATAAAACAAAGCCAACCACTCCAAGCTTTTCCCTATCAGACATCCACGGGAAGGGCTCATAAATCAGCCCAACTAAATAACGCCACTAATGCCAAAAAACAACCTTAAGTGCCAGCTCCGAAAAAAACAGTGTGAGGAAGGCTTCCAAATGGTTAGGAAATAAAACTAAACTAAACCAGGAGCGCATACGCGAGGAGCAAACCCAGCAAAACGATGTAGCTCATAAAGCACTGCCTGGAAAGGCACCCAGCCACCCCTCTGCCTCCTCCGGGGTGCAGCTGAGCCGGGGACGGCTGGAGCTGCCCAGCTGAGACTCAGACCCCGCTCATTAATCACCTCAGCAATGCTATTATTAAAAGAAAAAAAAAAAAGGTATTAAAAAAAAAAAAAGCTGTGGTGATTTTTCGTGGAAAATAAAAGCGATTTGCAGTAATCGCGTTTCTCTTTCCCAGGAATTAAGCCTTGCTGCGTGCTCGCCATCTCCAGAGAGAAGTTTGGGCAGCAGCTCCACTCCGGCCGGAGGAGCCGTGCAGAAGCGCCCGTCCGGGATCTCCCAAACCCATCTCCCGCAAGCAGCGCAGAAGAGCGCCCAGGCGGCCGGAGCGGCCCGCGCCGTGCCCCGGTACGTACCTCGGCCCGCAGCGCCAGGAGCAGGGTGAGGATGGAGCACGCCGCCGCGGCTGCCCGCCGGGGCGCACGCATGCCGCCGCCGCCGCGCTGCCCGCCCGCCCGCCTGCAGGGCCGCCGCCGCTCGCTCCGGCTCGGGACGGGACGGGGAGGGCCAGGAGGGAGGAGGAGGAGGAGGAGAAGAAGGAGGCGGAGGAGCTGGTGGAGGAGGAGGAGGAGGCGCCGCTCCTGCTGCCGCTGCCGCCGCCGCCCCGCTCTAATATACCGAGGCGCACCCGCGCCGGACAACGCCGCTTTTCAAGCGCTTTCAATAGCGCCCCGCTCTTCAATGCAAAGGAGCCCGGCCTCCTTTTATCCGCCTTATTCTCTCGCCTCCCCTCTTTTCTTTCCCTTTTCTTTTCTCTCTCTCTCCTTTTTTTTTTCTTTTCTTTTTTTTTATTATGGCGATTATTATCCCAGTCCTTTTATTTGTTGCGGCGGAGCCCCTCGCCCCCCCGAGACACACACACACACGCACACACACTCACTCACTCACTCACACACGCACGCACATGTAGCACACGCACCGCCCCGCAGCCGCCCGCCCGTCTGGGAGCGCCGCCGCCGCTCCGCTTCATCTAGCCCAGGGCAGCAGGCGCATGCGCCCATCCATATGCATGAGAGAGACAGCAGGAGGAGGGAGCAGAGGAGGGGAATGGCACGGGCAGGGGAAGGCAGGTACCGGCGGGAGGAGGAGGCGGCGGGGATGCCGTGAGCTGCGGGGCGGCGGCTCCCCCACCTGCGGGAGGCGGCGCGCCCCGGCCGCCCCGAGGGTCCGTCCCTCGGGGAGCGGCGCTCCGCAGGTGCTTCCAGCACGACCTGGAGCAGGAGGAGCCGCGCTGAGCGGCCCCGGCGCTCCCGGCTGAGAGCTTTTCCCGCCCCGCCGCTCGCTGAGGGGACGCGCGGGTCCTGCCCGCCCGGGAGCCGCAGCGCGTTCCTCCTCGGCGCTGGTGGAAGGAAGATCGAAGCCTTTTGGTGGACGCTTTTTGCGGTGTGAAACCTTTCCCCTGCCACTGGCCGGCGGCAGCCGCCCGCCCTTCCCGCCCCTAGGCAGCTGAGGCGGGCGGGCTGGGGGCGCTGCGGCGGCGGGCTCCCTCCCGAGCGGAGGGAGGCTCGGCTGCCCGGGACGCTCAGGTGGCCCCGGCCAGCGGCTGTCCTGAGGCAAGCGGAGGTGGCAGTGGGCACCGCGCGACTCGTGCCCGCCTCAACACGAGGTCGCGCCGCCGAGGGCCTCCCGCGCTCCAAGTGGGAGGAAGGATCCCTCAGCTGATCAGTCCCGGTAGCACGGTGCTGGCAGAGTGCCGAGACCATCAGGGAGCCTGTGCCCGCGCTGCGGAGGCTCATCCCGGTTTTCAGGTGGGTGCTGGGGTTGCTCTGCCACACATCCTTTGAGGAGCAAGGTCCAGAGCCACACGGCCAAGTGATTTACTTAAGGGACTCCCTGCCACACGTTACTGAGAAGCCCAAAAGTTTGTGCAGTAGCAAAAAGAGTTCAGACTGGTTCCCAGAGGAAGAGCCACACATCAAAGGGCATTGAACAAAAAAAGAAAATCCAAAAAAACCCCACCCCTAACTTTGTCTCTGGTTTGGAAAGTCCCTGGGCTGCAGGTCTAGAAGTTGGGTGACTGCTGGGAACTCGCTGCATCACTGTCCCTTTTTCCTGAGGGGCTGGCGACAGGAACTTGGCCTACATGACGTTTGGTCTGACCCAGAACAGCTATTCTTATGTCCTGATCTATTCCACTCTGATCTAACGCAATAGATGCGTGAATGTCTATTTTATACACCAGAGTCAGTGGTACAGAGGAAAACAAGATTTCTGACCTAATTTTATATCCTTTGTTTTCATTTCCTATGGCAAAAGCAAAGTGCCTGTTCTTGGCTGTGAGGTCTGACTCGTTCTAGAGTGCTCCAGGCTGGAAAGCTGGTAGTATTTGTGCCCCTCACCTTAGAACTGTGCTCAGACTTCCACCACACTCCTCCAGATCCTCTACCCATTTGTGAATTCATGACTTAGATTACACACTGGCAATTTTGGCATGCCTGTCAGGTGCGCAGTTGCCGGATACTCCTTCCAGCCTTACTCAGCCCCCAGGTTCCAGCAGTGTTGGTTGTACCTTGTTGGATTCATTAACTTTTCAAAGGCTGGTAAACCATCATGGTGTTTAATCTACAGCATGGCTGCAGTTTGGTGATACCAATGCCTCTCTTCTTTTTTCCCAGTGGGTGTTGGTTAGCTTCCACAGCCTGGTTGAATGTTACTCATTCCCAAGTGGCACATATCTGCTCCTCTGGGCCTTTAAATACCCTGCTGCTGCTGGTATGCTCTGTACCTTTAGGGCAGGTCTGGAGTTGGCCTTTCTGTAAAAGGTTACTCCACCTGTTTGACTCCAGTGCTTAGGAAATCAGTGTTCTCTTTCCCACAGTGCTTGTGACTCAGCAGTGTAGCTGCCCTCAAACAGAATGACTTGTCCAACAACTTAAAATGCTTTGCAAGCATTAATGAATTAAGTCTCCCAGTGTCTTGAGGTGGAGAGTATTAGTTATAGGTAAAGCAAGGCAGAGCATGAATCCTGTGCAGAAGTGCATTGCAAACCCTCTCCCTCGCAGCCCTGAAAGAAATTTTGACCTCATGGAAGTCAGCAGTAAAATCCCCCCTAAACTTTAATCTAGAATTTCCCCCTTGGAGTCCTATCTCTTGCTTTTTTGCTCTGGGCTGTCAAGAGTCCAGAGACCCAGTAGCCAGTGGCCCCCTTGAGCCACTGCATAGCAGCACTGAAAACCAGCTGAGCACGTTGCCTGCAGCCTGAGCATCTTTTCAAAATGCTCCCTTCCTTATGGATACTGCAACATGCAAACTGCTGCATGTGCACAGGGGACTGGACTGCAGTTGCTTGGAGCAGCCTGGAACCGGTACACATAAAACCCCTGCTACAAGGCTCTGCCTGCACGTCTCATGAGGTGTGGAGCTGATGTGTCTTCCTCTGTGGCTGGTGAAGAACTTTTCAGCGTTTGGCACTGGGCTTTTTACATTGCACAAAGTTACTTCCTGCTAATCTTCCTATTCCGACATAATTAGATCACATCCACATTAGAAGCTGTTACAGACATCGAGTGTGCCAAAGCCCAGCGTTACAGGCAGTGCTTCAGGCTTTGGGCCTGAATCAGCTCCCTAATATAGAGCTGTTCACTGAGGCCAGTAGGAGATTGCCCGGGACTTCGGTGGGACCAGGATCACAGCCTTTAGAGGGAGTGTCTGGCTTAGGAGGGTCAGGTGTCGTAAAGTCAATTCTTTGTGAGGAAAGTTGTAATTTCCTTTTAAAGCTCAGTGACTCATTGAGCCATGGCTGTGAACAATCCCACAGGATTTCCTTAGATTTGTGATACCTGAAGGTAAGCTTGGAATGGCGCCCCTGGAAAAGATCTTCGTTCAGGGACCTGATGCATCTCATTTGGTGACTAAACTTTTGTTTACTACTGTAATGCAGATCAAGACAGTTGTGTAATCATAGGGGACTGACTGCTGCATCAGCCTTTAATAAACCAGTTAAAAGACTACCAGAAAAAGAATTTGTTGATATGTGGAATCTGTGATCATAAAGCTCAATGACCTCTTTTCACAGCACACAAGCTAAAGGAGCCCTTTGTTCCTCCAGATTTTTATAAAAGTAGTTTTGCTCCTCAAAATTAGCCAATAAAATGAATTTGCTACAGTTTTAGATGTAAGCCTGGGCAAACTGAGTGGAAGAGTGAAATTTCATCCACTCGGCTAATCCTTTATCTAGGAGTTAAGCTTCCCTGTTGCAAGGAGAAGGATGTATCGCCACAGTCAATCACGGATGAGTGAGCTTTTAGATAAGGCCTTTCCTATAATACACCCACAACACTTAATTTTCCTCTGGCTGTTCTGGAAGTGACCTGCCCACTTGGGCGAGTGTCGCGGAGCAGAGATAGGGCCCGCGCCATGCTGCTCGGCTGACATGCATTTCAGAGCAACACATTCCAGCAGATGAACCCATTTGCACAGTTGAGTGATCTAAACTTAGAAAGCTAATTTCTCTAATTACAAAGTGAGACTGAACTCCTGTAAAGCTTTTCATCACCTGAGTGGAATGGGAATTGCGCTTCCGTAATCATTTAAAGCTTAGAAACTAATTAGGAAGCATTTTGTGGGGAAGCCACACCCAGTGTTAGACTATTTCACAAATGGAGCAGGGGAGAAAACTACCACTGATGAGAAAGTTAAGCAAGTGGCAGAGGTTAGGAGAAAGAGCAGTTTTCCCAGCCTGAAGAATGCATTCCCACTTCTATGAAAGCTTCCCAGTCAGGCAATTTCTTAAAGCCGCGTCTTCAGGCAAGCTTTCCAAATGTGACAAAAGATTTTGGAGAAGAAGATGCTGTAGTAACCAGAGCCTCAAATCTAGTTTGCTGCCACAAGCCCTTACTTTCTCCTTTCCCTGGACAACTAAAATTTCAAAGCTGCACTGTGTTTATTGTGCATGTGCATTTTGTCACTTTGAGATTCTCGCCTTAGTTTTTCTGTATGTTAGAAGAATTTCATTCCCCAGAATGAAAGTGAGGCACTAAATCTATTTCAGAGGATACTCAGAGGAAAAAAAAAAAAGATTCTGGGGTACTCAGAAATTACTGCAGTGAGAACCAGTAAAGTCCCTGAAAGAGTTAAAGCTGTAGTACCAAAAAATACATCTGTTGTAGAACCTTTATGTTTTATCCCACTGTAATTAAGTGAATCCATAACATTATTGCTTTCTGTCACAGCTTAAAATTGAGACCTTACTCCATTCCAGAGAATAGTGCTGTTTGTCCTTCAGTTTCCTTTATTTATATGCACATAAAACCTGCTCTCTGGTTGTTTCTCTGTTAACCCTTCAAGGATCAGATGCCTCCACATTAACCTGTGGACCCAACTGCTTTGTCCTTCACTTATCCTCCCCAGGGGTGGGATTCCTGTGCAGCAGGGATTTGATCTCAAATCCCCGCTTTCTAAAAGCAGGGAAGAGCTGGGACTATGAATTTAGATCTGGGTAGGGGTACAGCTTATCAAGGTGGAGTAGCTCCCAGTAGGTGCAAAGACTGTGACACTGAGCAGTGCTGGCACATCTGTCACAGACAAGATCACACTTTCGTTTGATAAGCAGCAACATCAGCTATTCTTGTCAAAGAGACTGCCCTGAAACCTGGGCTCAGCCTCATCTCCAATGAAAAATGGGGTGCTTTTAAAAGAGCTCCAAGTTTCAAGTAGTGTTTTCCTCACAGCTTTCTACAAAGGTGCTTCCTTGAGCCAATTTTATTGACGAAGTGCTCAGACCAAGTTTCATTTTCTTGTCATGACAGCATCAAAATGCTTGAACTTCTCATGCAGATTGTTTTCATTGTTAATTGCATGTGAAAGTATGTGTTCAATACGTTCTCAATCACAAATTATCCTGTGGGTGCAAGACTGAAGTACACAGGGTGTCATTTAGCTAAGAAATGTCTAAAGAGAAGAGAGCTGTGATTAGCAGATTTAAATTTGAGTGTACAGTAAATGACTTCTTGTTGTTGCCTGCCATCATTCCCTGGCTGATCTAATATTCTGGGCCTTGACTTTACTTACTCCTGTGTGGGGGGTATAAAGGGAGTAGCTTCATTTGGCCTGAAACTTTTAAAGACATTACGATTCCTAAAATCCAAATTCAGCTGAAAATAGAGATGTGCCTAAATCAAGAAACAAAAACCTTTAGCTTAGGGATGTGTTTAAATAACTTGCTGGAGTGGTCAGTGGGTTGAGCCACAAAGTTTAGTGCATGGGAGTGATGCTGCTGATCTACAGGGGAAACCCTTTCTTCAGGGAGCTAGGGCTGTGCACAGTGGCCTGTTTTTACCTGGTCCCTTGGCACTACTGACTCCCTGGTGGAAGGAACCTTTTTGCATCAGCTAAATGTTTTTTATCAGCAGGTGATAAAAACACAGGCCACAGTTGGGTGGCTGGTGTCCTTGGTAGTACAGATAAAGACAAGGCTCTAAAGGGGAGAAGAAATGTCTTTCTCTGTGTTCATCCTTTACATAAGAATGGAAAAAAAAAAAGCCTCTTGACCATTCTGCATATCTCAACAGTGCTACTACCTGGAGGACTTTTCTGTCACTGATCATGCAGCGAGAGATCTGACAGGACTGGGCGTTAGAGCCAGTGGCATTTGGAAGAATCAGAGTCTGCACTGATTTGGGAGTTTTGGTGTTGAAAATTCTACATTTTGGATAAGATTTGTATCAACACAGTTCATCACTTGAGACTCTTCCAGTCCCACTCTGGAGTTAGCTGTGGTCAAAATGCCTGCAGCTTCCAGCAGGACCATGGAAAATAGAGCAAATGAGAAGGACTGGAATGAGAACAGTCTATGGGCATCAGGGAGAGGTGGCAAATAAAGGGACTTCTTGGGAGTCTCAGCAAGATACAGGTCCCTGTCACCCTGCCTCTCTGGTTAAAAGTTTGTCTTTGCTCTTTCCACAGTACCTGGAAGGTTTTCCATTCCTGTCTCCCTGATAGCTGTTTTGTCTCACAAGGCTTTCAAGCACACAGGAGATGATTTTCTCTTCAATTTTTCCTGACCTCAGACCTGAGGCATGGACCACTCCAGGTGGGGTGAAGGACATCCCTTATTTGTGGCACTGTGACAGCAGGACAGCTTGGAAGACCTGAAAGAAAAAGAGCCTGGCTGTAGAACTGGACTCTTAAAACCAATTAACTTCTTTGAAGGTAATGGCATTACCCAGTGTGCTCCAGCTTTCTGTCTGAAAGGGGCCACAGACTCTAGTAGGTCCACAATCTCTGTGTCGCCCTGAATTGTTGGGGTTTTTTTTATATATATAATGATGATTTTTATTTACTGTGGCAGAGAGGAACGAATGAAGATCTGCCACAACCTGAATAGAAGCCATTCCACACCTGTCCCTTTAACTGCACATTTGTGGTTGGCTGCCTTTTATTGTCCTCCCCTGCTCTGGGGCTGCAGGGCAGTGTGTGTGTGTGTGTGTGTGTGTGTGTGTGTGTGTGTGTGTGTGTGTGCAAGGATTTCCCAGCCTAGTGGGTGACCCTTCATCTCTCTGCTCCGAGCAGTGGCTTCCGTCCTCTCCTTTCTCTCCAATATTTATTGGAAGCACGTGCTAAGGAATCTGTGAGCCTGCAATGCTAATGAGTGCGTGGCATGGAGCAGGGCAGCAGATGCAAAGGGACAGGCACGTTTCCTAATGAGGGAGTCTCGAGACCCATCTGTTGAGTCTCTTGGGCCCTCAGTGCAGTTTGCTGCCCGAGGTTGCCTGTGGAGGGTTTTTTTTTCTCTGATGCTTTTAGTTCTCAACAAGTGCAATCCTGTATAGAGCAGCATGTCATGGGCTTAGGTTTTGTTGTTACTAGCAGATAATGTGACTTTGAAAAGAACGCCCCTGCCCCAGCTGAAAGGAGGATAACCCTCGTCTACCCCCTTCCCTCCCATCCTTCTTGCTCGGATCAATAACAGGTCCCTAGGCACAAAGCCTGCATTCTTTTATTCTCAAATTAGAGCAGCTGCAGCAGCAACACCACAGCTCATTGGAAACCTATTAGCTTTTGAAAGACTTAATCCAGTTTGAAAATAACTAGTGTTTCTCAATCCTTCACGCACTCACTCCTGTAAGAGTTCTTAGGCCGCATTGACAGCGGGACTGGGCTAATTATTATAATAACCTGCATCTCTCACCGTGTCCCAAAGGAGCAACAAAGGCAAAATGTCAGTTTCCCAGCTTCACATGGCCTAAGAACATTGGATTTACTCTGCCATATCACACCCTATCGCTGAGCTCTACCGCCTACCATCTTGCCTTCAATGGTGACTGATGTCTTGTGATTCACTCTCCAATTTCATAGTTTTTAAGGCCAGAGGGGCTATTATGATAATCTATTTGACCTCCTGCACAACACATTAGAATTTCATCCTAGGTGGGATGAAAGCTGGGAGCAGCTGGATTATTTGATGTGGCTCTGCTGGGCAGCAGTAGAGATTTGGGGGTTCCTGGGGGTACTCTTTGCTGAAGGGGAATTTCGGTTTTTTCCTTTTTTTAAAGCACCTGAAGCACAGAGCTTTGTGAATGGGTGCATACATGGCAAATGCCTTCCTTTGGAGGTAGGTGAGCTGATTTTACTTGGAAAGGGCTTGCTCCCCTGTCTTGGTTTCTCGTTAACTTCTGTATTTCAGAATACAGCATCTCAGCATTTACTCAGCATCTCCCTGTAAAAGCACTTTAAGATAATTATTCCCATTTTAAAGCTGGAGTCTGAGCTTCAGAGATGTTTAGGCCTTAAGTGCCTTGTGAAGACCATTGCAACGAGGAAATAAAGTCTTCTTGAACAGGATCCTCAATTTCATGCCCCAAGTCACACTGGAAATCTGTATAAGATGAGGGAGCTTGTTTTCTCATTTTTCTTGAGTTACAGCCTAGTGTGTTTGCAGGGACATCTTTCTCTGCTCAGACTTTTCCTGTGCCAGCCCTAAACCTTTCCTGTAAGTACTGCCAACTGTTATCATTAGTGTTGGTACAGATATTTTGCCAGAGGTGGCTGGGGTGGGACCACCAACTGATTCCCGAAGGCCACTGAACAGCAACTGCTTTTGATTTCTACTGACCTGGACCAGATTCAGTGTGGTGACCTAGAGCTAAGGGGCTCAGTATCTCATTACTAATCCCTTGAGCTAGCCAATTCCTTCCACCAAGTCAATGTTTTCTAAAGTGTTAAAAGACTTTTCCTGCCTGCCTGCCCATTAAATCCTGCTCTTCTGTCCGTGTCCTTGGATCAGCCTAATCACTGAAGTGGATCAGTTTCAAGTCTTAATGATGCAAGCTGTGGTCCTGACAATGCAGAAGATGGCAGGCAGCACAGCTGAGGCAGGCTCTGCTGTGGGGGCTCTGCTTTGGGGTAACCCTGATGTGCTGCTTTTGTAGTGCATTGCCAGCTGGGATACAGGGTGTTTCCTGCCTTTGGCTTATTTATCTCATATTTACAATTTACGTATGCTTTTAGATACATTTAGTTAAAAAAGAAAAGAAACCATGTGTTTTCCTGGATTGTCCATTGGTACTGCTTTTTGGGTGCAAGTAATAGTTTTCTTCTGTGATATTTTAATCTTCTCACTTTCCTAGATGAGGAGTTTGGCTTTGCAGAAAGAACTATGTGGAACACCATCACTGTGTTTAATGTATCTTTATTATTAAAGTCTTATATCTTAGAGATACAGAGAAATGTGTTTCAAGAGAGCATGTACAGAAAACCACATTAGAATCAGCAATAGCCTCATCCACATATACCTAGTCAGAAACAGCTTCCATTTGCTTAGTTTTAGATTGAACACAGAGCAGCTTATAAGTCTCATATATGTGTCTCCTTTTCCAGCAAAGCTTCTTCATAATTTTTATAGACTTTATATTTAGACTTCATAATTAATATAATTTATGTTCATAATTAATACAATTAATTAATACAATTAATATTCATAATTCATGGTGGACATACACATTGCTCCATGTATATGCTTTTTTTTCCATATATTTATATATATATATCTGTGTGAAAAAGGGAAGTTATTCTCAGATATTTCAGTTATTTATCCCTGGTAACACTTTTCTTAATATTTACTCTGGTAAAATGGGCATGGCTGTGTTTTTATGAGGAATCTTCTTTGTCTTGCAAAGTAGGAACACTTTCCCCCACTGCTTATGTGCACACAGGCACTTGAATTCAAATTTCCCTTATCAATTTTTCTTAAAACAAAAATTATTCATAGAGAGCAACTCTGCCTTTGACTGCCTATACTAGACCAGGCTGCAGATGAGAAGAGCATGAATCTCCTAGGTTCTACTTTTGCACTTCTGGAAGGAGCTCAGTATCCCCTGAGTGATACAAAGCACATTTTACTTACTTCCTTTTAGTCAGTGGATCAGGATACTCTAATTCTAGGCTATCTCATTAAGAATCTTCTCAAAATAGTTAATTAATCTCCAGAATCTCAGGGGTTGCTCCTTTCTAGTACTGATGATCTCAGTTAATGCTCTGTTACCATTTGAAACCAAGTTCTTAATGTGGAGCTTGACATGAAGGCCCGTGACTAGTAAAGACACAGAAGTAGAATCTGACAGTGCCCTTCCTCTTGCTAGCACTTTGTTTATGTGAATTGTTTCCCAAGTTAACTCCTGTGGCCTAACCCCAAAGAAGAGAAGATCTAATCTCTAATTGTCCTCTGGGACCATGCCTGCAAGGTCCTTGAAGAATATATCCTGTTTCCCAGTCAAAGAGTCAATCCAAGGATGTGTCCTGGCTTCTCTTCTCATTTGAAGATTGTTTACCTGTTATTTGTGAACTGTGTTTTGTCTATGGACTGTTCCTGGTGCAGTCACATTGTGATGCTTGCTAGAGAAGGAGGAAGGATTAAAATGGCACAAACTTTACATTCAACATCACATATACCATGAAGCCATTTTGCATTTGCACCGAAGTCCAGTCAACCCTTGGAGGCTGCAGGAATTCTGCCATTGGTGAAAGACAGATTGGGCCTGTAATAAAGAAATGTTGGGAGAATTCCTAATTACCTGCTCTGATAATGTTTTAGAGCAGCATGTTATATGTTAGTGGGTATCAGATGTGACACAAAACATCTGATAACATCTGTAAACATTTCAGGATGCTGCTAAAATGAAAGCAATTCAAGGATCAATGTATATATGAGTGTCAAAATTCAAACCCAGCTGTAGCAGACAGAATGCTCTCATTTATGCCAGCTGGAATTACAGTTTGGACATTTTATTAGAGTATGAAGTGGCCACTTACTGTTCAAAGAGATTTTAACTGAAAGGAAGGCAACTAGGGCTGAAGAGCTGAAAGCACTGAGTTGTATTCATTTGGATTTAAAATGGGTATTTTGGGCCAGTGAAGCTTCAAAATAAGCTTCAAAATTCTCAAACCAAACAGTTTTCCTTTTGGTAGCCGAAAAGGAAACCACACATCCAGGAGGAATGTAGATCAAAGCAAACTCTGCAAATGATGCAGAAACACATAAAATAACAAACAAAGCTGGTGGGAAGAGGGGAGCTTTTGTAAGTAGATAGGTCTGTTCATGTTACACTGAAACCAAAGGCAAGACAGCTAAAGAAGGTACAGGAGAGGGGTTTATAAAGGTACAGATTTTTCTCCTCATAGGAATTTTCCAGCCTGTTTTTGCATCTCCATTGTATTTGCAAAGTAACAAATAAGGGGCATACTCAGCAGCAGATCTCACTGATACCAGCTTTTGCCTTTCACCACCCTGTCTTATCTCTTACTTTCCTTCTCTTTTTAGTTTTCCCTAAGCCTCCCTCTGCCAAAGTCTGTGGCAAAACATGTTTGTTTCACTGCTCACCCACAATTCTCTTAAAGTACATAATTGGGTCATCCTCCATAACTAAACTTACAATATTTAGGTAGTTTAGCTTTTATACTTGCAGAACAGAACAATTCTAAATGTACCACTATTAGTTGTTTACACATTTGTTTAGGATTTTATGTATGAGAGTAGAAATCTACCTCAGACCTGTTTTTAACAGGAAAAATAATCTTGCTAAATAGTTTAAAACTCCTTGTTTCACTTATGTATAAGTGACTATGTTGCTGCAATAAGTAGTTTTAAAAACAGAAGTGATAGGGACGTGGCAATTGTTGCAGTGAAGTAATTCTTCTGCTGAATGAGTTGTTGAGTCCTTTCTTGGATGCATCTTCATGAAGTGATGGGCATGTAATTCCTGAACTCCTCAGGGTTTTCTTTCACAGAATTCGCCACTCAAGAGGAAGGACCTTGCAGAAGGGAGAAGGTTTTCTTGTCCAACAGAGCCAAGAGGAGCTAGGATTTTGGGGATACCTGTGCTCCCTCCTGTGGATCCTGTGGACGTCTCCATTTCCCTTTTGTGTTGCCAGCTCTTCCATGTGCCAGTCTGGCTGAAGAAGCTGCAAGTGTGGCACCTACCTCACTTTTGGTAGAGAACATTTCCTCTGCAGGAGGTAATTTATTTAATCTAGGCCAGAAAGTAGAAAAGCAACATTTCTTCATCAGCCTCATTTATTTACACAGAGAACGTGTCTCTTACCTCTCATCCCCTCTCTCTTCTGCAGCCACACACATTTTGAAAGCACCCTGGTCCATATTTCTAGAGTAGAATGGGTTGCTGGGGATCTATAGATTCAAGAACAGGGCATAAGCTGGATTTACACTGGAAAGATTTGATTTCCATTTTGGAAAGGTTTAATTTCCTTTTTTTTTTTCTTAGGCAGACAGCCCCTTTTCTCTCTGCTTTGTGGAGCAGCCATTCGTCAGGAAGGACAGGCTACACTGTACCCATCCTGTGCAGATCACTGGAGCCACATCTCACTCTCCCATCTCCCCCTGGGCGGTGCACGAAAGATGCCTGCTCCTTATGGAGAGGGCAGGGGACTGGAGGAATGCTGCTCTTCTGAAGACTCTCACTGGGATAGCTCAGGGGTGGGTGGAAAACAATATTTTCCCACTGTACCTATTGAGCCTTGTTTGCACCAGAGATTTCTTCTAGCAATGTTTTATTTCTCCAGGACTCTGGAATTGTTTGTCCATTCTTTGACCTTTTTTTTTTAAAGTGGTCACTTTTAACCTGGATGGAGACCAGTGAAAGTTTGAGCTCTGTATCCAGGGAAGCTCCTCTCTGCAAGAGCACTGGACCAGTGAATAGGCTGCAAGCCTAAGAGTGCCAGACAAAGAGACAGCCTGCAGCAAAAGGGATGTTTGTACTGTGGCCAGAGTAGGCTTCCTTAAAAATAATAGCCAAGGTAAACACTATCAATTTACAAGTTAGATGCTTGTAAAAAACCACCAGCCCATTTGCTAACCCATTAAGAAGTGAAATAAGACTTGACAGTTCACTGTGCTGTGATTCTAAGCATGATGTTTCCCTGAGAAAGAGTGCCCGTGCTGCTGTGAGTGTTTTGCAGCCACTGATGGCAAGGGATTGGGAAGAATTGTTGCTGTCCAGAAGTTTGTACATGGGTTGGTTTCAGGTTGTTTAAACCTATCCACATCAAGTGACAAAATGCAAAGCTGTCAGACCTGACCTGGCAAAATGGAGCTCGCATTCCAAAAAGAGTATGTCCATTCTGTGACTTCCGTTTTTCTACTCAAATGGAGTCTTTATGTTTGTGACTTCAGGTAACAAAAAATGTGAGATGTTTTGTTGAAAGAGGATTAAGCCCAAGCCCAAATTAGCTTTGCCAAATTTATTCCCAAGGAGATGCCTTCCAAATACAGAATAAATTCCCATGTGTGACCTGCTTAATTCTCAGTAGGTATGTGGGCAGCAGATCTGAAATATGGTCAAAACTCTGCATCCAGTGGCTCACTGGGTGATCCTGGTCACCAGAGGAGGAAATGCTGGCCATGCCCAGTTTTGGGAGGAAGTTCATTGGTGGGAGAAAGTTGAAGAGACCTTGATGAAAGGCATGGGGTAGACCAGCTCTAAAGCAGACTAGACAGTTTCTGAGTAATTTTATACAGAGTATTTCAAAGTTTCTAGGAAATCTCTCATTGAGTCCAAGAGGTTGTATATGTCCCAATGTTTAGCTGACCTCAGATATATGGGAAGTCACCTTGGAATTTTTTTAAGGACAGCAAACAAACAGCTTCCAGTAAGATTGTGATGGTTGTGTTTTGCACTGATAACTGGGATCAAAAATCAACTTCATTCTTCAGGAGATAATCCTTAGTCCATAAAACTGAATTTAAGCAGTTGATGCAGAAAAGTGGCATAGAGAGATAAAGTAAATCAAAGTGAGTAAGAAAACCTGCTTAGGAATAAGCACTTAGCCTGAACCTTACATAAAAACTATCCAGGCAGGAAATGAAATATATACTTCACTATGAAACTGAAGACATCAATTGTCTGAGGGTCTTTTGCTGAAATACCTTGCTGTGTGCAAGGCTTTCAAGGCTGGTCTTTCACTCTGGTGACTCAAACATCGTTGATAACCATAGCTTGAAAACTGATCCAAATGGACCTTTGGGGTCTTTATTTTGCACACTTTTAATCTGGACCCAGCTTTCTAAAACATGTGATTAAATATTTGATAACTCTGACTACAATTAAAACTGATTAGTCTTTAATTCAGGGATTTTATAAAGTAAGTAAACAATTTCCCCTAAACTTCCAGAGACTCAGAAGCCCATAAAGATCCATAAGAATTAGGAACAGCTGCTTTTACACAAGTGTTAATATAGCTATTGCTTTTATTACAGTGTGGTTCCTTCACAGTATCTCTTATGCTTACATTTGTTAGCACAAGAGTCATATTCTCAGTCAAGATAGTCATTGGCATTTTGGCAACAAAAAGCTATAATCATAAAAAAATTTTGTGTAAGCAGCATTTTCACAATTCAAGTCCTGCCTTTGAGGGATTTCTGACAACTCTTAGCTTGAAAGGGTCAGTTTTTAAACAAGGAAAATGCTGTTAATATCACCATTCTATAGGGAAGTCATAGATAAAAGGAGGAAAACAATAGGGAACCACAAATACTGCCCTACCAGATAAGATATCCAGTGTGATAACATTTGTTGGTATTGGTCAGTATAAGGAGAAAAGAAATTAGAAAGCAATTAATTATTTTTCTAAATTAAAAAAGGATGCCAAGTCTTTTGTTAGTCATTTGGATGAGAATCACAGGACTTGATAACCCTGTAGTTGTACCTTGTCATAAATAACACTGATTTGTTGTGAAGTGCAGCATTTGTGGTTTCCTGTTTGTTTTTCTGGCAGAGTTCCATAGATTATTTATTCATATCAAGACTTTTATTAAATCACTTTAAAATATCATCTTTCTTCTCCATTGATAGAACCTTTGTGGTTTGTTAGGAGAGAAGGCTGAAGAGGACACAGCTCTCTGTATGTTTGATCTGTTGTGTAACTCTCACATAATTTTCTTTGATAATCATAGTCCAGGTGTTCTTAGGCTTTTTTTCCCAGACATTTCTTTAAGCTTTCTGGGCACTTCACTTGCCAGTCTCTGGACCCCCCTTGTTTCTGCTCTTGTCCCCTTCCTGTGGATTCAGGATTTCAGACAAGTAACTTATGTATGGACACTACTGTCCTAGGAGAGTAATAAAATGTATACTAAATGCCCACATGCTATAAACAACTGTCTAGACAAGACTTTACAACACTTATCTCATCCATGGCTCTTATTTTTTAGGTTTTAGACTATTAAAGAACAAGTATAGTGAATTCTGTTGTTAAGAAAGTGATGGCTTGGCTGAGGCAGGTAGGTGTTTTAGGCTTCTACTACTGAATAATTATGTCTGAGTGAAAAATAAAGGTATTGAAATGACAGGAGACCTACAACACTGAGCATGACTTTTCAGCCTGGACACAATTTTTCATATTGCTGCTGGAGGTAAATTCGCAATGAGTCATAGCATGGTGGCACTGAAAATCTGTTGGTTCAGGCCTGTGGTCTAGGATGATCACATTACAATTTAAAAGTTTCCAGTACATTTGGGTATCTTTAATTCTGGAGTATGTGTTTCAGGAAGGCTTTCACTCTCCATATTTCAGCGTGTCTTGCTGCTGACACTGAGCACTGAGCAGCGTGAATGGCTCATGTCAGGGGATCTTGGTCTGTGGTGAAAGAACAGGAACAAGTCCAGTACATGCAGAACAACTGGCTTTTGTTTACTGAGTCAGAGCTGCAAAACCATAAAGGCAGCAAAAGCTGAATTCAAGGGACATAGAAATAACAGAGTGGGAATGGAAAGGAGAATCAACATTTGAGGGTTCTTCTGTGTGAAGCAGAGATCTAGGTTCCAGAGATGGAGGAAAGATGCAAATCATTCTTCCAAAACTTTTTGATGCAAGGACCCCTTGTTTTAAGTTTGGATTTAAGGCTCTTGGAGTGGAAGACATTATTCATCAGCAAGTATTCCTCAACACCTTCCCTCCCTCTCAACTTTCAGCCTGGTTCATCAAAGCCAAAAAGGTGGCTCTACATGATAAATTTTCTCTCAGACTGCCAGCTGAAGCTGGGGTTCTCTGTTGTAAGAGAGAAAAGCTTCATTGCAAGAAGAGTTTTCTTAGATTTTATTAAAAAAAAATGCACTCAGCATTCCTGGTAGAGACTTCCAACTTATTGGAAGCTACTGCTTTACTGAAAAACCTTTGGTCTTTTAGAGCATTTTAAAACATACTCTTAGGAAATGCTGTATTGCTGTGGGGCATCTGGCTTGTAATCAGTCAATCCTTTCAGTCTAACTCTTCTGTCATGACACCGACCCAGAGCATGCCTAGTGTGGTCCTGGGGAGCCATGTGCCTTATATGTCCATTGCAACTTGCAGGAGGTCAAGTAGGGGGAAGCCAAAGGATTTGTGCAAATGGTGGAGCCAAGCAGAAGGTCAGGGATGGCATTTTGTGGCCATGGGAAAGAGACAGCTCTTTCTCCTGGGGTCGGGATGAGTCTCTGTCAGTGCTGAGTCCCAAAGACTCACAGGGCTTCCATGGCTGGCACCCAGTGTTCTTAATTTTGTGGTGAATAAAAACCCTGAAAGCACATAATTTAATCTGCCTGAAGATAATTGTTGAAATAAATCATTCTCTTGTTTAAAGAATAAATCTTCAGCAAGTTTCAAGAGAGCCTACAGCACTGCTGATTTTAATCATTACTCTGCACAGGGTAGTGTCTATACTGCTTCGTGTTTCCAAACCAGCAGTGCTGCTATTAAAAAGATAGGCTTGGATTTAGAAGCTGTCACAACCCAAATGAAGCTTTTTTGGGGATTCCTGGATTCACAGGTGAAAGAGAAGAGGTCTGGTGAGCAGAGACTTCCCTCTGTGGGTTTAACTCACCATGAACTGCACTGCCACTTGGTGCCTCAGTTACGGTGTCCGAAGGCAGGGTTCTGTGGCCAGCACTCTGCAGGGCACTGGCATTCTGGAGGGAAGGAGCACTCCAGGAAAGATGGCTATTTGAGGTTTTCTGGTGTTGCTGGGATATTGGCGGAATACGGGCTGTGTATGACAGGAAACGTGCTGTGGTGTGTCCAGCTGTGCCACAGAGAGCGATTCCAGTCAGTGGTGGGCGATTTTTATCAGACCGCCCTGTGGTCACCCTGTGGGCTCCCCAGGGCTCTGCTGGGCAGCTGCTCCTCTATAGCATGTACTGCTTTGGTTGAAATTTTTCAGGGTTTGGCTGGTCCACAGGGGATTTTTTTTTGAGGGTGTGAAAAGGATCGGTTTGGGTGAGACACATTCTAGCAAAGCAGGAATTACACTGGTCAGCTGAGGTCTGCAGAGTCTTACTTCACTAAACCTCCCTGTCCTGCATCTGGGAGCTGTGCTGGGGCAGAGGTGGTTCCCTGCAGAGGCAGGATGTGGGCTGGACCACTAAGGTGTTCCAACCACAAGCGAGGTAGGATTTGGATACACTACAGCTTCTTTTGAGGCTTGAGGGCTCAATTAGCTCTTGGCAATTTAGTGGCTCCTATGACTGCACTCTCCATTCCCTGGCTGGCTAGTTAAAAGGTGTCCAGCTAATTTATGATACTTAAGTTAAATAACAGAGAATTTGGACCATTTGTGCATTAATCCATTATGGACTGTAGGCAGGTTCCTGCTACTTAACCATTTTTTTCCTGTCCAGTAGCTGAACACCAGAGAATGTTGCTGATGCTGATATTCTCCCATATTTCTGCTGGGTTTTTTTTTTCTTTTCTTAGAGTTCACTTGAAGATTTTGTCTCTGGGAGAAAATCTAGGAGGAATGGACACTGCTCTAGTCTTTTCCATTACAAATAATTCCATTTCTCCCTGTCATCCAAACTGGGAAGTACATTCTGTTCTGCTCTTTTGAAGCTGATTGTAGGGCTAAAAAAGAAATTCATATAGTCTTTGGCATAGCAGCATTTGAGTGGTTTTAAGTGGTTGGAAATTAATTTGTTGTGCTATTTAAGCTACTTTGAGGAAGAGATCTAGCTACATTTTATTTTGGTTGTATTTTTATGGAATGTGTGTCTTATTGGAACCAAATATATTTGTTTTGTGCTAGACTGATGTACACCAGTTAAAGTGTGCCCCCTGGCACATGGAATTGAAAGCTGAGGGTTTTCTCAGGCACAGATTCCACCAATCCCCCTCAATTCAAGGTACTCCAGCTGCTGGGTTTGTTAGTGTATGTAATACATATGGAAACACTGGGTCCCAGTGCCATTTCTCTCAAGTCATCAAGCCTTAGAACTTGCTTTCGTCTGAAGCAAAGTATTTGTTAGATGTTATCAGACAGGACCTTACTGTGGGTTAAATCAGGGTTTGTTAAATTGTTAAATATCATATAATAGTTTGGATTGAGGGGGAATCTTAAAGGTCACATTGTCAAACCCCCTTGTAAGGAGCAGGGACATCTTCAACCAGATCAGGTTGCTCATATCCCCCTCCAGCCTCACCTTGAATGTTCCCAGGGAGAGGGCAAGCACAGCTCCTCTGGACAAAATGTGCCAGTATTTTACCACCCTCACTATAAAAAATGTCTTCTTTTTATCCAGTCTAAATCTACCCTCTTTTACTTTATAGGTGAGCATGGGATATGTTTAACTCCAAAAGTGGTGAGGATGTAGACAGTATGTCATGAATTGTTTTACTGTGTCCACTATGTTTCTTGCATAAATCATACAAGTGTCATGTGTTGCAAGCACAAGGTTTCATAGATAAAAACATTCTTAGAAATTTTCATTTGCAGAAAATCTTGGGAGCCTTTGTTCAAAGTTAAAGAAAAAAAAATAATCAACTTAGAGCACTTATAATTCAGCCTCCAAAGAATAAATTGTAAAAGAAACAGGATGACACTTCCGGCTATCTTTAGAGGGAGGTCTGTTCAATAATACATTTCAGGTGACAAAACACAAATATGATGCATAGTGCCAAATGGAAGGAAAGAATAGACCTCTGCTGCTGGGAATAGAAGACGACTGTAGTAATGTGATTATGGAAATGGTCAACAAGTCATAGTCTTGTGCTTTTGTTCACTGTAATTAACTTCTTGGAATGGCACAGTCGCTTTCTCTGTGCTCATCAGATGGCCCGGCCTTTGTGTCCACAGTCTGTTATTTCTCCTGCAAGCCTCCAAGTGCATTGCTAAATGAATTCATTGCTGGAACAAAGATTCAGTAGCAGAATAGAGATTGATATCTTTTGTTGTCAGACATTCAATACCATATAGCAATCCAATTACTTAAGCTGTTTCTATCAGTCTTATTACGGCTCACTATTGAGGCATGCTTTAAAGCTGGATAATTCTGTCTTGCAAGAATGTAGTGGAACAGATTAGCACTTTAATGAAAAGGCTTTCTGTGGGCCAGGGCACTTCCATTGTATGTGTTGCGATTGAGGAATCATACCTAGGCAAAAGCCTGGAGTCACTGTTGCAAAGAGTGATCAAAGGGAAGCCTGAAATGTGTACAGTTGCTTTAAGAAATTTTATGGGTTATAAAAAAATAAAATAAAAACTGGCAAAGTTTCTGTCTGCCATTCCCTGTCTGTTGAGAATCTGTGCTGCACTGGGAAAAGGAAATTACTTATTGGAATTCAGATTGTGGAAAGGATATGTCATTTTGTGTTTGAACTTTTCCTCCACTGTGCTATAGGTCGAATTCTGTGCTTAGCTGTAGCATTTTAGGAATGCTGGCATCATGGATTCAGCACAAGGCTTATTTGCATACAGCTTCCCTGGTGGATGTTTGGAGAGGAGGGGCTTCTAGTCCACAAAGACATAGAAGGCTTTGGTAACTGCAGGTAGAGGAGGAAGGATTAGACCAGCAAGTCAGCTTTGCCAGGTTTGCATCTTCACTCCTGCTTTCTGCAGCACAAAGCAGGCATGGATTGAATCCCAAGGCAGCAGAAAGCTGGAGCTGGAGTGTCAGTAAGACATCAAAACTTAGCCTGGAGAGTAGAAGTGAAAAAAAAATAGTTTACTGTGAGAAAAAAGCGAATAAACATATCTACTTAGCAAATATAATTTTTTTTATATTGCATATGTAAATCACACCTAAGTCTGTTGTGTGAAGCACAAGCAGTAGAAGCCTGGGAGATGCCAGATTGAATTTGTATGTCCAGCAAGTCAATTTGGCTGCTACTTGAATGTAGGATTTCTGATGGACTTTTAAAACGTAATAAAACTCTTCAACTCTCTTTCAGGCCTCAGCAGAAACATCTGTGCTTTAAGTCAACACAGTGTGACCAGAAGAACCTCAGAACTGCTGAGGTTGAAGTAAACTGGAAACAGAGATTATAGCGCTTCTGTACGGATACACACAGCTTGGGGTCATTCATGAACACGAGTATTTCTAAACTTGTCTGAAATACCACCTGTCTAGGTCACTCCCTAAATAACAGGGATATGGTTTATTTTTTGATGTGACAAATGGACCAAAGCAAACACTTACTTGGAGGGAATTTCCACAGGACAACACTGATGATGTGCAGCAATCTGAGCTGCCTATTTTTCCTGGATGCAAAAAATTGTATGATTTATCATTTCATTATAATACAGCTGATTTTCCATTTCTTGGGGTGGTTTTACACTACCAACAGCTAAATATTTTCTCCTCAGGGATGAAATTATAAAGTGTTGCCAAGGCACACATGTTGTCTGCCTGTAACATTTCCAAAGTATTATTTAGGAGAACAGCAATTATAAAGACATTTACCAAAGGAAATTATATTTGAGTTAGGATAAGGATGTGGGGGTGCGAACATAAGTCTGAGGAACACCTGGAGTTTATCTGTGCATTTCGATTTGTTTCCAGAAAGTGTTTGTGTTCCTGTCTGTAAAACACAAACACTGATTTTCTTCAGCAATAAAGGTATGACCCCGTTCTTCAGTTCTGACCCAGCTTCAGTTCTGGACTGAAGCTAAACGTTATTCTGTAGCCTCAGTTGCCTGATGGGGATGAAAGTTAATGTTTTATGAGGCAAAGGAGAACACCTGTTCATTCCAGGAACAGTTACTGCTAAGATATTTGTTTTGGGTCAGAGTTAAGGTGATTTTGTGCTGAATTGTCAGTTTCTTTCTCAGTGGTATAAGGACCATTTCAGGTGGCCTGACCTTTATTCTGCTAATTGTTGACTAGTAACTAGTGATGTCTACAGTAACTGCTTTCTTGTAATTTATTTACTCTGTTTAGGAATGAGGCATTTGGACTTGGGATCTACCAAGGGGAATTTTTAATGTGCATTTTTATTTATTTTGTCTAAATGCATGGAAACCTCCAGGACAGATACTCAGCTGGTGTAAATCAACTTAGTTCCATTGACGTCAGTGGAGCAGCGCCAGCAGCAGATCTGACCCACTTCTTTAATCTGATCCCTTGTCCATCCCATTTATTACAGCTTACCTCACAGTGAGCAGGGCCTTACCTCATCCACCATGAACTTGAGACAGATACAACCTTGCAAGTTTTGGCACAGGAATCATCCCTGAGAAACATGTAAAAGCAAGAGTACCTACAGTCTGCCATGCAGAAATTGCTTAGAGCCAGTGCCTTGACAGACCCAGCTTTTCTTCATATGAGATTGTGTGACATGAAATTCCAACTTGTTTATAAGAAATTATGTTAATTTACCACAAAACATCAACCTAGCACAGCAACTTGTGTGTGTGTGTGTGTTTGTCTAAATATCTATTAACTAATCAGTAATGTTCATTCAGTATTCAGGATGTTCTGTGCCTCTGCAGTGTTCTGTGAGTCTTCAGAAACCTCAGCATCCAGCTGTCCAGGCCGTGCAAGTACCCACCTTGGACGTTTCCAAGAGAAATCAGTCACACCTTGGTTCTGGCACTTCTTATTTGTCCCTTCAGTTTTTTTCCATTTTTTTACTGTTGTTTTGCCCTTGTGTCTGTTCCCTGCCATTGTCCTCTCAGATCAGGGTTGGATGATTTGTCTTAGCATTGTACTCACAGCACACGTGACTCTCCCAATGGATCTGATCCCTTCCATTACTTAAGTGAACATTTTGAAGGTTGGGTTTTTGGTGTTTTTTTGTTGGGGGAGATTGGAGGTGCCCATGCACAGCTGAAAAATCTATTTCCCCCTCAATCTGAACTGATGGTTGAACAACAGTTCAGAACTGATGGTTCTCAAACTATAATATTCAAATATTCTAGTAACTTCCAGGGAATGTACAATATCACATGTTTGGGCTCTCTGAGTTTTTTGTACTCAGACATGTTGCTTGTCCTGAAAAGTTTACATCAAAGACTTTATTTGCTCCTGTCCCATAACCTTGCAGTGAATTTATACTCTTAAGAAGAATTGGGAACTTTTTTTTTATCTTGCTACTACAATATATTTTCTACTTTGCCTACCTCAAGGCTTAATTTACATTTCCTTAGTAAAAATGAGAGTTTTGAATTTTTGTCAGCCATTCTCTATGTACACTTCTAGTTTTGAGTAGCAATATTAATAGAACAAATACTGCTTTTTCTGGCATTGAACTGTCTCGCACATTTCTGTCCAACTTGAGTGGAAGGATTAATTTTCTCCTCCACCAGTTGGTCCTTGGCAGCATTATCTCATGTCCTACGACCTCTCCAGGCTTGTCGCGCAGTGGCCATTGACTTTGTACTGGACTTTCTCCAGTACCTCCCTTAAAGAGCTTGCAAATGCCAAAATGATGTGAGCCATTGCAGTTCTGGTATCTTTTCCCAAATACCAGATGTTGTCTTGGCTTCTCTCGTTCTCAAACAATGTCTTGTTTTTGCAGACTCTGATATTTTTGTTGTAGGTCTCTCTTTATCAGTATATTGTCTCTTATATCTGTCAGAACTGTCCCTGCACCCTAAGTTTCCCTTTGGATAAAGTAGCTTCCTTTTCTTGGCAAGTCCTAGTTGGGTTATTCCTAAATCTTCTAATAGTATTTCTTTGTCTCTTCCTCCACCCCTGCGCTACAGTATCAGCTTGACCCTTACACCAGCTTGTGTTTTCAGCTATCAATCAATAACATAAAATTTCCATCTTTTTTTCTCTGCCCAGGTTCACTGTAGTAGTCCTGCACATTTAATAGTCCGTGACCCCTGCCTTGGTTAACCAAGCTATATAAATCATCTTTGGCTTCAGAATCAGACATTCCCTGGAAGGAGAACATGATCCTGTTAGCTGGGAAGGAAAGTTGCTGCTTTAGACTCTCTTATCACTCCTCTGTCTCTCTGAAGGGCTTTGACTTTGGTGGGATTTTTAACTCCTTTCTTCCATGCACAATATTGTCTTTGTTATTGCTGTGGCTGCCCCATCCCTGGATGTGCTCTAGGCCAGGCTGGATGGGGCTTTGAGCAGCCTGCTCTAATGGAAGGTGTCCCTGCCCATGGCAAGGGGGTTGAAACTGGATCATCTTTAAGGTCCCTGCAACCAAATTGTTCTATGATTCTGCTGCTCTATTACTCTTCCCATTGAAGAAGAATCATAAAACCCTGCTCATCTCCTTTCATCACTCCCAACAAGCTTTTCTCTCTCTGCATTCACTGGTGCAGTTTTCACTCTACCCAGAGAAGACAAGCTGAAGGGCAGGTTTGCTCTTAGAGGTTGTTTCATTGCAAATGTAGAAGAGGAAATCCATTTCATGAAAAAACCCCAAATGTACTGGGAAGCCTCAGGGAGTGCACAGAAAGCAAGACAAAAAAAAAAAATTATAGTTGTGAAGGTCAGGTTCAAGGTATTCTTTTCTTACAGAAGGTTGTGCTCATTTTTGTGGAATATATGCTTAGGAACTTTGCTGGATGAAGGTCTGATTAAATTTGATTGAAATAAATAAACAAAACAAGCACAGAATAACCAGTTTTTATAATATGCTTGAGAGAAAAGCAAGCAAACAGCTTTTTTCCTACTGTTAAGAAAAAAAAACAAGGCAGAAAAATAAAGTATCTCAGCTCTTGGGAGCAAGTAGCAAAAGAGACCCAAAATTCAGAAGATTTTTGTTCTGGGCTTTGTCTACTGCATTGACATTTTACTTTTTAAATGTTTTTCATAAGACATAGTACTTATTTTATTAATTTTTGTGATCACTTTCATAAATGGAAATAAGTCACAGTGAAGTTAGTCTAAATTTGGGACTTTAGTATTGCATTCAAGAGGTACAGGAGAAATTTAGTGAAGATGTAAATGGATCTGGGTCCTGTCAAAAGTTACTCCTTCTTTTACCAAGGAAACTTCACTGAATTAATGGATTTTAGAGGAGAAGGAAGCTTAAGACTATCTAATATGACCATATGTATTTTGCATGCCATAGAATTCCACTCAGCTATCTCTGCAAAACTATTTCCTGCCAGATAGCGGGCCAGATCTCACCTCTGCCAACTTTAACCACTTCAGTGTCCAAACACTCTCCAGAGATGTTCTCTGAGTGGGCTGTTACAGCTTTGCTGTAGAAAGGCCTAATGGTTCCGAAGTCCATGAAACATGAAATGAGAGCTGTATGTATGTGCTCCTTTTGTAATCCCATGACCCGAGGGATTGCTCAAGACAGGAGTGAAACGAAGCAAAGGAAAATCAATGTTTAACTTGGAAATATTTGTCGGTTAACAAGTCACAAGGAAGTGAATACCCCTAGCACCTAGTAGGAGTTTATTTTATGTTTAATTAATACTCTTTTTTTTCAGTGGGGTGTGTATTTTAAAAAAGTGAACACAGACAAAAAAATCTTCCTTTAGAGCTTTGTTACCATTGGATTTCCTAAACTCAGGAATAGTATCTAAATGTATTTGGACACATTTATTCTGTAGAAGGCTGACTATCTAGAATATGACCACACTTAAGCACATACTGAAATCTATCCTTTTTAGGGACAACGTGTAATTGTGTGCATAAACCCCTATTCTGTTTAGGGATACTTTCCTGAACTGGGAATCCAGCTTTTGTGCTTCAATTGTTTTAAGGGATCTCTTTTCTGGCATCTTGTTTGTTTTCTCCTTTTTTTCCCTTCAAATGCACTTCTGTTGAGTTTAAAAGTATATTCCTTTACAGTCTCACAAGCTCTCAGTTTGTGAGACCTGGAATCCTTTATTCAAAAAAATCTGCTGGAAATCCATAAAAACCCTGTGTACAAATAAACAGGAGACCTACTTCACCCTCAAGTTCTGGATCTCAGGTCTTTGTCATCTTGAAGAATGACTTAATCCCTGTGAGGGAGGAGTCTCCCAGGTATTTCCATATGGATCAGCCCCCTAAAGCTCTGATCTCTGTCTCAGAGCCACATCGATCTGTCCTGTCTGCAGTGGGTGAAAGGACTTTATGCATTGAATTTTCTCAGAAGTGCTATAAAATGACACATATTGGCGAGTGAAGCCAGCCTGTTAATGTATGGATTTTCTGTCTTGAGTGATTTTCTAAAATCAATAACTCATTAAAAAGAAAAAAGCTCAATTTTCACAATTCATAGCCATGCAAATAAACAGGCTGACTTCAGCAGCAGTGCCCAGCTGTATTAGAATAGTGAGTTTCAAGGATGTTGTGTTGTTTGTTCAGTTGCCCTGACTGCAGTTTCAGTTTTGTTGGATCTTTCTTGAAAAAAAAATATTTTAACAACAGTATTCATTCATTAATTCTTAAGAATAATGCTCTGTTGGCAGAATGGTTAACTAGTTGCTAAAAATAAGGTCTGCTGGTGAATCCTTCAAAAATAGGACTACGCCCCCAGGAAATAACTCTTTCAGCAAAGAATAAAAGTGTAAATCTTTTTAAAAATCACAATCTCTAGAAATGCTATATGCACACAATAATTCTTCAAAAAAAGTGTCAGATAACTTGGCAGGGGGGGGAAGCTTTCCATCCCAAGTGTATAAAGCATTGCAGTCATTAATTTATTGACTGAATTGATCTGACTTTTAGAAGACTCTCTGCCTTGGCATCAGTATTCTGTTTATCTCATAAGCAATGTATCTCCTCTTCCTCTTTATGTGTAAATACTTAATAGCTTAATACTTAAAAGGTCAGACCTTACTGGATCCATAGGTATTGTACTTCAAGGTACATTTGGATGGAAGTTTTCTTTTTCTTCTGCTCAGATCTCTGGTTGCTGCATTACCTGCTCTACTTGACATGCTCAGCGTCTTGGAAACCGTGTCAAATGTTTCTCAGAGAGTTGCTCCTTTTTTTCAGGGTGATTCTTCTTGCACCCAGATTTTTTCCTCCGAAGTACAGTGACAGGATTTAGAATGCCCCACAGGATGCTGAAGTCAGCCGCTTTCACAATGCCTTTCCATATGATGCATGTCACCAGCACAGCTTCAAGGAGTGTCTTCTCATGCTGCTATGCACTTAGCATTTCTTTAACAGGTGTTTTGGAATGCTTCTGAGCAGGACAGGATTAGTGTCTGTGACCTGGGAATAAAAAGAAAAGGTGGTGGGGTGTGGGCGCAAGGAAGAAAACTGTGGAAGATGAACTGGTTCCAAAGGACACCCTCAAGCAAAGAATCACAATAGGTAGATTCAACTTTAGTGTGAGAAAGAACAAGCCTTGCATGTCAGCAGGGACTCCTATGGTTTAATAAATTACTGGAAGGTTAGGACAGTGAGACATGGCCTCTCTAGAAGAGTCTCTGGAAGATCTGAGGGAATCCTGAGCCCAGTAAAAATTTCTTGATCTCAGATGAAAAATGTAGTCACTAGTATGACCAAGCATTCTTGAGTGCCTGTGTGCTGTATTCCTGGCCCTTTGAGGCCACTGCAAGAACAAACAGAGCAGAAATTGTCCAACCAAGGAATTAAAATCCAAAACTATAATATTCATTTTGTGGGAAAATTATAAGGGGCTGTTCCAGGAGCAACCAATACTCAATTTGCTATGGAACCATGTCCTGGGTCTCCCATGCACCTTGTAGGGACCTTCATGAGGCCCCCAGATTCCAGGACCACTCATGAGCAGAAGGGCAAAAGGAAGCTCCTGCTGCATGTGCTGTGGAGTTCTGCATGGGCTGATTGGAAGGCTTGGAAATAAGCTGTTTGTACTGACTGGACAAGGAACCATTGATCCCACTCCTTCAAGGAGATTTTACTCAGCTGGGGGTACTAATTTAGGTCTCTTTCCTCTGTGCAATGACAAGAGCTGCAGGAACATAATTATCTCCAAATCTTTTGCTTCTCCCCTGACAACTTGCATTGAAATGTGGCAGTGGATTTCAATGTTATTAGGGGCAGACATGAACAGACAGAAGGCATGACTGCATAAGCCTCATTTCCTTAGGAAATCTAGTGGAAATGTTTGTATAGTTTATATACAGCACAATATGGTTTGTGTCTGTCATATTGCCTTGAAGGTTGTTGGTGTAATCATATGTTCCGTTGTTGTGCTTCATCTCATTTAGAGTTTGTAAAAATACTGCTCTGGACCTTTGTGATTTGTTTTCCTGCATCTCATAGGAAACTAGGACTGGAAGGGGCGTCTTGGGTCAGTGTGCCCAGGCTCCTGCCGAGGTATATGGACTGTGAAAGTTAAAAGAGAAAAATACTCTATAATAAACTTCGGATTGGTATAGTGGGAAAGTTAATGAGACAAGTGAAACCTTCCGTGTGGCCTTCACAAATCTGAAAGGCACAGCATGGGGCAGTCCCCTTGCAAATCTTGGGTCATTAGCTTATCTTCTGCAGTAACTGTCATGGACCAATGTCAGAGGATGAAGGAATTTACCTTTTTACAGCACTGGACTATTCACATGTTGCTCAGAAAGTCTTGGGGAAAAGATTGCCAGATTTTTTCTTGTGCAACAGGAGTATTAAAATGTTGAACATGGTTGCGTGGGAGAAATTATTTGATCCAGAGAGAGGAAAGACATCCCTTAGCTTTTAAATGTGCCTGAATGACAGTCAGGGATGTCCAGCATTCTGTAGCATTTTCCTAAAGGAAACAAGAGCCCAGAAGACCCTCCATGAAATAAGACAACAGGCAAGAGGACAGCAGCTTCTTATATACAGGTCACAAGGGAACAACAGTGTCAGATTATTTCTGAAGCTGTATTATAATGCTCAAAAGAGAACCTGATGATGTAAGAGTAAAAACTAGAAGTGCCCATGTTTCAGAATTTCTGATGCTTGCCTTTAGCTATGCACTCATTGTCGGTATTAAATGTGCTTCTCTGCTATGTATAAGTACTTGCAGATTGTTAAGGACATTTATTCCAGGAAGACATATATTCCAGAATATCTCAATTGTTTCAAATCTCAGTTATAAAATTCCCTCCACATCGAATTATATATGTGCAGCTGTTCAGAGAAAGGTACAGCCTGAGAAAAGAAGGACAATAGTTTATTTGACATTTCCCAGAAATTGAACAGAAAATAAAACTCTACTTTGAAAAACTCAGTTTTGATTTAAACTATTTAACTTGTTCAAAAATAGGTATTTTTCAAATTGTTTCAGACCACTTGCCTTTTTGACAGTAGAGTCTGTAAAAAGCATTGAAATTTTTAATGTTTTGTATGGAATATCTCTAGGATGAACTGGTAAGTTCACTGCCTGCCTTCAGTATTGCCTTTGGCTTGATTTTGTAATTTTATGTCTTTGTCCTTACACCAGGAAACCAGGGAACACTTCAGGCTCTTCCATTGACATGCTTGAGGCCGATGGTATTTTTAAGCATCCAAAGAGTCTCTTTGGGTTTCGTTTCACTGAATCTTAGAGCATGAAGTGTACACTGAAATACTTCATTGGGCTGTGCTGTGCTCCCCACTTGAGCTCTGATCACTGAGCTCCAGCAGCCTCATGCCTGTTCACAGACACCCAGAACGGGAAGGTGCAGTGAGCTGCATCCTCTGAGCAGGTCACGAAATTGTATATACGAGAAAAAAAAAATCTGCAGCTTTATTTCAGAAAAGTCCATTTGCCATAAAAAAATGACATGCTTTAGAAGAATTAGGCAGTTGAAGACAGTCATTCTAGAGTCTACATCATTAAACTTTGGACCTTTAAATGTATTTAACTGTTGAACTTCTGACTCGATAGAGACCCATTTCTGGAATGTTATAATCACTTTTGTTTTAAAGTGTTCAGAATGAGCTAGACTTTTAAACACTTGCAGCAGGTTAATTTTTAACAAAGATGTTTTCTTCATGAAAAGCACGTTTTCTGCCCAACAGAATCTGATAGTGTTTTCCATCCAAATTTTGAAGACTGCTAAGTTTGACATTGCTTCTAGGTTTCCTCAGTCAGGCTCAGCCTGTAGAAAAAAGGCTGTTAAAAACAGTCAGGAGGGATCCTGACTGTTTTCCATTACAGAGCTGCCCCTCATGGCTCTGTTGCAATGGGTTTAAGCAGATGTGACTCATTTGTATGACTTTGGTTGCTTTGGGGAACCAGCTGCCTTTGAGCTTAGTGCTCAGCTCTGGGCCTCACCAGGACGCATTTCTCAGCCCACCTCATCCTTTACTCATCTCATCTCCAATTGCATCCATTACAGCACGGTCACCATGCAGTGAGTGATGATCCCAGCCTGTCACTGCTCCTCTTTGTCCAGCCACCAGCATATCAGTCCTTTTCCCCTGGAGCCTGTGTAGTGCCAGGGCTTGGCCATTGTTGCTGGGCAGATGTGTTGACAAGTGACTGCCTGATCAGTGAGTTTGTCTCCCAGTCTTCATTTGGCTAAGTACATTGTCTCCCATACTTCTGTTGCATCAAGCTGAACATCTTTGCGAAAAATGAGGCCCAGTCCTGCTTCCTTTAATCACTTCAGTGTAGAATTGAGTGGACTTGGTAGAACAAGTAAAAAGCCTGAAGCCACTTGACCAAATCCTGTTTTCAGTCACCATTACATAAACTACACTGACTCCACTGGAGTCAATAGAGAAACCCCAGAATAAATTGTTTATATTGACTTCTGGGGTAAGTGCAAAAGCAATTAAAATTCTTTTTATCATTGGTTATTATAATGCCATATAAAAGCACTTATGTTAGGCATCATCAGCTTTTGAAGAAACCAAGTGCTCAAAGTATGTTCATGCTCCTGTAACATGTCAAAACTACAGCTGAAAATTCCTCTTTCCTTAAAGGTACATTTACCTACTGGATTCTATTTTTTTGTGAGGGAAATACTTGCATAAATAAGGAAAAATTAGTTATCTATATCCATTACAGACAGAGTGGGAGAAATTTCTATTGAAGTTTTGCCACCTATGTTCAAGAAACTAGAAAATTATTTCAATTAGCAAGAGAGCATCACCTTTAAGTTTTATCCTTATGTTAATAATTGACAGCAGTATCCCCCCCCCCCACAGTGTTTAATATAAGCAATACATTGAGGGGAAAAAGTATATTCACTTGAAATTCATTACTGTATTTACAATGCTGCTTTCCCATGCTTATTTTAGTGTCATTTGGGAAAAAAGCTAAAACTCCAAAAAAAAAAAAAAGAATGAATGCATTGCTATTCTGGGAATTAGACTGTCACTTAATAAATATATTTCTGATAATAAAGATTGGTGTCATTTTCCTTGCAGGGACTTATTCGGAAGAAAGTTAATAAAAACTGCATGGAAAAACCAGCATCACAGTTGGTTGAAGTGGTTTTTTGGTGGAGTTTTTTTGGGGGGTTTTTTCTTTTTTTTTTTTTTTTTTTTTGGTTCAAAATTCCTACAGGAAAGTTAGACTAATGCAAAAAGTATCAAGAAGCAGAGAAACATTCTACGGTCCTCAAAATCCAAAGGTAAGATTCTCTTCCTAAATATACTATTAAGCAAGGTAGCTCTGATGAAACTTTTAAATACCTTTAAAGGACAAAGACTTAACTGGCCCTGCTGATGGGAAAGTCATAATGTGGTTTTTTTTCTGATGGCTTTCTATTCTTTGTATGTGTGACAGATGTCAATGAAGTTGAAAAGTGTCCATTTCCCAGCAGGATGCTGGCTGTTCCCCAGAATGCCTGGGCAGTTTATAGAGGCCCTAATATCTCCTGATGGTGAAGGAAGGATTTGTAGGGAAAGCTTCCTGCCGGGCAGAGGCCTGCTGCCTTTGAATAGAAGGCAGCCAGCAGCTCTACGTGCCTCAGCAAGAGATGCCACTGCACCATCAGGAAACTTTGATTTATTATCTGAGAAATTCACCATCCATCTGCATGAAGAGGTCACAGAAGCAACTTTCCTAATGTGAATCTGAGACCCCCATTATTTCCCACTTATTGCTACAAGCATGAAAAATTGCTCCAACTGAGAAAGCCAGACCTTCAGGACTTGTTGCCATGGCTGAATTTATAGGAATATTTAGGAGCAATGCTTAGTGGGATTTTTTTGAACCTATAAACTCCAACAATTTTCACAGGTTTTTGCTAATTATTAATGCCATCACAGTGGAAATGGAAGCTGTTCTGCAAACAAGCTGCGACAAATGGGATTTTTCCTGCCAGTGGAAAAGCCCAGGGAATAATTAGTGGGTCCATAGAGATCTCTTGATTACAGACTTCTGCATTGGTAATGTCCAGACGCACAGATCGCCCAGGGAAATGTTTTGGGATTTTCACCTTAGGGCACATTTATGTTGTCAGCTACGCCCTTCAAAATGCAGTCGGACATTTGTGGGAAAATACTTTGTGAAATGTTAGACCAAGGAACCTGCTGTTGAGTAATCTGGGCTAGGGAAAGCGGGTTTGCTTTCCAAAGCACTGTCCAGCCGCCAAGACTTGCAGATGTAATATTTTGATATCTCATTAAAGCTGATTTCACAAAGATGTTTCTCGGTGCAGCATCTGAATTGCTGTGAGTTGCCTGAGATGTTCTTTCAGTTATCACTGCCTTGTTGAATAGGATGAAGAGGAAACAATGAGACTGATTATTAAAAAAACCACATGACTCCTTGAAAATGAAGCACTGAAAAAAGAACTCATGTCAAGGCAGGATTTATTAGTTCAGGTTGAAGAGTAACTTGATTTGGGATTTTCCTCTTGTCAAAGAGATTCATAATATAAATTATGAATCTACTTATAGAGTGGTAGAGGTTTTGCCTTTTTTGAAAAGGCATGCTTTTAAATGGGCCAATAAAATAATTATTTCAGACCTATGAAACAAAGCTTTAAGCTAAGGGTCTTTTAAAAACGGCAATTATTTTCATTCAAATAACATTAGAGCACAGTTAGTCCAGTTCTAGACTTGTTCATATTGTATTAAATGCCAGTAAGTGCCAAACAAAAGTCATCCCTTCCCTGAAAAATTTATAGCATACAGGTTTGCAATTGTGCTTAGATACAGGATATAAGATATAAAATAAATTAAATTTATAATGCCTGTAATCTTAAAACATTGGTGACATGATGTGGGTCTGTCTTCCTTAGAATCTCTCTTTGATGGGATCTTAAATCCCACAAGCCTTGAAGCAGAAAATGCCCTTAAATTTGCATTTAAACCCATCCTTCTCCAGGACAACCATTAAGCAAATGAGTCTTTTTAAGATACATTTCAGTCCCAGTGGCATAATTTATCCTACTCACTGGTCAGGCAGTCACTTACAACAAAGTTAAGTACTGAGCAGACCTAATTCTGAATCCAGGCTGTCCTTCAAGATGTCATGAGAAGCAAGAATAACTAATTCTTCTGGCTTTTAAGTCACTATGTGCACAACACATAGCTTCACCCACTAATGCCCCAACATATTGGATATTTTCAGAGATCTCTATTGGCTTAGCTTTTCTGTTCTCTCTGTGATGAGGGGCAGGGGTAGAAAGACTGAAGGGTTAGGAAAGAAGAAGAATTCAGAGTTGCTGAGGATACTTTTGTTCTCAGATAACTGGAACTTGTATGGCAAGTACATGTATATTCATGGGCATTTAGTATTAGAATCCACGCTTCAATCCAATCTGACCCAGGATATTTACAGAGATGTGAAGCAACTTCAGGATGAGGTTTGTATTAACCTTATTCTAAGTCCTTATGAAGTCTTTCCAGAAGTCCCCAGAGATGCCTGTGATCACATGTGTCTCATTGTCACTGCCTTGGACAGATGGGAAAGTCCCTGGAGAAATTGCTTCAGAGTTGTGTTTACTAATCAGGATGTGGGCTGCAATGGCACTGGTTTTTGGGAACACTTGCACTGGCTTTGGGGTGCAGGTGAATGGACACTCTCTCTTACAGTGTTCTGCAAACAGGTTTTCCATTAATTAGGGGTTGTCTTTCAAAGTACAGGCTGTTTCCATGTACAATCCAGGTGACTTTGAGCTCCAGCTTGGTACATTTTTCAGCTGCACTTAAGGACATGGTTTACAGTGGTTGAAGGTACAAGTACGTGGCATGTATATCTGCCGTTCAGAAATACCATATGAATTCCTGTAAATAAGGTATTTAAGCATAAATGTGTTTGACTGTTTTCTAATGAGCCTTGTTCACAGGCCCTGCAGGGTTAATTAGGTTTCTAGATCTTATCTTTACTCTATTACACTAAAGGCAAAAACCTCTACAGGAACTGAATCCATTCACAAAGAGCAAATAAACTAGCTCTAAATTATCACAAACTGACCACGTTTTTCTGCTTCAGCTCCCTGTGTGCCTTCAGGCAACCAGGATTTAAAAGCACTGAGATTACAGGACCGTAAAAATACACATTTACATTTATGTGTGGTCACATGCAAAATTTAAGATTTAGAGAAAGCCACAAAGGGAATGTTTAACACAAGTAGCCAGGCACAAGCTGAATTAATGATACAGCAGCCCCTGCAGAAACACAAGAAAAACATGTAAACCTTCATCTATTATTAGTTGCTGTAGCCCACACTCCGGAGCACAAGGACGCATGGTCATTAAGAGCCTGTTCTTTTCCACAAGATCTTTTAGCTGCCTCATGAATGGAACCTGGGCAAGTCCTGAAATGTAGGTAATTCACATGTGAGGGTCCTTGTTTTGAATTTTATTTCTTTGTTGGATGATTAAATCACTGAGTACATGAACAGAGTGGCCAGAAACCTCTCCTGACCCCTGCCCAGGTGGGGACGCTCTGCAGGAGGACTCAGCCTGTCCGTGTTGGACACCCTGGTCTGGGAGAAGGCTGCAGGTGGTGCTCCCAGGATGGGCACCAGCTCCTCCAGCATGGGAAGGGTTTGCATTCCTGCAGCCCCTGGCAGGCAGGCTGAGCTTTTGTACCAAGCCTTGCACATCTGCTTCAGGCAATTTAACAGCCTGTAGCAAGTACAAGAGCATGTGGTGACAGGACAAGGGGCAATGGCTTCAAACTGGCTGAGAGTAGGTTTGGATTAGATATTAGAAAGAAATTCTTGCCTGTGAGGGTGCTGAGGCCCTGGCACTGGTTGCCCAGAGCAGCTGTGGATGTCCCATCTCTGGAAGTGTTGAAGACCAGGCTGGATGGATCTCTCAGCAAACTGGGAGGTATTCGTTCCCATGGCAGTGGGGTTGGAACCAGGTGATCTTTAAAGTCCCTTCCAAGCCACTCAGTGACTCTATGATTCTATGAATTCCTTTGCTTAAAAGTCCTGTGTTGTAATGTAATGCAGACACATGGTGATGGAAGGCTCCAGAAGTAGATTCTGTTTGGTTTTCCATGTGTTGGCATCACACCTACCCGAATGGCTTTTAGGCCTGACCTGTTAAACTTCCCAACACAACTGCAGCACAAGTAAATATTAGCTATTAAGAGAAACACATTTTCTTTCTAGTTTTTCTTGCCTTGACACTGTTGTTTTTGTAGACATATGTATGTTTTTTTACACAAGAGTATCTTGTCAGGGCATAAAAAACTAGACTGGTTCATTTTAAGCAAGTCTGAGTTCTGGTTGTGTAATTATGGATCTGCTCATATGAACATGCATAAAAAAAAAAAAAAAGTGGAGGATTTCCCAAGGGAAAATAATGAAGTCTGTTTGTCTTGCAAAAGCTATATTGTATTATAATATAGCAAATGATAGCATGAGATCTTCTCAGGTAGGACATTCTTCAGGAAGAAAATTCAACCAACAGATGAGTTTCAGAAACCAGTTGTCCTGTCGCTAATTTCCCCGCCCCCTTGCTGCAGTTTGTTTAGTTCCTTTGTAAATTGCAAACTCCTCAGCACCTCAGGCAGGGTCTGCTCCTCAGCTGGCCTGGCTCAGCACAGTAAGGGGATCAATAGTGGAGCCACTCAATAGCAGCCCTGAATTTAGAATGCTAATTGTTTAACCTTGCCAAGTAGAATAATTGCATTTTGATACCACAGTGGTAGGGATCTCAAATAAGCATAGGGGAAAAGGACATTATCTTATACATGCACTTTTTTTTTTTTTTTTTGCACCTAATTAGGCTAATTAAAACCTGTGATGATGTACTGAAAATTAAGCATTTGCAAAACTCCTTACGGGTTGGGGGAATAAAGGCATGGATTGTAAGACTGAGAAAAGAAGAAAAATCAGAAGGTCATGTTGTTTTATCTCTCACTGGAGTTTTCTCTAGGATTTGTTATGATTTAATGTCATTACATATTATGTAAACAGTCACTGTTTCCATGAAGTGGGAGGTCCTGTTAATCTTCTGTAGCTATTCAGTATTGTTTGTGAGTTTAACTGGAAATGTACCTCCTTACTGTAGGGGAATGACCAGGAATCTGTACCCTATAGCCTCGGGTTATATGGCTCTGACCCCATTAAATATGTAGGTGGGGTCTCCCTGGTAAGTCAGTAAAGCCAAGGAAAGTCTGAGATGATTTCCATGCTTCCTGCTGTTGTTTCCTCCTTAGTGGATGCTCTTGTCTCATCCAGATTAGCAACTGCCTGGCCCCAGGGCCCACAAAAGTACTCTGGAAGGATATTTTCTGTTTGAGCTTTAGGGAATGACTGAGTGGCAGGTGGTTAAAAAAAAATAAAAGGCAGAGAATTTTTCTCTGCTTCCTTCTAAATCCTCTACTAAACTATATCTTTACTTCATCCTCTACCAGCAGAACCTGTATTACTTGGTCATGCGGGCTATCCACACTTTCTTCAACAACAAAGGCAAATCAGTTTTAGCAAATACATTGCTTACAGTCTCACGTTCCTTTTGCTGAAAAGCCTTGCCATTCAGTGTTGTTTTACCCCCAGCCTATACCCAACGTTTCACTGACACCAGTGGGAGCCTCCCTGGGATGTCTGGGAGTAATTTATAAATTCCCCTTTCCAGGAGTGATTCCTTCAGTGCTGCCATGCCAGTGGAGATTGCAGCAGGGTCTCCTTCCACCCCAGTGCCTACACTGGAGCAGATTCTCTGGCACTGGTTCCTGTCTCTGGGAGTTGTCCCGGCTGGATGGCTGTGAGGAGGTGGGAAGAAATGCACAGCAGTCCTGTGCTCATTCACTTGGCTGCCAAACATGCACATTTCACTGCTTTCTTGAGAGCACTTTCCTGCTGTGGAAATGTGATATGCCTGACTAGGTAGGCCAACAGCTGTGTGATTGTCCATCTGCTGCTTCTCCAGATTAAATATTAGCCCTTGTGTCTCCTCTAAAGCAATGAATTTTCTCCAAGTGCAGTTCTCAAAGAAGAGCTTTTCTTGCTTCTCTTCTTCTGCACCAGATATTCCATGAGATAAGCAATACAGATGAGCAGCAGGGGAATTCAAAGCACACAACTGCCAAAAAGTGGGGCCCTATTATTTGTGTTGATTTTTAAGTGTAATTGCTCTTCAGTGGTGAATGAAACAAAACACACAGCCACAGTGAGATATCTACACTGTGCTAGTGAGGGAATCCTGTCACATCTGCAGGGTGAAGGCATCTTGGCTGTTGGCTGGCCAGATCTCCCCAGGAGACAAACACTTCACAGAGAATTTCTTCCATGAGAAACATTTCAGCTCCTCAAGCCTTTGTTGCTGCTCCTGCTCTACCCTGACCATATACAGTTGTTTATCAGTATTGCTATAATTTTTTACTTTCTATAGATGAGGATGTTTAAGGAAAAAAAAAAACACCAAAAAACTGTTTGTTTTTTTTCAGCTGACATTGAGAGAAATATTTGAGATGTATTTCAGAAGCAGACAGTCATTCTTAATTTGTTTCTTTAGAGCTTCATTTTCCTCATGAAAGTCATTCGTAACTCCCACTGAAGCCAATAAATTCCTAGTCCTTCACAGCAGGAAAGGCACTAAAGTCAATGGGAATTATTTGTATCCTGCAGTGGGGGGATGGAATAAGCCTTCTGGGAAACTGTGGATCTTCTATTTGCCATAAGCCATCCATTACTTCCCTGTGAGTAGCAAGTCATTCCAGGATTTGTAGGAATCTCTGTTGTTATTTGAGTGGATCTATGCTTTCATTCTCACTTCTCATATAAAAGTAACTAATGTGAGTTATGAAATTGCATGAATATACAGATTTATGCTGACTCTTTGTTTATGGCTTATCTTTCTTTGCCTCTATTATAGCACTTGTTGCCCTGGGATTCAGAGTTATGTCCAGGCTTGCTGCAGATCTCCTCTCCTCAGAATTTCACCCATTGCTCGTGAGAATTTCAACTTCTGGATAAATAAATATTTTGGGTCAGGTCTTAAAAACACAGAAGTCCTTATTCGAATGTTATTTTTGGAACATGCCCATGTCTTAGTGGAACTCTCATACCACAATAGCTGATGGAAGAAATAGAGAAATGTAACTTCATGTCCTGGATGTGAGAGTCAGAGGGAATGGAAGGAGATGGGAGAAGGAGTAGACAGATATGGTGCCTGAGCTTTCCCTGCAGAAGAATGAAAAGGGTTTAGTAGTGACAGTAAGTAGAACAAGAACAGTGTCAAATGCATCTTCCAAAGAGAGCTAAAAATCATATTGGGCAGAAACAAACTTATGTGGCAGCTCAGGGGGAGCTGCAGCAACAATCTGAACTCACCCCATCCTGTCCCTCTTAGCCTTTTGTTCTAGGAACAGATGTTCCTTCTCCCTGACTGTCTTCTAGTTTCAGAATTAAGAACTTGGGCTCTGAACTTTTAATTCATGATTGCCTTCATAAGATTCTCTATCACTGCACTGTGAGAGTAATTTCATTGTTTTTCTTCTAATTATCACTCTCTTCCTGTATTGCCCATGTAAAAAAAAAAAAAGACAAAAAAACCCCTAAAAAACCAAACCAAACCAAAATAAAAACAAAACAAAAACCCCCAAACAAACAAACAAAAAACAAAAAACAAACACCAAAAAAACTGGCCTCTGCTGACTTCTTGGGCCTGTGCTGGACAATCCTTCCTTCCCACATATTTAACCCTTTTCAATTTCCAACAGCACATAAGCAGAAGAAGTTTCTGGAGCAGAATACTTTCTGTCTTTGGGAAGAAAAATTAGGTGATATTTTACAGACAGAAACAGTTTGAAACCATCCTCAAATAGTGGACTTATAAATTGATCCAGAAAAAAAAAAAAGAAACCACAGAAAACTTTTGGGATAAAATGCTTAGTGTTTTGTGCCAGCAGGAGAGATAAAGTTTTGTTAAGTATATTCATTTTAACAGGTGGTTTTGACAGTGCCAGAGATATTCTCCACACTCATGTTAGTGAATTATGTTTCTGTTATTCTTAATTCTCTTCCAGACCTCCTAAACTAAGGAGATACAGGCTAACTGATTAGACACCAAGAATAGGCTTGTGGGGTTTGGAAAATGAATGGGGATAATCAGATGTGACTGGTGGGCAAGCAGAGGGTGTCTGTACAGACCTGTGGCCTCTGTGGGCTCGGGTTTGGCATTTTCAGCCCATGTGCAGCTGCCTTGGTGAAGCCCCAGTGGAGAGTGGATTACAAGCTTGTAATCATGGCTGGGACAGGCTCTTCAAGGCAGAGGCCTGTCTAGCTTATCAGCAGAGCATCACAATGCCAAGGAAGGCAGGCAGAAAGGTTTAAATAAGAGAAATCCTTGGAACCTTCCAGTTGCAAAGGCAGAAAATTAGGCAAGCGTTGCCAATTGATTTTCCTGGCAACTGGATAAAAAATTATTATTAAACAGTCAGATTGAGGTCACATAATAAATTTATAATTTATTAAGAGGGCCTACAACTATCAGACACCCTGCAGTGACTTTAATAATAGGATTTATACACCATTGCATCTTTTAAAAGCACCAAATTAGGGTCAGACATATTGTGATCATTTCTTTATGTGATATAAACAACCATGAAGTGATTGAAGAAATTTGCTGGGGTCCTTTGCCTCTCTCATCTTCCAAGCAGCAGCACCCCATGTGATTAGATGCTCCTTTTCATAGAGCAGTGTGATTCCTGAGCCTATATTTTGTGCAATTATTTTATTATTTTTCTTCAGCCAGCCTTCCAAATGCTTGCAGAAGGGGATTGTAGCAGCATGAAATGCAGCAACGCAGCAGTGACCTAGAGATTCCACACCTGCTGCTTCCACTGTGTTGTCTTCTGTGAAACACTAACTTGTTCAATGGGAAGCTGTAGAATATTGATCAGAACACAGAATCATTAACACAAAGTAGTTTTCCACATCCTGCCTCATGGCCATTCACTCAGTTGATGTTCAGATTTGGCAGTGTCGGGTTCGGAATGTGGAAGTCCCTTTTAATCAAATATTACAAAACAAGGCCCAAATCTCCAGCTCCTGCAAATGCCCTGGTACTTGCCAATTTCTGTTGGGCTGTATTGATTTTTCACTTTCTGAAGAACCTTGTCCCTGAAGCTTCTAAATTGAGATAAATGCTGATTTACTACAGAGCTTTCGAGTGATCAGCTGGAAGCCTGAGGTCCCCTGGCTCCCTCTAGGTAATAGAGTGCAGATGCTGGATGCCTCTCTCCACCTGATGAGCTGTCAATGTGCTGGATAGATGAGCTGTCAGGAAACGAAAGAGGTTTCAAGTTAAAACATTTCTTAATTTTTTCTTTCATAAAGAAACAAGAAATAAAAATTCTGTGGAATGCCTTGATTTCACCAAATAAGCATTTTTTTTTTTTCCAATGAGTATTAGTTCTAGGAGAAGCCAGAAGAGTTCAGCTGAATTTTAGAACTCTGCTACTGTACTGCTTTAGAGTGAGGAGGATCTGGGGAGCTAGAGATTGGTTCCTTGCATTGCACAGGCAGCATGGCTCTGCGGTGAGTCACGGGGCAGCAGGGAAATGGGGCAGAGTTCAGTGGAAAGGCCCGCAGGATGGAAAACCCAGTGCTAGCAGGGACTCACTCCAGGATCCCCAAAGCACTGGGCACTGCAGGGGTTTAGGGCATGTGGCCATGAGGTAGGTGATAGTTAGGAATCAGCCAGAGTGGTGCTGGTGTGAGTGCAGAATGCCGAGACAACGCACAGTGGGTATGGGTTTTGGAGCTTCCATGATAGTGGAAAATGTGACACAGACTAATCACTGTGCTAGAGGTAATAATTTCAAGCACTTTGCCCCACTTTGATTTCTATCTGCTGCTGTCTTGTTCAGTTAGGAGCATTCCTGTGAAGATCCCTAACCAGATGGAGCTGGATCCTGCCTCTCTTGCACACAATGGGAGCTACACCATTTATTTCATTGAGACACTGGGCCTTTAGGGAGAGAGAGTGTAATTGCTATTCAAACAGAATGGGTCCAGCCCACAGATTCTTTCCTCATCTTTGAAAATCTCTCCAGTAAAGGCAAAGATGTTTTTCAACAGAACAAAGCATCCACAAAGAGCTTAAAAAGCTTCATCTCTAAACCACTCCTTCAAGCGTGAAGGTGGCCCCAGCAGATACATTTAATATTGAGCAGCCAGGACATGGACAGTCTCACAGCCCTGCATTTGGGCCACTTGACAGCAGAGAAGAGTTCCCGTGTGAATGCTGAGTGCTCCAGCTCACCCGGCCAAGCCAATCCATTTCTTCAAAGACTGGACAGTGCTGAACTTAGTAACATGAAAAATGTGACTTTTAAAATATCTATTTTAAGTCTACAGCTGCATTTTTAGTCAATTAGGATGTTTCTTTTCTTATGTATTCTGGTGAAAATATTACCTTAAGTCAACTAACTAATGTTTTAGTCTGCCCTTAAAATATGCAAAGTCAAGATTGCACTTTTTAAAATTTTCAAGATCAATTTTTTCCCTGTGTTATTTAACATAGCTTCTGCAAATGGGTAATGATCGTGATATGAGGTTTCTCTTCTGAATATTTGCTCTTTCCTGATAGGATGGAATACTCAGACAAAATGTCTATTTTAATGTTAGTGAGACATTGAAAGTCCTCTGAATAACTGCAAATTGCAGATCAGGTTGTATGCCCATCTGAAATGGTCCTGACATAAAAAAAAAAAAAATAGCATTATGAGAGAGCTCAAAAAAGCTTTTGGGGTCAGAATTAGCCTCTGGAACTATATTTTGATTTTCTATACAGGGCACAGTTGGTCTAGTTTTCCCAGGGTTTCAGTCAGACTGTTTGCCAGCAGGCAGTTTGAGTTAGACTGCACTGCAAATCAGTGCATTACCTTATAAAGCACTGAGTACAATTTTGTACCTTCTGCTGCAAAATGTTATGCCCTAATCATTTTCTAAAATCATTTCCTCTTCCCCTGAGTGAAAATGAAGGGTGAAAAAGGACTGGTTTTATGTCTAAGTGAGGTGGTCAAAGTTCCTTAGGCAGGCTGAGCTCCTTTCATGCCTCACCTGAACAACTGTAGAACTAAGCTTAAAAATCCACCTTCTTCACTACTGAAGCACTCACTGTCCTGCCACTGCCTTCCTTCTTCACTGTTGACTGGGATTTTATTTGATATACCTGTGGTGTCCTCTCCAGCTCTAGGACTCCCTGGTTTGACTGACATCAGTTTTCTCTTTCATCATTCAGAGACTTTGGTGCTCCAGACGACTGTACTTTGACAATCTCTTTGCACATCATGCCTGGGGCAGTTCTATGGCTGATAGCTGAGTGGGAGATGGAAGGATTGCACAGCCTTGAACTTGAACTATTTGGGGTTTGGTCTACATAGATTTGTCGCACATTTTGTTGCAGGGTTACAGAAAGGGAACTATATTTTGTGGCACTCTGAAATGAGAGTTTGATGTATTGAGAATGATGCTTCGCTTTGTTTTCTCTTTCTTTCTACAGGCCTAGAAATCGCACAGCACCATGTTTTACCAGAGGCATGAAAACTAATCGGTATAATAGGTATTTCTATACCCTGTTACTCTCATGTTAGTTCCACAGTCAAAAAAGCAAGACACAAAGAGATAATGGGAAACAAAAAAAGAATGTGCCAAAGAGTGGTATGGGAGAGGAGGAAAGGTAGAGAAGCCACGCTGTTCCATGTTAATTTAGGCACTGGAGTATTTGATTTCTGGTAATGTTCATTGCCTCAGACATGCACCATCTTTGGAAAGAAAAATGTCTTTGAAGATAAATCCAGCTCAGAGGTTTGTGTGTGCTTGTGTGTAACAGGAGCATTCTAAATGACCTTTAAGGCAAGGGCAATAGCTACCTCTATTTTGTCATTTCCTCAGCTATGCGGTAGAGAAATTTTAAAGCATTAAGAGAATATTATCCAGATAATTGATGGAGATAGTAAAGGTGAGCGTGGATCTTATATCCTGTCGCATCCCTGTAGGCAGGGTACGCCATAGTAGAAAGCAGCAGGAATAGCTGAGTATGTAGCATTTCCTGGCATGTTTCAGTATTGAAATCATGTCTTTTTCACACTCTGAAATACTGAGCTGATTTACAAGGCTGCAGCTGTTAGCACAAGTCCAGGGTCATGAGCCACAGGGCCTGTTTCTCTAAGGACTATTCTGCAATGCCAGTCAGAGTCTCTCTTTGTGGCCATGGGAACCATGGCCACTGACTGACTCCGTGACACCTCTGGGGCTTCAAGCACTCAGTTTGGTTATCTCTCCTGGAGCAGAGCAGGGATATGCCCAGCCCTTGTCTGAGCAGGGAGGTTGAGGGAAACAGCCAGTGCCTGCATGCTCTATGGTAACAAGTGAAGCAGCATGGACCATTCTACCAGGGCTTCTCTGCAGTCTTCTTACTTTTTTTTATCTCTGTTCTATATGTATAAGACAGACTACAGGTGTGGAAGGATTCATAGGGGCAGACACTGATCTCTGCTCTGTGGTGACCAGTGACAGGACCTGTGGGGTTGGCTTGAAGTTGTGCCAGGGGAGGTTGAGGCTGAATATCAGGGAAAGATTCTTCACCCAGAGGAAGGCTGCACATTGGAATAGTCTCCCCAAAGAAATAGTCACAGCACCAGCCTGAGAGAGTTCAAGAAGCATTTGAAAAATGCTCTCAGGCACATGGCGTGGTTCTTGGGGTGTCCTGCACAGGGCTGAGAGTTGGACCCAATGATCCTTGTGGGTCCTGTAGTTCAGCCCAGCTGGGGCTGTCACTTATTGCCCCCATGACACCGTAGGATGCTGCTTTTCAGTTTTGTCACAGCTGTGCCCTTGCTGGCATTGCTGTGCCAGGCCTTACCTGCAGTCTGCTGGCCTGGGCTGGCCTCAGCTCTCTGTGGGCTTGGCTGGTGGTCTGGGCTCAGGACTGACCCTGGGCTATCATTCTGGATCTGTTCTGCTCAGCTCTCTGGCCTGGCCCTGGCTGTGTCATCACGCTTAGTCCCTGAGGGAGCAACTGGCCCTTGCTGCACTCTGACATTAAACTCTCCCTCCCTGCTTCTCAGGGCTGGGCTGGATTGTTCACTCTCAATTCAAGGCCACTGTTCCAAAATATTTAAGCTGTTAAGTGCATTCTCTCTGGGTAAGAGGCATTTCTTTTGCTGAAGGTGGTGAGGTGTCTTCATACAATGTATATGCAACCCATGACAAGTATCTAACCACCTCCTCTGTGAGTCAGCTTCGAGGAAAACTGCATCAGGAATTCCAGGTGTCATGTGGACATAATTCAAGTGAAGGTGTATTTGTTACCTCTTCAGTGTGTTCATCAGAAAACCTCTCAGAAAATGCCTTTGCTGTTCCAGCTTTGTTAATTTTCCCCAATTATTAAACCATCAGTGTTTGTAATGCTGTGAGCTGCCAAACAGTGAACAAGCTCTTGGCTTGGCCTCACGTCGTTTTTTGCTTTACACTGGCAAGTATTTAATTGTTTGGGAGTTAGTCCAATGTACACTGCCCTTCCCATTATTGATTGCTGGAGCAGCCAGCATGTTTTGTAACTGCCTGTTGTAGAGACCGACAACTGCATTTGAAGTGTATAGTCTGTATTTTGTCAGCTGTGGCAGGGAAACATCTTTGGAACTGGATCACATAATGCACAGACCTGATAGATGGACTCAATTAAATCAACAATAATATAGTAGTTGGCACACTCAGTGTAGCTACTCTGATCCTGCTCTATCATTTTTCCAAATCCTTTTTATTGTCCATGCCTCTGATCAAAACTTTAGGCCCTTTATAACCCTAATTCAAACATCACTTCAGAGGTTAACACATTTGAACTCCCAAAGCAATGCTTTTAACTTCTATCTTGTGGTCAGTAAGAGGCTAAGTCTATCTATAAACAGTGTCAGATGGTGTCTCACACGTTGCACTTAAGAAACCTTACTCCTGATAGTTCCTTGACCTTGGTGGCCTTGCAGATTGGGCAGTTTAAATGACACTGAGCAGGGTACCCATGGAGAGATCACACTCCTGATACTGTAAAGCTGACAGCAAACTGACAGCGCTCGGGGTGTGAGGAAGGAGGCAGAAGAGCATCTGAGAGAAGTGAACAGTGAAATCTGCCCCAAAGCAGCAGGCTGAGATAATTATATGATTTATTTATGGCCATATCCCTGCATTTTTTTTTTCTGTTGACCATATATTAGCTACATACACAGGTTCTAGGAAATTACAAAGAAGACTTGCTCCTGATGGTTACTCTCTCCCTTTTGTGCCTGTGGTAAATGTGGCGGTAAATGACCATAATGTTAGGAATTACTTGGACCAGAAAGAGTGTTACTGTGGAGCAACACCCACACTGGCAAACTAATCCTGGATCTTCAACTGTCTCAGGTGTGGGAATATTTTGTGACATGGGTGTTAAGTTAGTTTGTGTTAGCTGGGGATCTGGACCAAAGAAGCATGAGGAAGAATTCAACGTTCAGGTCCTACTGCAAATCCTCTAAAGGACAAGTGACTACCAGTATGATAAATATGAAATTGTATGAGAGGAAGCAAGTTTGTTACTTTAAGGGACTTGTTTACTAAACAAAGCTGTTCTCAAATTAGTGTGAAACCTATCAGTATCCAAGGCTGAAGGGAGAAGGTTTTTCATTGTGGTTGCTTTGATGAGGATGACAGCAGAAAATTTGGAGCAAGGTAGAAGTCAAGCCCTTTTCATTCTTCATAGAGTACTGTCTTAGAGACTAATGGAAGCATTCCCTGCACATCCAACCTCTGTCCCTAGATCCCATGCCAGATTTGTGCTGGGTGATTTCTCTCAGTTGCAAATATTGTATGCTGTACAGCTGATGTGCTCCTGCTGTAAGTGCAGAGATGGTTAGCAGAGATGGTCATAGATCCTTTTGTCAGGAGCTGAACCAGAACACCAATGGGCTGCTGATACAAATAAGGCTGTAGATCAGCTCCTGAAAGCCATCTGTGTCCATCAGGATCATTTCTCCTTGTGCATCTGATGGATCCAGCTATGCTGGCACAAGTCTGTAATACATGTGCAGCCTACAAGCCATTTCTAAGCTCCTGAGCACATAAAATATTTATTCCACATGCCTCTGTTCACAGCAGCATACATTTCTTCAGTTCTGTATTGTGGGAACAACTTCAACATGCCCTACCTAAAATTTTACATATGCTGAGCTGGTGGGGAGGATGACAGTAGGGAGGAGATACAATTCTGCCATGTTGACATATTTCAAAGGCTCTCATTTCTTACAGTTCACAACTGCAATTTGTTTGATCATGGAGTTGTTAGAGCTCAGCTTTGCAGAGAATGATACAGTGAATATGATTGATTATTTTTTTAAGTCTTCTTCACTTGTTTGGTTGATGTGAGGCCTACGAGCTTTTCAGATTTAGTTTATGGAAATTAATCAAAGAATCCAGGGGCAATACATGACAAAGCCAGGGATTTGTTTCCAAGATGCAAATTTTTTTTCAGATTGCACATAACATCTATCTATTTGTGGGTGAAGGGAATGAGTGTGGAAAATCAGACACCCATGTTTCAGAAATGAATGATCTCAGGTCAGCTGGCTAAAGACAGTAAAATTTTGAATCATAGGCTTATGATAGCAACTACTGGGTAAGTTTAAAGTGACAAACAGGAGAAGAGTATGGCGATTGTCATCATTTTCAAGTATGAAATGGGAAGAAGATCAGTCAAGATGATGACTTTTTAAAGTATTTTTCTGTTATACTTACTCCATCACATTTCTTATACATTGAGATACAATGATTACCATGACTTGGGCTATTCATCCTTTGAATATAGTTGCCCAGAAATTCTTTCTACAGTTGATGCTGTCAGAGACAGGTAAACTGTTTATACAGCTGATTCCTGTTTAGTAGGTATAATGTTACTGTTCTTTATTTTGTATAAAAACAGCAAAGTTTTTGTTTAACTCCAAGTTTGTTTTATCAGGGAGCAGCTGAAAAGCTTAAATAATAGTCAATCTTTAGTTTTGCTTTTTCCCCAATTATTTTACTTTCAGAAAATCTCGCTTCCGAATAACTTTAGCGATGTTTGTTTTTGGAGAAGTTTTTAAAGCTGTAACATTTGACTTTGCTGATGCATGGTTTTGTCAAAATCTTTTTGACATATCTTCATTTTGTTCCTCAAATGGAGAACTAGCAATATTTTCATCACCTGATTACTTTTTTCCATGTTACTCATGACCAAATGACAGGTTCATTGATCAGACCTTTTGTCTATAAACACAGTTTAAACATCACTTTTAAATGGAAAAGATAGACCAAACAATCTGATAAGGATTCCTGATTGTGTACACTGCATGTCTCCTTGTAATTGCATAGCTCCAGGCTCACTCTTTGTGGCACCTTTATTATTAATAACATAAATACCCTCTCCATTCTGTGTTTCTGTAATTTCTCTGCTGGACTGACTAAAGCATGCAATTTTGTTGGTCTTTGACTATAACCTGTATTTAGATCCTCTCTTCTCCACTTCCAAATTCACCCTCTTCTTCTGGAAGATTGCACAGAGCCTGGGGGTGTGTTCCATTCCTTCTCATCTGGGTGTGTTCTGCAGTGCTCAAATAAAAGGTGTATCACAGCACAGCGATCTCTCAGAAGATGGGAGGGCTGTTGTGCAAGCTACTTGCTGATCAAATAAAAGCCATCTGCCTCTAAACACAGACAATCAAAGCAAAGAATGGGAGAAAAGTGTTATCAACTCTCATTTTTTCTTAAAATGGCACAGTAAGGGAGCTCACAGCTCCACCATGCATACAAAGCAATCTTATGGCTGTCAGTATTTGAAATTAAACCCTGGTCAGGCTAATCACTTAATTACAGGACCACCTTTCCCTTTTTGAATATATTTTTCTCGCTTCTTCCATTTTGAGATTACCTTGTTCAGGGTTGAAATCAGTATTTCATCAAGAACTCGAGAGATGCAGAGCTTTTTACTGGTTTTGGAGCTGAGCTTGTGACTTCTGAGCTCATTCTAATGAGCACTATGACCTAGGGGGAGAAAAGAGTGTGATTTTACCTAACCCTTGTGGAAGTTAGAGCCTGGCCTGGGATCACTGACTTCAGTTTTGTGTTCACTGGGGATGGGCCAGTATCAGTCGAGTATCAGCAGCTGCACGAGTGGCAGAGATAGCCTGAGTTCCCCAGGAGGGGAGGGAGGCTTCAACCACACAGGACAAGTGTAAAATGTTTTTCTCACCAGGCAACTCAAAATAAACACTATGACAGTCCGAGTCCCACGTTACCTTGCTGTCTGAGAAAATGTAAAGTAAGTACCATCTCTAAGCTGGCCTGGAATTCCCCACTTGATGCTTTAAGCATCTCCTTGATGAGTGGAGGAGAGATTTGACTGTCTCTATCTTTGAAAGGTGATAGAAATACTACAGAAAAGCATGTGTCAATTACATGCATTAATGTCTCCAGCAAAACCCAATTCTCAGCTGAGGATATTGTGCAGACAACACCTCCCATCAAAGCACAGAGCATAAAACAGGATTGCGGGCTCTGACACAGAGGAGTGATAACTGAGGGGAGAAAGATTCCTGCAAGGTCCTGTGAGCTTCCCAGGGCTGTCACTGACAGGCAAAGCCTGTTCAGGGGACAAAGCTGGTGACTTTGAATCCCTGACCTCAACAGATTTTGCCTTCGTTACATAAGAGTGAGAGTGCTGCCTCTAAAATGAGAAAGGGGAAGTTTTTGTGTTTATTTCTACCAGATACATGCAGGAGTTACACAGGAACATTTGGCTTCCAGTTGTTTTGAGGATTGAGGGCTACATCTTGGGCATTTGGAGAGTACCCAAAATTGTACTTGGTTGTGAAAATTGATGTTTGTGTGCTTGGTAAAGCATATGGAGAGTATAATTATGTTATGTATAGATATCTGAAGTGACTAACATTTCTTATCTGGCCTTCTACATAATGATAAAAATGAACACAAATACCTAGAAAAGATGTGGCTATCCTGCCCCTTTTTCTCTAGTCTATTAGACAGTTGCACATTAACCAAAAGGAAAAGTCCTGGGATCTAGGCCTTTGTTGACATAATTCCCTACAGACATCTGTTCTCTTCTGATCTGTTCTGTGCATCATATCTCTTCTGCCAGGAGAAGGGGTTCATGTCCACCAAGGGTCTCTAACCCTTCAAAATACTGGCAAAGAACAACAAATTGCTGTTGGGACAAGAAAACTGTTGTAAACTGTGAACAGCAGAAGCAGCTCTGAGTGTGTGCAGCTTTAGAGATGAAGCTCTTCCCTCTGTTCACATCTCTCAGGCAGTGTCAGAAGAAAGCAGTCTTGTTCCAAGGTGCTTTGCTGCTGTCCCGTGTGACATTCCAGAGGGGTGGGTATCTAGGCCAGGACATTGGCATGGCTTGTTGGGACAGGCCCTCCTCTTCTGGTATGCACCTCTGCCTTTCCCCATGGGGATTTCTGGAGAAGGGGGATGGCTGTAAGAGGCATCCAGCCAACCTGTTCTACCTGTTCCATCCCTGGGTCTAGCTCCACTTGTGGGGAGTGCTCCATCCTCCCTTTGAGGTGCAGAGATTGGATCAGTCTCAGAGGAAGATTCAGTGGGCAGTAAAACACAAACACATCTGCCCTCAGCTCGTGTGACTTGACAAAGCCATACTGCCTCCAGTGAAGTTCTGTGGGTTTGTAGCAGCTGAAGGACTGGCCCAATAGCACACCAAGAGCTTCCGACTGCAGATGAAGCAATTCACTTCTATTATTAGCAGTTGGAGGCTTTTTGAATCAGGAAGAATGGCAAAATTGACTTCCTTTTTGTTGGGCTCCAAAGTAAAAAATGGGGTGTTGTCATCAGCAATGTTGAAAAATACCTCCTGATTTTGAGAAAATATGCTGCTCCTGATTGTATTAATTATTTACCATAATAGTGAATTGTATTAATTATTTACCAGTTATTAAGCAACTGTTACAGATGTTGGGGATATGTGGAACATTAATAGACATTAGGATGAAAGATTAATTTAGGGAAATTACAACATGTTTCTGAAAATTGCATTAAAAGTTTGGAGTGCCCTGAACTGCAATATGACGTGAACTGGGACTGAGCGCCTGAGAATCTGAATTAAATTTGTGACTCTGTCAGTGACACCCCGTGTGACCTCAGGGAAATTATATAAGCTCTGTGTGCCCGATTTGCCTTTTGTTAAAGGAGAAGAAAAGAAAAAACTTTCTGTTTCTCATGTTTGCCTGCTTAGAGTTGGGGCCACTGGTTCTTTCTTCAGAGCACTGAAAAGAATGAGACCCAAGTCTCTTTGTGAGGGGGCCTGGGCTTTACCACAGAAGTAATTTAAAAAGGAACAAATTCAGTAATATCTGGAACGCTGAATCCCAAAGCTAAATTAGAACAAGGCAGCTCTGGACTTGTACACACAATGCTGTTTTTAAATTACTACTTCAATCAGTCATTATTTTTAAAACTAAATACACTGATGTTTACGAAATAAATAACTACATATTTTATTGTCACCAGCAAAGTGCTAAAAGGAGAAGAAAGGAAATCATGTGGATACCTTCTCCAGTGGGAGAGCCCTTCCGGAGGGAGCTGCAGAATTAGGTCCAGCATTTATTTACCCAGTCCTGATCAGTTTAAAGCACAAATGCTCCAAGTTCTTATGGTTGTAGGACCCAGTGCTGCCTTGTTCTGAAAGCATAAGGGTGCAGTTCTTCATCTTCTGCACCTCCATGGAGTGCTGGAAGCTCTCTCTCATGATTTCCTTGGTCTGTGCCCCACAGGCCAAACATCCTTGCTGGGCTTGGGAGTCACAGCTCTGTGTTACTTGAAACTGCATTGCCTGTGATCCAGCAAGTTGTACATGATCCTCTGGGGCCTGGGTGTTTAAGAAACATGTCTTCTTTTCCTTCAGGGATGCAAAGCATCTGAATGGGGTGACCTACAACGGTGTATCATGAGATTCCCTTGGATTCACAGTCAGCCGTCTGCCCTGGATACAGATGGTGAGGGGTGAGGGTAAATCCCTGAGGGGAGAGACCCATATGCCTGTGTGTGTTTGCCAGTTGTCCAAAGGGTCACCCGCTGCAGCACCTCTTTAAAAACTTATCATTAAGCCCGTCTCCTTTGTGAACTTTCTCATTATCATTTCATTGTGCTGTGCGGTGCTGGCCGGGCGCAATGAATATTGACTTCATGCTTGCTTTTCTAATTGAATTACAGGGGAGCAGGCTGAGCCACTGAAGTTTCCAGCCTGCAGTCCTGCTTCCCTGGCAGCCAAATGAATAGAGGCTGAAAGAAAAGCTGTTTGCTTGGGCATTATGGATAACAGAGACTTGTCACAAAGCTGCTACAATGATTTATTAAAAGACAGAAGAAAAAGAGAGAAAGAGTCTTGCTCACTTTCAGCACCAGCTGCTTGCTTTGCTTGTCTTCTTTCCTTTTTCTTTCTTCCTTTTTATGTCTTTCTTTTTAGCACTTGCTTGCTTTCTCTTTCATCCTCCCTTTCTTTCTTCCCCTCCCTCTTCTCTCTTTCTGTCCCTCCCTCTCTCTTCTCTTCCTGATCTTGTCTTATCAAAAATAGAAAGAAAAAGTCAAAGAAAAACATATCACTTGAACAAATGCTTCAAGAAAAAAGCATCATTCTCCAGTCCTTAAATAACAGGCCCTGCCTAAGACAGATGTGTTTATCATTATGGTCAAATCATAAAAAAGTTTGTCACTGTAGCTGCTCTAGCAAACAACATCCCATACATGTCCCTATAGTATTAGCCAGTCTTATTTAGGAAATCCTACTGAAAAAGCCACGAGACTCTGTAGTTTACCTTTTCTGCTATTGAATTTAATTATCACACTCTTACTGATGTAGTAGGAGTGGAGTAAAGCCACATCTCAGTGGCTTTGCAAACACCACACTGTATTATGTCTTGCACCAGCAATTCAATTTACAGTGGTGCAGCACAAATAGAAAGATCCCAGGATTGCTTATGGAACTACTTTTACCAAAAAAACCCAGAGCTCAGGTCATGGTCCTTGATCAACATAGAGATAGACTTGTGTTGGGCTATTTTTCCCTCTTTCTTTAGTTTGTGTTTGCTGTTTTTTTTTTTGTTTGTTTTTTTTTTTTTTACTTTAAAATGTTTGATTCTGATAAAATAATAAGATCAAGAAGCATAATTCTATTGAGTTACTTATGTAGAATGTTTAGCTCAAGGCTGTTGGACTGGGGCAACAGTTGTTTTGGTTTTTCCTTAAAATCTGTGCTAGGTTATATTCCATATAGTTTATTTAAGGTGACATTTCTGAAGTTTGGGTAGGAAGAGAACTTCATACCCAGCTCTGGTAAGGACCAGCCCAGGTCAAAAACATCCAGGCTCTTGCCTACTAAGAAGTTGGGCTTTCCCATTTAATTTGGGAAGAAGGTGTTTCTTCTTTCAATGTCTGCTTCCTTGGAGCCATTTTCATCCCCTGAAAACACAAGATCTTAGCCCAGAGAAAGCTGTGTGCTCTCAAATCTCCAACTGGACAGATTTTTTTAAAATCCCACAGGAAAGGAGTGTTCATCTCTATTCAACAGACTTATTCACACCTGACCTTTTTTCCCATCGCCAGGTTATCACCTAAATTTATACTTTGCTTGATTAAGTCATTATTGCTATCTTTCCTGGTTCCTTGTCTGTCTTGTTGTTCTTTATTTTTTTCTTTCTCTAGTTTTATAGCCTTTCACTTTATTTTTCAGATTTTCTAAAATCTTCTTTTGTTTGATTCTAGTTAGCCCCAGCAAGAAAGTTTGCAATAAATTACTACAGAATAATCTGACTTTTCAGTGTCTAGCACTCTCCGTGGATTTAACCTTTCTCAGTGATTAATCAGGATTTAATCTTTGTTTGGAATAAGTTAATTGGTGACTGCTCTTAGGTAGCCACTAAGCTGTTTGCAAATAGAAGGGAGGTTTTTTGGTGACCTCATTGAAGATAGGGTGACAGGTGGATTTATTCTCAGGTTTACATCACTTGAAAGGGTAAACATGAAGCTGCAGCCAGTGCTTTGCATTGTAAAGAACACTTCCATGGGGCACATGTGTGCTTTGGTAGGTACACCCCGTGCTGAAATGGAATGGCTATTGACTGAATAAGAAGGGCCTTGGAACTTAATTAATGACCTTCTGGCATTTGAATTATCAATACTTTATATCTTGTATAAAATAGCAGCTGTGAGGAGATGTGTGACTAGACACAGGTATGCGCACATACACAGCAACAGCAGCATCCTGGGGCTCTGTGGGGCTGCAGACTTAGGTAGCCTCTCCTAAATAAGACTTTCAGAGATTGTACCTGACAGAGATTTACAGTCATGAAACAGAAAACTTCCTTATCCTAATAAAAGGATTAATTTCCTCTCCTCGGTTGGTGCTGGTATTAGTACCTGTGCTGGTACTGGAATGGGTACTGTTCCCACAGGGAATTGACTGCCCTGCTGGACACAGGCTGGAAAAACTCCTAGTGACTTCACTGGGACCAGGATATCCTCCACCTGTTTTGTAACTCCAATGAAGAAAACCTGTTAGCCATGTATGTATCTGTCAGTGAAATTAGCAGCTGGGATTTAAAAACTATGACATGACAACCATAAGTAACCAATGCACTAAAAAGTGGTATTACAATTTCTCTCAGCAGAGAAAGGAACAATCACAGTCTTACACCATGTTTATCTTTAGCTATGTCAGAGATTGAAGAACTGAATATAGTTATTTCCATGGCTAACTAGCTGGCCTGAGTAACAGTTGAGCCTTTGAAGCAACACAAGGGATCCTGACCATTTTCTTGGATTTGGGGTCACTGTGGAAAGGAAGTTTTATAAGCCACCTACACACTGTTTCTGCCTGGAATCAGAGAGAAAATCTTTCTGGATTACAGGCATTTAAAACCCATGAACTGGTTCAACTCTACAATTCATTCCATGAAGCTCAAGACAGGAGTTGCTTTGTGTGGCATTCTCCCATCAGGACTGGTGGCCATAAATCAAGATGAATGTCTTTCTGAATGACTTGCTGCAGTTCAGCCGCGGGATCTGGGCTGGAGGCAGCGACCGCGGAGTGAAGTGCTTTGGCCTATGGAATTCGGAAGGTCAGGGCTGGAGACCACGGTGCTTCCTCAAAAGGCTGTGAATCTTCACATTGTATATTATTCTGGGTTATGGAAGTGTGCAAGAAGCAGAAGATTTGCAATTGCTAATAATTTATTTTCAGCAACAGAGATCGCTGTGACTGCCCAGAGTTTGGTATGTTTTCTGAAGGAGACAGAAGGAAAGAAAATCCTTCTACTTTGAAAAGCAAAATGCTTTGGCCAGCTCTTTATGTTGGCAGGGATCCTGTGCTAGACTGAGTTCCCTGAAAGGTGACCAAATTGCCCACCACAGACAGCTACAATGAATAACACTCGCTGTCTTTGCAAAAAGACTGCTTACAGCTCCCCATCCAATCCCAGCTCCCCGCAATGCGCGGTGCACTGGAGTTTATTTGGTTTTTACAAGCTATTATTGCCATTCAGCAAAACTAATCCTTGAGAGCAGGGGGTGTTTTGTCAAGTGAAGGCTTCAGCTGCCTGAGTATTAGTCTGCTTTGCTCATTCTGGAAGCAGTTGTGAGCAACACGCACCTTGGATAGACCACTGCTGTGAACAGAGAGGGGAACCAGGCTGGCAGGTGCTGCTCTGAGCTCTGGTACCAGCCTGCTGACTGATTCTAGATGTGTAACCTCATTTATTAGTTTCTCCCTTCCCTTCCATCCTTAAGTCCTGTTTGCCCATGCTGTCTCATCCCCATCCTGAAGCAGAGGATTTTTCTATACATTTTTACTGTGCTTAAGAGAAGAGTCCTACTTCATGTCACAGATTTAGAATAGCTTCAGAGACAATGTTCTAGATGTGCTGGCCAAAGCAGTGGCCTCCAGAGCATGCCCAGCCCTGTCTGCAGGTGCCTGCTGTGTCAGTGCACATGGGCCCAGAGCCTGGACCTCTCTTTGCCCAGCTGGTAAGTGGGCCACCAGAGATAGGGCTCCCTGTGTCCCTTGCTGCACCAATGAGCTCTGTTACCTCTGGTGGCAGCCAAGCTGGTGCAGCACTTCCAGAGCTGTTTGCTGCTTCTTCCGAAAATACAGTGGCAGGTAAATCTTTGTGTTTCTTCCTGAAGACAAGGTGCCAAACTTTGTCAGACCTCTGGCATGCAGGACTGCCTGGAGGTTTATTAGTCTGACATCATCCAGCAGGAAACAACCTAAGAGGCTCTGCTCAACTACAGCCTCTCAGTTTCTAAAAATTAAAATTGTATACAGTGGCTTCTGAATACAAGTATAGTAATATTTATCAATCAATTTAATTAAATAAGTCTTTCTTAATTTAACAAGCTCTGCTCAGCAGGGTAGCGATAAATGCACACAATTTCACACTCCTGACAGGCATGTTTAAAAAGGAGGAAGGGAGAGAAGGGGGAAAAATGCAACAGAACTCCCTAAATGGTAATTCAACTTAATTTTTTAACAAGACTGTTTTGGTTTCAGAGTGATTCCATGACCTACAGCAATGATCAAAGTGGTGCGCAGTGGTGAGTCTCCTACAGCCAGAGCACTGCTGAGTGTGCTGCAGCAGGCTCTGCCATGCTTAAACCAGGTTTCATCTCTCAACCAGGTGCTTCACTCTCCTGCATCAGAGCTGCTGGGCTGACTGCATGTTCAGGTCCCTCAGCACAGCAGCCCACAGCTTAATCAGGACCCTGAGAGGTCCGGAGAAGGGGTGTCAGAACAGAAAGATAAGGTTTGTAGGTGTTTGAAGGATTGCCTGGATGTACCTTTCTGGCTCATCAGTTAGCTTCATCCTTCTAGCTGTCCTGGGTGCCTCCATATTGTTTAGATCTTTTGCAGTCTAATGAATTTGGTTTAATACCAACAGGAGCAATGTCTTGTAACCAGCAAAGCTATTCCATTTCAGTCTGAAGAGAAGAGCTGGCCCGGCACACTTTGTGCCTGCTGCATGGCAGCAGCGAGCTGCAGGACACTGTGTGTCACCAGCACCTTGCTCTGCGTTGTCAGCAATGCCCAGGGTGGTGTTTATGTACTGTGCTGGTGAGCTCTGCACCCGCTCCTCAGGGGAACGTTTCAAGGCACAAAGACTGGGGAATTTTAGAGAATCTGGTGCATTTCTTAGTGTACATGAAAACTGTTCAATACTGGCAGAGAATTGCTCTGTGCTTAGACCATTTATTAAAGTCTAGACGCAACATAAAAGCACGTAAATTGGTTCCAGTCATTGCTAGTAAAAACTTCAGCTCGAGCTGGGAATTGATTGGTGAATCTCACAGCATAATTAAAATTGACTGTTAAAGTTTGTCCCGCTTAATTGGTAACACTTTCTTTGGAAGTCAGTGAGTTAGGATTCTTGCTGGATCATTTAAAGGAGTTCCTGTGTATATGATCAGAACTCAAATGCAGTTTTATGGAGAGGTTTACAGTTATGTTCCACCCTGGTGGTCTTTCATGCTGTATCTTTCCTATTTAAGATTTATGCTGTCATTCACCACAGCCTAATTGTGTTTTGATAAAAATGAAACGATTGCTGACGCATTTCAGACGGAAAGCCGATGACATTTTGAAGCTTTCAGTAAGATGATCTGAAATACTGTGCTGCTCAAAGCCCCTGTCTCCCTGCAAGCCTGCGTTTTTATTCCAGCATTTGTTAGTTGGTTTTGTAGGGATTCTAATGGGCACCTATAACTCCTCTCTGAGTGTTCTGCCAGCAGTGTGTTGTTCAGTTTGCCTAATAGCTCATGCAGACTTTTTCATTCTTCCTGTAGGATGGAATGTGTGCAGTGTATTCTTTGTGTTTAGATTATTTTAAAAATTATATAAATTTAAAGTTATATTTTGTGATAAAGCACATCTTATCCTTTGAGTACCAGACAGCTGGGTTTTGGTGTTATTTAGCTCCTTAAGGATATCCTTCCACAGTCTTGGTACAGACCCAGTTCTGGAAGTTGGTGTTATAGGATGGTACTACCGGACATACTTAGCTCTCTTTAACATAAGCTGTCTTGTCCTGACTGGCCATGGACTTAATCAGAGCATTAACTGCTCTTCTGAATCAGGCACTAGAGATACACTTAATTCTCTCCACAGTCACAGTATTTTTAGCACATGCCATCCAGGGCTTATCATTAGCAAAATGTAAATGTGTCAGGGGATTGTGGATGGGCACTACAGAAGCATTGTCACCCGCTAGACTCAAGATGAGGAGCTTTCATAACTGTGATTAATGTCCTACAGAAAAGGCAGGAAGACATTCAGGTTACTTGGCTGCAAGTGATGCACTCCCACAGTTGGAAATTGTTTTGGAAGACACAGTTAGGTACTTGCCAGCATCTGGTGTCACATGAAGAACCCACAGAGCACATAAAGAGTCCACTGAGCCTCATTACCTTGCCATCAGAGCCGTGAAAACTGGGGCCAGTTGGACCCTCACATGCCCCGGTACCCTGCTAACAAAGCACATGGACAGAAATAAGTACTGTAAACACTTCCTGTGCCACCACGATGGACTCAGCAGTGCTGGGAACAGGAGATCAAGGTCAGTGCTCCAGGCAGCTCTTCTGAAGGAAGTATGGTGTCACCTGGACTGCTGCCAGGGCATCCTGAGGTCAAGCCCTAGAAGTTAAAGAAGTGTTCAAGAATAACGTGTGGGTCTGATCCCAAGCCACTGAAGTCACTGGGGATATTTTGTTGGTACCAATGGATGGCAGACAAGCAGTGTGAGTCTGTCAGCCTTGGTGTGTCACTCGCCCATGTTTTAGCTGCTTCTAACAAAAGAATTTTAGAGGGATGTAAGGTGTACTTCAGTAGTAAATGAATGCTTAAATGCTCTTGCAGGTCATTCTGGCACCCTGACTAGGGGCCCTTGGAAACAGAATTTTAGAGCTGCACAAATTTGCAGAAATTATATCTGGACTTCAGAAGTGGTCGGCTAAGGTTAAGCTGCCTAAATAGTCCTTGGAGCAGGGACTCCATTTACATGCTGCAAATGCTTTTATTCCATAACAGTTATGTTCTTTACCATACTGTGTTCCTTTCAAAGCCACAGAGCCAAATCTCAGCCTCAGCTTCAAGCCATTGAACTGCAAACAAGTGAGGACTCAAAAAAAACAGGCAAGTATTATATTTTGTGGTTCATGTGCCATTTATAGACACAGTTGTCTTTCATTATTTCATCAACTTTAAAAGAAACAAAGATTTCTTTAATAAGTTTCAATGTCATCTTTATACCTCTCTGTTAAAGTGATGGTAAGAAAGATAATCTAGGTATTATCATTAATTGAATCTCAAGCTGTGATTTTGACAGTCCTGTAAAATATGTGAGAAGGGATTTCTGAATGGCATTTGTGTCTTCTCTTGCTCTTGCCACAACAGGGTCATTCCCAGTGGCTGCTTCATGGCTGTCCTTTTTTGTATGCACATTTATATATATTTATGTCTAGAATGAGTGGGCTTGGAAGGTACCTTTAAAAGTTGTCTAGGCCAGTCATGAAGATCACGAAGTCCAACCCATGTACACACATATAACAGATCCAAAGACCTTCTTGCACACTCATATAGCCACAGCACTGAGTTGATAAATTGTACTCAGGATGAAGAGTTATTTCAGCTCTGAAATACACCCTGCAGAGGGTGTAACACAAAGGGTGTCCCACAATATGGGACAAATATGTGGGCCCTGCCATCCTTGACAATGACCCCTTGGTTACTCAGTGTCTGAGCAAAATCTGTTTGGCTTTAAAAACTGTCCCTAGTACATTGAAAGATGATCTCTCATTGATTTGGCCATTTTCTCTGCTTTTGATAGAGGATCAGTGGAAGAAAGTAGTGATGAGCACACCCAAAGAGATTGCTTTAAGCATACTTGATTTTCTTTTCATGTATGCAATATGTTCCAATTCCTTTCAAGAAGCAAGGTCATTTAAAAGTGCCACACCAGAGGTTTTTCCTTTTCCCCTCATTCAGTTCCTTAAATCTTATTGTCAGCCATGTTCCTCTTGAGTAGCAGAGCAGCTGCTTGGGGTCTGCTTGTGTGGTTATAATCCCATTAAAAAGCCCTCCATTATGTTGCTAATATATTTATAAATGAACTGGTCACCTGGGATTAGTGTTCATTCTTCTCCCTGGACTTACTGTACTGAAACAGAATTATTCCTGATCCCCTGGCTTGTTTGATACTACCAGTTGCATTTGTCATGGTGCCAAATTGGCTGAAATAGATGAGCAATTAATGCAGAACATGCTTTCCTGTGTTTGGAAAGTCCTTGTAATCATCCCTGACAATCACCTTCTCATCAGCTCTTTCCTGATAGTAATGGGATGGCAGATATGCTGGGGCTTTGGGAACTTACGGTCTTTCACAGGAAATATGAAAGGCATTGAAAGAATATCCTGACAGCGAAGGTGAGGAGTCTGACAAAACAGAGCCCTGAAAAGCAATTTTAGAAGGCATTATCCTGTAGGTTTTCCTCAGCCATTCCCAAACATGCAAAGCTAAGGAAGATAAAGTAACTGCTTGGGGGAATTTGCAAAGCCACTGGTACAACTGTGCTGTTACTTACAGATGTGACTGCAACCACAGGGACACTTCTAAGGTCACTTAGACTGGTCAGACTGGGATATGGATCACAGCAAAGCAGAGGCCACACAGATTCAGCCAAGGCTGCAAAACCCACTTGAGATGGCTGAGTAAGTGCTCAGGCACTGATCCTACAGGAGGATTTATGCTGTTCCTCCTTTTTGTGTCCATCAGTACTTGATCAGAAAATTTCCATGAGGGTTTAAAGGCAGGGTCTTCCTCACTTTCAACAGCATCTAAGGGCTCACCTGCAGTCTTCCTTTCCATGAGAGGAATCTCTGATGTGCTAGACAGAACTCTTTTCTGAGTCCTTGTGCATCTCAGTCATCATCCCAAACCTTTTCTCTCTTTTTGACCAGCTTCAGAGCAAGAGTCTTCTTACAGCTCCAGCCACTTGTGAAGCCTTTCTTTATCTACACATCAATTCTCCATCTCAGCTGAAATCATACCTCTCTCTCCTTGCCTCCATTTCATTGGTTCATTCTGTTCCTGCTCTTGGCTTCTCTCTGTATTTATAGCAGTTATGTTGTAAAGCATTTCCAGATCCAGGCCTGGGGGATTTTATTTGGAGTGATGTTGGAGGAGGAGCACAGTGGCAAGGGCTCCTGACCTAACTAATTCTGGCTTGTTTTTTCCTACTGCTCTCAAGGAAACAGAGACCAGGGAATGGCTAGGTCTGCTCTGGGAAGCAGAGCAGCCCAGCCTAAGGAAGGATCAGCTTGAGATGGAGTACCTCAGGTGGCCAAGGGCTGTGCCCACAAAAGTAACTCCACTCTAAGAGTATCTGAGCTGTGTGGGGGCCAGTACAGTTCTGTCATGTCTAAGTCCACCTCTCTGGAATATCTGGTTTTGATTCCTGCTAACCATGACTTTCTCCATACACTTCCTTTATTGTACTCATAACTGGGCTGTGTCCTTCTGAAAGGCAGTGTCTGAGCCAGCTAGTCTACAGGAGAAGAACATCACTTAAATACCTCTTTTGTATTTTAAGCCCTGAGGTGGTGCGCAAATTTGTGATAGAAAAGTACAATTTGGAGGATTAAACTAAAAGCACTGTCTATAGCTGGAGCAATGAATAATGAGGATACAGTGGGTGCAGGAGGAGAACAAAGCTCTGTACAAAAAGTAGCTGTTCCAAAGTGCAGTCTAGCTGCTTTAACCAAAATGTCTAATGTATGGCTTGCCAGTGCCTTCAGCTCTCTTTTCATTTCCTCTTAGGGGAAACTGTTCCCTGGAACTGTTGTGGTCTCCTTGCATTGCTAAGCTGGCAGTGAATCCCATGGAGCCTCTTGCCAAAGGTGTCAGGAAATAGCTGCTCATGGCAGTGAGGTCCCTGAGTACAGCACAGCATGTGAACCTTCAGCTATCTCCAGATCTCAGGAAGTCCCCAGGAGCTCCTCTGAGTCAGGGACACCATTCTGAGTAGATTTGAGGCAGTTCTTAATTGCACTGGGAGGTCAAACCATTCCTGCTGGCCACCAGGACTTGAGGCTGAAAACTATCTTTTACCCAAGCCAGACACTCTTCAGTCATGGGTTGAATGCAGCTTGGTGGAAGCAAGGGATCCAGCCCAAAGGTCTGTTCAAATGTTTCCATTTCATGTGGCTTGGTATTGTAACATTCTCCTGTGGTTCTAACAAGTTGTGCAAAATTGTGAAGCCAAAGCAGCATTCTTCCTTTAAAGTTTCAAAATTAAGAAAAATGATTGTGGGGCTGGAAACTTGGGAAAGATGTGCTGTGGTTATCTCCTGGTCCAAGAATAAAATTCCTATGGCTCTGTACAAAAGCACAGAGTAGTTGCCTATTAAAAAACAAAATCTAAAAAAATTATTTCAAGTCAGGGTACCTTTTTAGTGGCAGCTGGACAATGTTTAGAGGATTTGAGAGGCCACACATTTCCTTCTCATGTGCCTCTGCGATTCCCGTAAGTGCAAGAAGTGCAAACCAGATTCCCTGCCAGGGGAGCTGGACTGACAGGAGGAGCAACAAGCCTAGCCTGGGCTGGGCTTGGAAAGGAAGCACACCTCGGACATGGGAAGTGCCTGAGTGCAGCTGTCCTGCCTGGAGTGTCAGCCACACGGGTCCTTTCGGGCCAGGAAAAATCAGATGGTCACTCCTGCAGCCAGAGTACATTGCAGCATCCTCGAGGGCACCCAAACTGCCTCAACAGCCCAGAGCAAGGCTGGTTGTAACCTCAGTGGTGGCTCTGGCAGGACATACCCTACACATAGCCATGTTTGGAACAGAAAAGATTCAGTGGCCTCTAGTTGCTTTACTCAGAAGGAAGAGGCCAGACTCTTATCTTTGTAGAATAAAGGAGGTTACAAATTAGCTACACATAAAGAGAGTGATCCATTCATACAGGGGGAATCTAGACTCTCTGTGGGATTGATAAATGACTATGAGAATGAGTAAAAATAGCTGGAAAAAGCTTTTAAGTTTTGTTTAAATTTAACCATCAAAAATCAAAACATTAGAGGGTGTTTAGAGAAGTGCCTGAAACTTGGAGACCCTGAGAAGAACCAGAGAGGGAATCAAAGAGCCTGGAAAAAAAAAAAAGGAAAAAAGAAGTAAGGGAAGAGAAAGAGAGCAAGAGATTAAGATTAAACAAACCCGTCTGGATAAAGCTAATCAACTGAGATCCTGCTCCATTGACATCAACTGGATGAGTATTAGGGCCTCAAGATGTTATTGGGAGAGAGTCCAAAAAATCTGTGTGTTTTGGGTTGGCTGGAGAAGTCTCGGCTAGATGGGGTGATGTGGCAGAGCCTGCTCTGGATGAAGAGGTAAAGTAGTGCTGCCTGTGAAGAAAGGGAGAAATTATAAAGGCCCCAACCATCTACATGTGGTAAAACTGAATAATGGAGTGGCCAAAGGGAAAGGAGTTCCTGGCAAAGTTTGCAGTATTTATGAGAATCCAAGTAGGAGTTTGGAGCATTAATATTTATTGCAGTGCTGTCAGTTGTCAGTGCTGAGAAATCTTCACTTATGCCATGACAACCTGTTTTTGTTCCAGTGGCCATAATTCAATCTGCTGTGAGGTTCCCCTGCCTCTCTGGTTCCCAAGTCACACATGGTGGCTGGTTAACTTGTTCAGCACTGGCTGCTCAGCTTCAGTCTTGCAGCTGATTTGGGTGAAGAACAGATTTTGGCTGCTACAGAGGCTCTTGCCGAGACAGAGTTTCTCCTTCCTCATAGCTCCCGCTAAGAGATTCCCAGCTGTGCCAAAGAAAATAGTGATAATGCTAAGAAACAAGAACAGTTTGGCTGTTAGGAGATTTACTACACTTGTTTTCTTTTTTGTGTGGAATTATGAAAAACGAACAGAAGTTTGTTTTTTTCCCTTATTTTCTAATTTTAGTGTGATTCCTTCAGTTATCAGTGCTAACACTGACCACTGGAACCTCTGGGTTCTTTCATGCAAGGTCCTGAGCTAGATTTCCTTGACTCCAAGATCAAACCCTCTGGCTGAGCAGTGAGGAATTCCTGCAAAGATTTGCATGTGCTTCATCTTACATGCTGGGCCCAGCTGTTGAGCCTGGTGATGGCAAGGAGCCCTCTCTCTCCCCTGCATGGGACTTGCAGGCTGCCAGACCCTGCACAAGGGAAGAGCAGATGTGGCCGGCCGGTTTCTCCCCTTCCCTGGCGGAGCGGGGAGGGAACGCTGCTGCAGCTCCACCCTCCACAGTATGCCAGCGTTGCCGAGCCTGCGAGGGGAGTGGGAAGCTCTCAGCTAAGAAATCAGCACTGACCCAATACACCTCATTTCACAAAGGACCTGTCCCTTTCCACCTTTTCCTGCTTGTCTTATTTGTGTCGTGGAGTGCCTGTTCCATCCTCTGTTGGATTGGAAAGTGCTCCTGGTGGTGTGTGATATTCCAGATGTGTGTCCACCTTCACAGGGCCAGCAGCTGGGTCTGTGCAGGGCTGTTACACACCGCAGGTCTCCGCTGTGCTCTGCTCTACAAGCACAATTCATCCCGGAGAGCTGAAGAGGCAGCGGCGCCAAGAGGACATCAGAAAATCTGAAATGGATCTACCTTTATGAGAAGACCAGTGTAGGACATGCAGAGGAAAGAACTCCAAAAGTAATTCCACATTTCTCATCTAAAGGCTTTAATTAACCTGAACAGTTATGCTCTGGAGCCGTGCATACTTCAGGGACCAGCTCGATGGCACTCTTCCTGCTGCCAGGAGAGTGGGAGCATGACAGTTCAGTTATTGCTGTGCATTGTTAATGTGGTTGATCTTGGTCCTGCTCCAAGAGAACCACTAAGCAATCATGGAAAATGAAGGGTAACACATTTTTAGAAGGATTCTGGATAATTTTGGCTATAAAACAGGCTGCATAATCTTGGCAAAAAGTGGATGAATTCATTATCTGCAAATAGTGGAAAATATTATAAATGGCAGTAAATGAAATAAATGGGTGTTTCCACTGTAATATGCTATTCTCTGAGCCACCCAGAAAGAATACAGCTTGGTTTACTGGGTGGGTAGTCCTAGATGAAGTGAAAGATCATGTTCGTATGCTCAAATACTTGTTTGGGAGTGAAATATTTTATGCCTTTGTTGCAGAGGGAAATCTATACATTTTACATTTAAAAGTATGTATTTTATGGCTACATATGGATACTGGAGTGAAGTTAAAGTTCTATATGTGCTATATATCTGTTTGCATTCCTCAGCTAACCTCATTTTTATTTGCTCTACTACACCTTCAGGGTTTGGAGACCTCAGTGACTTCTCTAATGGAAAGTCACCAACCCTCCTTATATGAAGAAATTGATCTTCAGTATGTTTTGAATTTGTTTATGGGCCAACACTCTTGCTGTGAACACATAGAATAAAGTCCTGGCAACTTTTAGTAGAAAAACAATTGGATCCTAACAAATAGGATCTGGCTGGATGCTCTTCATTCTCGCTCATTTGGTCTCAGGATATATCTTCCTTTTTGAGACTCCCTTCATTATAAAGCCCAAGTGCATCTTTGAGCTTGTGAGTAGTCCCAGCATCACTCGTAGGCCTAAGGTTACTCCTGTCTGAGGGTGATTTGCTGGATAAGAAACTCATCTATCTCATTTAGGCCAAATGGACTTTCCCTTTGGCAGCAATAGTGAGGGCAGCGGCCTTGTGGGGGAAGCTGCAGCTGTGGGATGAAAGCCCTGGGCTGTGTTCAGGGAAAGCAATCCCACACTGTGTCATTCTCCTCAGCTAGGTCAAGGTCTACCTGCTCACCTCAAAATGCCACCAGGCAGCCCCAGTGGCTTCAGGGGGAGCCAGAACCGAGGGTGTATGGGCTGGCTGTGCCATGTTTTGGTTACTAACACCCAGAGCCTTTATCAAACAGCCCTTGGTTTTGTCCTTTGGCCTTGCAATCTAGTACAACGACAGGGTGACCACCTCTGCTGATTAAGGGGTTGTTTTGTTATGCCATTTGTAGGTTGTTATTTTTACTTCTTAATCAGATGGCTACCATTCCAGCTGATACTTCTGCTTCCTCCTGTGCTGCTTAAAGCATTGCCTCCATGGTGCCTGGATTATACCTGTTAAGGAAGGCGTTCCCTCATACACTTGGATAAGATCGTGGACGTAGCCACAGCAGATGAGCCACCCCTTTTCCCAGGAGCAAACACTATTACAATTTACTGTTTTGCAAAGAAAAAGTTGCACACAGAAACAAACAACTGTCTGCAGCCATGTTCACATCTGGCTCTTTATAGACATGCATACACTTTCCTATGTGCATATGTATATATGCATATATATATGTTTTTGCACATGTATATTTGAGTGTGTATATCTAGAGGACTTTAATTAGGTAAGCTTAAGAAGCTCTCACTGGCTTCAGAGTTATTACTAGCTCTACTGGTATTTTCACTTCAAGGATAGTTTAAATGTATGGCCACTGCTTGTATATATTTATGTACTGTGCTATGCATGGGTAGATCTCTGTTCTCATGCCATGTCTGCATTTGTAACCTCGGTTCTGCATTTATAAACAGCTGCACTCATAATTCTGCAAGTACAAATAATTGCAACTAAAAAGGTGAACATTTATAGCTGGCCTTTTCAAAGGAGTCTAAGGGAGTTAAGTACCCAAATCTCATTGAATTTGGTTACCTAATTCCTGTGGCTTCTTTGAAAATTCCAGTCTTAATTAACTAATGCAATCAACTATCTGTCAATCAAGTGAAGACATAACATACTAAATCCAGTCAGTATGGGTTGCACGGGAGCTACCTGAACACTTTTCAACTGAAACTTGAAAGGTTTCATTGTTGGCAAATACGATCCAGTAATTTCAATGAAACAAGCTGCAATGTGTAACTTCAGCATGGGTATCCATCCTCTTTCCAGTGTGGGTCTCAGGGTCCTTCAGCTGACTGCTTTATGTTTAGATTTGCTAACAAGGGTGGATGGTAACTTCACAGGCTTTCTTCAGGCACCATCTCCACCTTTAGATGCTCCTGGGAATTCTCACTGAGACTACAGGAATGATAGGTCTTGAGAAAGTTCCCACACTGGACAAACACTGAGCCATATCTGTGGCACTTTGTGGTCTGTGCCTTGGTGACACCTTAATCCGTGGGGACCCTTTTGTGTTTAAGCAGATTGGTACAGCGAAGAAAAAAACACAGAATGAAAAGTTTCTGAGTCTGCACGTTAACCTGATAAATACTTACTTCTATTCCAGAACAGCTTTGCATTCTTGCATTTTTTTAAAATCCATGTTTCAAAAATCTTTGATGTGGGTTTATTTGGTTTTTTTTAATTTTCTTCTTTGAAAGACTATTTTGCTAAGTATGGAAAGCCACAGTTTTAACAGTTCCCCTGTTTGTTCAGAAATAGTATCATTCATATTTGGCATCAGAAAGAAGACTACACTGAAGCCCAAATTTACTCCTATTAAATTAAACCTAATTGAAAAAAGGCAAAGACATGCATTAACTAGTTAAACAAATGGTATTAAACTTACTTTTTTATTTAAGAGAAGAAAGACATCTTTAACTGAAGAAACATAAGTGGAAGAGTAGCTATTAAAACATGTGATGGAAGAAGTACACGTTGCTGAAAACTTAAGAAGAAACCACAGACGTGTATAACAATAAAATAAATGTACCTTCTTGGCCATTTCTCTTCTCTGTTATTGTGTCAGATGTTTCTGATTTGAATAAGAGCTTTCCTTCATGTCCCTGAGCTTCTCTTTCCATTTGCCTTTACATTGAAGTCATAAACTGGTTGTCATGGGAACAACTGTGACATCACAGATGGAGCGTTAACTTCACCACAGGGCAAAATAAATGAATGTGATGGCCTGTGAGGAGAGAGAACCTCTGTTTGAGCCAAAAGCCAAGCTTATCCGAGTCTTGGCCTGGAGCCTGGTACCCCCAGAGCCCTCAGTGGGATCCCAGCCCTGCTCTGTAGGCACAGAACAAACAACCCCTCATAGCAGGGATCCTCTCTGGGAGCTGAGTGAGGGTCTCTGGGGACAGGACACAGCACAGAAGAAAGGAAGCATTATCAGCTGGGCTTCAAGATTGGAAACCCAAGGTACAGATAGAATAAGCAACTTTACCTCAGGTCACAGGGAGAATTTGAGGCAGAGCCCAGAACTGTGCTCCGGTAACTCAGCAAGAACTGCTGGAGAGGCTGAAATGCAGGATTCAGAGCCTGTTCCTACATATCAGTTCTTGGAAGTCTTTCCCAAGCTCTCTTCAAAACTGACAAAATATGCAAAAGGCAATAGAGCTTGGGACAAGTTGAAACATTGCTGGAAGCCTTTTAAATCGTTCAAAATTCTTTGCCCTCTAGGAAAGTTTGTTTTAGGAATCTTCACCACCACATGTGGGGTGAAGTCTTCAATGGCAGCGTTCCCATGTTGTTCCATGGGCCCAGGATTCCATCTGTGGCTTTTAAGGAGAAACAACCCAACACCTTGAGTTGCATTCAAATGTAAAGAAGGAGCAGATCTGTTATAGAGCATAAATATAGCAGCTGTTATGGCCAAGCTAGCCAACTAAATGGTCTCAGTAATTCCTGTGTTTTGCTGGCACTCTGCTAATAACCTCGAGAAGTTCATCTGAATCTTGGACTGCTGCTGCTATAAAGGGGTGACATTGATCCCTCACTGGTTCCATGTGTCACAGGTGGCCTGTGTTGAGGATAGGCACCAGCAGTGGAATACTCTGAAGTCGCACAAACTCTGCTTGCTCCATATTTTCAGTCAGAAATCACTGTCTGGATACCAGCCCACCAGCTTGTCCAGCTTCTGGTTGTAGCTGGCTGAAGTATTTGGTCAGATGCTCCACTGAAGTCAGCATAAGGGCAGTGACCCCACTAGATAAGGGATTTTTGCCCGCCATCCTGCCCCCACAGACGCATGAATCCTGCAGCTTTGCAGGAGTTACATGGAAGGGTGCCATGCCACACCCATGGAACTGAACCTTTGTTGACTTTAATGAGAGCTGTGTGGCTAAATCCCACACAACTCTCAAACTGGAAGGGTTAAATCCATTTTGCTTTTTGCCTGTTAGTCTGTGGTTGAGAAAAACAAAACTCCCATGTGTTTTAAATTGTTTTAACTGATAAGTCTGGCCAGCAATTGAGAGTAAATCACAGTATCAGTGCACACCCACAACCTAGTTTGATATATGTCTCCATTATAAAGTGACTTCAGTGAGTCATAAGAACAGTTTTAATTAAAAGGATTGGAAGTGTCAGAAATTTCTTGTATCTTTTACAAAAGAAAGATCCCTCTGCTACCACTTCTGTGGGTAATAAACAACTGTGATTTGTGTAATGGAATCCAAAGGAGAGTTTATCTTCTCTTGTGCAATTTTCTGCTTTAAATGCTCAAGTTTTATTGAGATTCAGAAAATATAATCCTGGTATTCGTATCACAGTAATTGTCTTATCATCTTAAGTTACCAATCTTTGTGCCTGCAAGAGCCCTTATATTAAAAGAGACTTGTGCAACGCATGACAGAAATCTAAAGGCAAGTCAAAAAACACAGAGTATCACAGTACTTCAGGCCAAACCACATGTTCATTAATCTGGCAAAAGTCTTTGGGAAGATGTGTAGAGCACTAAATTGGTGAAAGCTGGAAAGTCGTGTTAATTCTCGATTAAACAAAATGATGGCTGGAATAAAATCTTATTGTTCAAGCTCTAAATTGTCAGTGGGGCCACCCTGTCAAAATATGGTAGTCAGATTTGCTATGACATGTCAAATGGTGAAAAGTATCAATCAAAAAGTTCAATAAATACAATGAAATCATGGTGTTATTAGGCAATCAGTACAAAAGGGAAAGAAATTCATTAAAAGCTAGTTTATATGTGCAGAACTGAGTTTGAGTTTAGTTGTACCCACAATTCATTTGTATTTGGGTTCTGCAATGCTTAGTGCCCAGAGTTTGCCAGGGAAAATATTTATAAGAAGGAAATAAACAATAAAAAAAAAATTGTTAAGTTAAAATTTTTAAACAAAGAAGTCTGAACCAAAATCCAACCAGCACATCTATTTGATTTTAATATTCCACACATGGAGTTTTCAGCTTGCACACCTATTGCTTACCTGTATAGACAAAACTGATCTCTAGAATTACAATGGATCAGGACAACATTAAAGAAGGAATACTGAACTTCCAGGCTTAACAGGAAATATCTGACTGTAAAGACAAGGATGAACCCTCTGTGGGAATTGAATTGCTTCATGTTGCAGCAACTGAGGCCTCATCAGTTCCTCAGGGAGATCTGATGGTGACCCCATCTAAGAGACATCATGTGATGCCAAGGCAATTGGATCAAATCCTGTGGGGTGGCTGAACTGTTCTTAAATAATTACCTCTGGAAACAAACATTGTCCCAGGTAGTTCTGGTCATTGCCAGCTACTGGTGAATAAGGTGAGATATTGCAAAGAAGTGTTTTTCAGAGAAACTTAGAAATTTCCACATCCACAATGAAAAAGATGCACTAAAAATTGGAAACAAACACCATGTGAAATTTTAAAGGGAGAAACACTATTATGAGTTTATTTTCTTGTCTCTAATTAAAACTTACTTTTTCCTGCAGCAATGATTCTTTCTTTAACAAGCATAATCATTGTACTGTGTAATGCATTTTCTAGGGTGTGGTGATATTCCATGTCAGCCAGAAGAGCAGTGCCAGCAGGAGCAGCCACCTAACATCGTTGGAACTAGTAAAGAGTTGTGTTTTCTCCACTCCTTATATGACCTGCAAAACTGTGTGAAAGATCAGCATAAAGAAGTACTGAACCAGTTCAAAGGGAAAAATCTGTTTTGGTTTTGTTGGCTTTTGGGAAATGTAGCTTTTTTTCCTGGAAAGCTGGATTGATTATACACCCACATCTCTGTAGCCATCCCTTCAGACCAAACATTTTCTCTGTGTGCCTGTCCCCAAAGTATGTTAATTTTATTACTAAAGTTAACCAGATATGTCTCAACTTAAGGGATTTTGCAATCAGTTCCTATAGAAGCATCTGTGGACTGGACATAAATGAGAACATTGCCAGCTGGACAGAGTAGAGGAGAGTGGGGAAATACTTCTGCTGTGTTAAGAGCAGCTCTCCTCTGCCCAATTTCCTTTCCTAGTCTTTACAGAGGAACTAGAGGAGTCTCTGTATTTCATAATTAGTGTGTACTGGGGAAAAGGATTCTCTGGAAATTGAACATTTTGGTTAAAAAACTTTTATGGCTTGTAGCACCTAATGTCAATATTCATGAGAACCAAATCATGGTGAAATACAAAACAGAGACCTGTCAAAATCAAGAATCTCATCTCTTGCATGCAAGTGATTGTGCTGACAGGTATGATATCCACGATGTCCAACCCAAAGGTTATGATTTTTGAAGGAAAATCAGTGTATTTCTATTGTAGCCATTGTTGTGCTGTCTAAAGACCTTATCATGTAGGACTGTGCAGTCACAGCAGCTGAGACCAGGCAGTTATTAGGTACAGCTTCAGATCTTGGATTTGCACATAGCCACAAGAAAGCCATTTTTATTTTTGTTTGCCATTTTCTGAAATGGAAGCAAGTATTGCATTCCCAGCTTCTTGTTGGTGCCACAGATTTATCTTGGTTCATCCTGGGGTTATAAGGCCCCACCTAAGAAAATCTGGCCTACAGCCAGTGCTAGAGGGGAGCTGTAGAACAAATCTCAAGAGCCTTCTTGAGGTGCTTTTTTTTCTTTGCAGGCACAGGGTCAAAGTAATAAATACACAGGATCCCAAAGAATGTGCTGAAGGCTGGTTTGGGGCACCAAAAATTACCTGATGGCTCAAAGGCAGCAATTTTCAAAATACAGATCTTGAGAGGAAATCCTGGGGTTTTAGTCCCATGCTGAAAGGTGATCTGGTAAATGACACTTGGAGGGAAGACCGACTAGAACATTTAAAAAAGTCATACTGGAAGTCTTGGCTTTCAGGGAGAAACTTTAGGTCTTGGGAATAAGCCTGGCTGACTTTAACGGTTTTGCTAAATAAGAGAACTAAACAGAGGGACTAAAATTCTTTGACTTTCAGGTTGGCATATAATTTAAAAGAGTAATTTGGCTCTGTCTTGTTTTACAAGAAAAAGAGTGGTTGTTGTCACATTCAAATGCTATGTTTAAAGAACATGGAATAATTAAATTTATTTCGTTTTCATTGCCTTTTTAGCAATACCAGTTTCATAGGGCTTCTGTAGTGAATGAGCTGGAGTGAGCCAGTAAAGACTGACTATGTTTTGAATACCACAAACTGTATTGACACACTGCACTGTGGAGAGCTTGGTTAGTTAGGGTTTAAACACTCGTGGAACTTTTCAAGGTAAGAAAGGCTGTAGATTGGAAGAAGTGTTACTGCTTTTGACTGACATCCAGTTTGGACATTTCTAATACAAAATCAAAGTATCTGTAAATGGTTTTGTTCACCAATATGTGTTTAAAATTCACTCTGCCTTTCCTATGAAATAGTTTTTATGTGTAGAAAGTCCCTAAAAGGTTGTGAGTCAAAACACCCAAACAAACACCCTGAAAGGTTTATTTCCTTGTTTGATATGGTATAGAAGGAAGGAATTAGCTAAACATATAATGAAAGAGTTAGAAGTAAATCCCACAACACTCAAAATTTATACCCCAAATTGCAACTAAAACAGTGAAGCCCATGATAAGGACTGATCAATTATCATCTCTGGTTTATTCTTCTGACAAATGCACAGTTCAGGGATGGATGCCTGTTGCTCCATGGACAAGTACCTGTGCAAGCATGGGAAACCCTTCTTCTTAGAAGTCAGAAAATAATTTCAGTCTTCCCATGAAGAGTAAGCCTTTGCTGCATATTCTCAGAGCTAGGATGGGGAGGATCAGGTGACAGTTCCATCTGTTGACAGAAATCCTTGGACATGTAATTTAAGGGCTGTCTGGAAGCTGCTTTGCATGAATGTAAATCAGGAATTGCCTCCAATGAAACACAGGAAGCAAATGTTGTATAAACAGCCTGTCTTCTTCCCCTACATCGATTTTCTGTCTGTAAAGTAGGGGGTACTCATGTTTCTTTTCTTCAATGGGTTCTTGATTGTTTGTGCAGAAGGGAAATGCTATGGTGATAATCTTCAAAACAAAGCCTACAGCCATTTCCACTTTTTTTGTTATCATGCTAATGGACTTATTTCATTACTTTGTGTAATGAGAAGTTTCCCCTGGCTGTTTTAGCCATAATTAATCGCAGAATTTCTGGCTTATAAACCACTTCCTTCATATGTTTAGCTATTCATTATTGCCCTTTAGTCAGTTCCATACAAGCTTTAAATTCTGGGTAAGTCAATGATTTTTTTGTTTAGCTAAAGGTATGCTTAGACCAACGCCCTGAACTCCACAGAGACACCATCCCAAATTAATTCTCCAGGTTGCAGCTGCATGATCTTGCTAAAGAAGTGAGTAATATTTTGACATTTAATATTAAATGAGTTATCTTTGAAAAATGCTTCCCTGCCCCTGGTGTACCTCAGGCAAATGGAAACATGCTTAACGTGCATAATGAAACCTTGGTAATGGAAAAATGGGGAGCTGAGATGATATATCAGCATCTAGAATCTGCAGGACATAAAAACTGATGGCAAAATGATGGTAAGTTTAAAACATAAACTAATCAAATTGATTGCATTTAAGTGTACCCCCCTTAACAATACAGCTGTAATTATTCTTAATCCCCTGCAAGCCTGTTAAAAAATTTGGCAAGCATTTGATTTTTTCAGCTTTGGAAATTAGTTTGTGATAATTTCAGAGGTACTGAGCATGTTAGATTTTCCAGCAACTGACTTTGGAGAGAATTTTGCACTCTTCAATTCCTTTTCTTCCAAAGAGCACTTCCTGTTCCTGGGATGATATCTTCCTATACTGACCACCAAATTGTGCCTTTAATTCCAAAATTTGCTCTTAATTTAAAAACCCCATAAAATAAGCAATTTGCTGATGTTGTTAGAGGGGTTTTCTGGAATTGCAAGCCCTGAGATTATGGTGGGAAGAGTTCGAACCTCATTGCTTATGTGCCAAGTCTGTGTTTGGCTTAAAAGGCAGAGGTGAGGGGAAGAGCACAGGTCTGAAGTAATCATATAAACAATTTTTCTGAAACACAGAACATCATCACTCCTTGAGGACATTTTGCATAACTGTGAGCAATTTGGCTTTCCAAAGCCCTTGGCCAACCAAGCCTTTGTGCCGCCCCATGCCAACATTTGTCTGCATCTATATCTGGCTCTATCTGCACCCACTGGTGCCATGCTTCCCGTGGAGAGCGTTACCATGTGTGCGTGCCTGATTCAGACAGTTGTGATCTTGGTGTCATCAGCAGCTCCCCCAGCAGAACCACTGACTCATCTTCTCACAAATGTCTCTATCAGAATCACTGAAATGGACACAGGCATTTTGAACACGTCTGGGGTCCAGTTCTTTAAATCAGCTTTAACAGACAAAGCAGGTCGAATTCCCATTGTTTTCCTGAGTGGTTGTGATTGTTGACTACTGAACCACTTAGGGCCATCAGGGAGTTCAGCTCTTCCTCTTCAGCTACTCTGTGCTGGATAATTTTCCCTCAGGAAAATTGATTACCATCAATTTGAGGTAATTCAAACAGTCGTAGTGACTACTCCCCGGATGCTTGTTCAGAGCTGCAAATATTTACTGTTTGCCCTGATTGTCCAAAAGGCAAGCAGCTAGTGTAAGATGGAAACAGCGCCACGTCTGAAGCCTTCCAAGTAAAGGATGTTTTCAGCAAGGAGGAAGAATAGATGGTGCAAAATACCACAGATCATGAAAAGGATAGTCACCACCGAGCAGGAATCTGCTTAGTCTGTTCCATTTTTGAAGTTTAATGATTAGTGTCATGGAAAGAAAAAAAAAGGTTTCTCAAATTCTTCCTATGAACAGAAAACTGTGTTGCTGAGACACACTTTTATCTAGAATATTGGAAGTAAAGCACTATTCGCTATGTTAAATTTATGATGTCTTCAATACTAGTCTGAACAAGTAAAAAAGACTGAGTGCAAAATCAGCATATTGGGGGAATCATGGATTATATTAACCTGGATATAAGCGAATTGCATAGAATACTGAGTAAACTGCTTGGGTTACAGGCCTGGAACTGTTCCTCTTAATAACAACAACAAAATTTGAAATGTTCTGGGAGGATCATACCATTGGAGATCCTCATGGAGGACAACTTAGAGCACTTGACTACCCATGACGTGGCCCAGTGGGATAAACAACATTGTCAGGGGGAGCTGGAGCCTCTCAAAGAGCAGAGTGGACACTGTGGCATGGGGGAAAGGGCTTGCATTGTCCCTGCCTGCCCTGTCCCTTAGGGTGGACAGCCAGGCATCCACTGCTTCCAGTGCCTCTACCTTTGAGAGCCATTCTGGAGTTTCAGGTGAATCTGGGAGAGAAGAAATACTCTGGCAGACCCACTGAGAACACTGATGGATGCTGGTTGGACATTTGTGTTCCACGGAAAATCATCCGTAGTGCGGCCGAGACATGTCACGGTGTGTTCTGTGTCATTAACTCCAGAAAACTCACTGAGTCTTGGCAGCATTTCAGAGTCACCTTTTCAGGGCTGAATTCCTTCCTCTTGTTTTCACTAAGCCTCCACTGCAATGCTGCTGTTGGGTGGGTGAGTAATGGTAGCAGTTGATTCAGAATAATCCCAACTCGGGAGCACAAGGTTTTCATTCACCAGTTGCCTCATACATTACTGGCACAGCTAAGCATGGTAATCCCTTGCTTTTCATCATGTGAAGAGTGACATGTGCCTGGAAGGAGAAGGACTCAAATGCTGAGGTGTAAAAGCTGGTGCAGGAACGTCTTCATTAAGAGCAATTTCATTAAGATAAATTTCACCTAAAATTGTTGCAGGGAAGTTGCAAACATGCAAGAAATACTATCAAAAAGTATTTCTTGGACATTTTGGCTTTTCTTTTCCTAATGAAAACCCTCGTGAGTTTTGCAATCTCGGAGGTTCATCAAGAAAATACAACAATTGAGGCTTTGTCATTCTGAGGGATTTTTTTTCTGATTTTTAGCAAGAACATCGATTTGAGAAGTGTGGAGGGTTTTGTTAAGTGTTTTGATATTGATACACAGGTATATTATTACGGGGGCTTAGTCATTCTTTTTAGTCCAACAGAGAAAATTCTCCAGCCCTCATTGTATCCTAATTTAACAAATAGGCATATAGTCAGTGATGTAGGTGGCATTGGTGGCATGAAACAAGCATTGACTCTCATAGACAGAAACAAGCACTGACTTACTTATTTCAGCTCCATATAAGAAAGAGCACACTTCCAGTGTGTGTTGTCAGAACATGTCTGTCGTGTGCTACTCCCTTATGTCTCCAGCAATCATAAGGCTGCTGCTTTTGGACCATCACTTTCTGAGGACATAAATCTCTTTTTTAGAGGTGAAGGAATGGACACCTCTCTGCTTCATATTTTGCTAACTGAACCAAACTATTAGAAAATAATTTGATTGAACAGGAACTGAAGCAGACATTTTCCATGTCTTTCAAGAATATGTGAACCTCCCAAATTACATCCATATTTTGGCATGAAGTGGAATATATATTTTGGATTAAAGAATGACTTTGCCCTGCACATTCTTTTTGTTCTAAGAATATTTTGAAACAAAAGGTAGTGTTTTGAAATAAAAATACATTGAAATTTCATTACTTAGTATTTTCATAAGTATGGCTAAATGAAATATTTTGGCATTTCTGGACTAGATCTTCTAGTCTTCTAATTTTGAAAATATTTTCAATCCAATAAGTATTCTGAAATAAACCATTTTGGATAGTTCTATTCCTTCCATTCATTTCTATTCAAAATCATGCAATCAAAAATTTAAACATTTGCAAATTATTCTGAGTCACTGAGGTATGACAATGAAGTAGTCGTTTTATACTCAATCGTTCATAAAGAAAATATGTAGGGTCATTAAAAAATATGCAATAGGAAAAATGGAAAATTAGAAGTATCTGAGAAAGAAGAGGGGATATTTCCTGACTGAAATCCATAGTTTTCCCCTGGTCTCCACATTGATCCTGACACATCAGATAGGTAGAATCTGGCCCATCTTCTTTTGAAGGGTCTATTTTGAAGTCCTGGCCAAGAACTGATATAATTTCAGGAAGCTGCTGGTTACACTCTTTTGTATTTTAGCCGCGTTTTGGGGCTTTGGGGTACACGTGAGCATTGCTCGTCGCATATCTTTGATGCACTTGCTCCCATATTTGCTCTGCAGGGTAAAGTTCTCTTGTTAATTCCCATTCTGCAAAAGCTGGGGGACAAAGAGGTGGTGGGAGATGGTGCAGGAGCAGGGATTTGCACCCAAACATTGACAGCTCCCAAATCTTTGTAGCTGAGGCTCTGAGTTGTTCCTTGGACAGAGCACTGGGATTTGTCAATAGTCACAGAATCATGGAATGCTTTGGAATGGAAGGGACCCTAAAGATCATCTCGTTCCAACCCCCTGCCATGTACAGGGACACCTTCCACTAGACCTGGTTGCTCAGAGCTCCATCCAGCCTGGCCTTGGACACTTCCAGGGGTGTGGCATCCACAGATGCTCTGGACACCCAGTGCCAGGGCCTCAGCACCATACAGTGAAGAATTTCTTCCTAACATCTCATCTAAATCTCTACACTTCCAGTTTAATATTGTCCCTCCTTTTCCTATCAATACCTGCAAATGGAAAAAGTTGCTCTCTCTCTGTTCCTTAACTTTAGATAAGCGTCTGTTTCTTGACTTTAGTGTCCTCCTTTAGTACTGGAAGTGCTCTAAGGTGTCCCCAGAGCCTTCCTTCCTCCAGGCTGGGCCAGCCCAGCTCTCCCAGCCTGTCTCCATAGAAGTTACTGACAGTGATGAGGGAACCTAGGCTGAGGCAGGGCTCGAGGAACTGGCATGGCAGCACTGCATCTTGCCTGAGCAAACCGTGAAATGCCGTTGTGGGAAGAATGCTCTGGAAGAATTGCTGGCAGTGTGCGTGGAAGGCTGGGCAGGCAGAGGGCTGGGTGGCAGGGGCTGCCGGGGAGACCTGCACAGCCAGGGGCAGCAGAGTGGGGAAAAGCAGCCCTAAAGGCTGAGAGATGTGGCTCTGGCACTCCTGAGAGGCAGGCAGCCTGGAGAGGAGTGAGAGGGAAGAGTTAAGTTCAAGCAACACTGGCAGGAAAATCACCCCGAGGGCCAAACGTGCAGCAGTGGAGCTGGGGGTGGCACAGACATGTTTATCTCTACCTTCCACTCCCACCCCATATGCTCACTGCATGTTACAAGGTGTAAACAAACCTATTTAGACTGAAATAGATTGTTTTTTTCACCCTGAGATGGGGATGGGTTTCGTTAATTTTTTTAAAAGGCAACAAGGAAGAAAATGTCATGTACAGCGACATCTAGCCCACTCTGATTTTTTTTTTTTTTTATTAACTCCTTTTGCTGGTGGAAAGCTCCTCCAAACTAATAAAAGCCATGATCTCCTCAAGGGACTTTCATTAACACCCTTTTACCTTTACTGCACTGCTTTATGTTATCTCTCCCCAGAATTTTCAGGATGATTTAGGGTCCTGACCCAAAGCCAGTGGGAAGAGTCATATCAGCTTCAGTGAATTAGGTCCTTAAAGTCCTTTGCACAGCTGCCAACTCACTAAACAGGGTGTAACAGGCAGGCTAATAAGCTACTTAAAAAACATAATGTGAGCATAATTCTCCACTTCTTTACATTGGTTTTACACGCCACTGAAGCCAGCAGAGTTCCAGCGGTGGAAAAGCAGGGTTGTGGAATGGAGGCTCACCCCTATAAAAGCTTTCTAGAACTGGTTTCAAAGATCAGAGGCAGTTAGTCCTATCATATACTCGAGCTGGGCCTGATCCAAAACTCCCTGTGCTGCCCTGGAGTTGTTCCATCAGGCCCTAGGGATATGTATGTCTGTGTGCACAGATGTGTGCATGTCTCTGTGTCAATCTATCTGTGCTGTTTATCTGTTTTCACTGTGCTCCTTGCTGCAGTGACTAAGGGCCTGGGTGACTGAGGTTAAGCAATATGTAAAGTCCCCAAAGCCTTGATCTAATGTATACTTGCTGATCCTGTAATATAAAAATAAATGTAGGTTAGCCTATGATCCGTGGGACATATACATTCAAGCATGCAGAACACACACAGAAAGAGCAGAGCTGTTTTCCATCCAGTTGGACAGGTTGTGCCATTGGCAGGACACAGGAAACTGCTGCCAAACAGGCATCACCCATTTTTTAATTCTCAGGCTCTGTTTTTATATGCTGCTGATGGATATTAGATGAATTGCTCATTGTAAATCAATAATACTTCATCTTCGATTAATGAGGAACTAAAACTGATTCCAATAAATGTTTAAATGCTTAGCATTTTTTAGAAACCAAGCCTTTTATGAGGAATCTTTTTTTTTTTTCTTTTAGGCCAGAATGGTATAAAAACATTTAGGCATGACCTTGTGAATTGATGAAAACAGAGAGAGCAAATGGACAAGCATATATTCTAACTCTTTGCTTTATAATTTCATCTGTACAGAACAATGTTGTGCAAAGAGAAACATAACAGTATATAAGATGCACTATATGGATGAAAATTAATGCTCTTCAGAAGGGCAACCTCACTATTAAATAATAGTGCTGTACTATAGCTGTGGTTTTATTCCTCTGCTACAGATTGTGTATTGGAAAAGACCTGTGGAAACTGCAAGGAGGAGAAAAGTTTTCATAATTTGCCTCCTAGTAGTTTCTGAGACTGAAGTTTGATTATATTAAAAAATACCCAGAAGACAACTTATGGAGTTTTTTCCTTAGTTTTGTATTCCGTAATTCTCTCTATGAAGTAATGAAAGATGAGGGTGAGAGATGGACTTAAAGTGAATGGGGCAGAAACAACTGATTTTGCTAAAGAACAAATGTTTTCTCCTCCTGAGGGTCTATGTGAAGTGAAATTGTGTGTCAAAAGTAGCAAAGCAATACAGTGGTCAGCAAACTGCAAACCTTTGCTATTCATCAAACAAAGAAAAGTAATGAAACGTTCTTAGAATTTCCTCTTTACTTTGTGAGGAATGAAAATAGCCCAAAATAATGTGGTGGGTGAACTGTATACACCAGGCAATAAACTAAACTTCCTGTCTCTAACAAAAGGCTTCTCTTTATAAAGTGCCAGCACTTTTAACTGCAAAACATTGGTATCCAATTCTCCTTTAGCTCTTTAAGAATGCCTTTTGAGAAGTTTGCAATTTGGCATTTAAATTTTTGGATTTTTTAAAGAAACATAAGCTGCTGATAGATGAAGAACATAAGCTGTACTGCTTGGAGCCCTGGATTCCAAACGTTTTGGAGAGCAAACCACTGTCAACCTTTGATCCATCTTGCAGACCCCCTGCACAACTGCATAGAAATGAATTTATAGATTTTGTTCTTTGATGCATTTTTGTGGGCTGATTATGGACCTACTCGAGCACTCGCATTCCACATTTTGAGCTATATGAGCTTGGAGTTTTTTTCCCCCTCCCTGATGGCACAAACAATTCATGTCTTTCTGTCAGTCATGCAGACAATCATGTTTAGCTGCAAGTGGGTTCTAATATCTCTAGTCAGAAAACCCCCCTGTGATCTCTTCCATCAACTGCCTATCAGCATTGCTTAACTTTAATGAGAGACTGACCTTTTTTCCTGAAGAAAATCAGAATTTACTCTCATTTATTAGTCTTCAGCCTGGTAGTTTCTTGCACAACTAAGTTCTTTTAAGATATGAATATACAGTTTCCACGGCTGGAATAGATGGGACATGTCTTGTAGTTTCACTGACCTGTGGGGACAGCCTGTATGTGCTGTGTCTGGAATTGCTGTGGATTAGTTATTTTGTGTTTTTGTGTGTTGTTTGTTTTTCCTTGTGTGGTTTACACTGAAGATGTGGGTTCTGTGCTGGCTGACAGGCTCAGCTGCAAAGAGGCAGACTAGGGGCTGTGGGCAGGCTGGGACCAGCTTGGTCTGCAGCTGCAAGGAGCACTGAATTTGGTGCTGGTGGGAGGGGGACCATTGTCCTGATCCACTAATTTCTTCCTGGAATCCTTAGGGCAGCAAATAGTGGTGTCTGTTTGGGCCCTTGTGTCCCAGGCTGCTGATCCTGCCCTGGGGGAGGCAAGGCTTGTTGCAAACTGGCCCAAACAATTCTTTAGGTAAGGCAAGGCCTAAATGAGCATCCTGAAGGCTTCTCACCAGCTTGTGAGTTTGGATATTTAATTTGTGTGCTGTCTCCAGCCTCCAAGTTTGTGTGCTGTGGATGGAGTCCTATTTTGACCTCCCAAATACCTGAGTTAGTTGATACTGGGGAGAGTTCCTCTTTACTCACACACACCAGACCATGTTCAGTTGCAATCTCTTGGTTTAACATCAAAAAAAAAAAAAAAAGAAAAAGAAAAAAAAAAAGAAGCCTATCCAGCAGCATTCCTGCTGGGCAGAATTCTTCAGAGATTCATGGCCTGACATTAATCTGCTGTTGGAATATCTATGGGAAAGAGCAGCCAAGCGACTGAAGAGGAGAAGAAATCCTAGTTTGTCTGGCACAGACTGGCCTGCCACCATAAAAGATGAAAACACGAGAGGGGAGGTAGGAGGAGTCTGCTCAGCTGTTTCAATTTTCAATTTGCAGCCTGGTCTGGCTTCCTTTGATTATCAGGGAAGCTAAGAAAAGTAAAACAGTGTTGCTACTCTGTGAAACAAACTCTTTAAAACAAGTTAGGCCAACCAGTGAATTTAGGGACAGTTGTGGTGGGAGTTGAAGTGTGTAATAATGATAGAGAGATAAAACTGTATTAATGCTAAAGGGTTTCGTATTTAAATGTGGCTCCAAGTTGGTTGTGTGTAACAGGACAAATATAACTGAGGTGGGGCTGAGCACAAGAGCTGGATTCCAGCCCACTTTAGAAAGCCAAAATAAACACTCAAACAACTACAACATTTCACATGGACTTTTGTGCTAATTATCTACAGTTTCTGATGCTGGTTTGTAAAAGGGTGGGGGGAGGACACTGACATATCCAGAAGGTTGCTGGAAATACTGCAGACTTTATCCTGATCAGCAGTGTAAATCATGTCTGACTCTTTAGAAGTTCAGGATGAGGGCTGCCTGGCCTTTCTCCCCAGGCTGTATTACGCTAGACTTGAATTTTTACAAAGTGGAATGCCAGAATTCACTGGGTGGATGCTGAAGAGAGGATCTGGATGTCAGGCTTCTCTCCATGCGAGTTGCTCTGTGTGGTTCAGAGCAAGTCTCTGTGCCTCTGTTTCCCATTTGCTCTCTAGCCTGAGACTGCCAGCTCAGTACTATTTATTTGTTTATTTGTTTTATCCCTCCCTCTCTGTTACTTGACTTGTCTTTCCCCAGCTCTACATACTTTGCTCTTGCATCATGATCTGTGCCTGTTTGTCTGTGCTTGGCTTTCTTGTTGGCCTAGGCTGTAAAATCCTTGGAGCAGATTGCTCTGCCCACAGCCATTGTTTTATTCTTTGTAATAAACATTATTGCTAATATTTGAGGTAACAATGAGCTCATATTACCTTAAATAGCTTTTCGTTTTTTACTCTTGCTACAACATAATCCCATACTTTCCTGTAGCTGATGACAACACTAAGGGTTTAGGATTTGCATCTTTGAAGCTTTTATAATGCTTCATGCAGCAGGATTTAGATTTTTTTTTGAGTCTCAAGGTGCTACTGTCATACTATTAACAAAGTGCTCATAAAACAAAATTATTTAAAACTACTTTTTGTTCTTGATGTGTTGTCTCCTACAAAAATCCCAACAACCCTCTCTGTTTCTGCTTGATTTTTGTGGCAGTAAAAGCTCACTGATGTGTGTTAAGCTCTGTAGAGACACTTTAGGCACTGTACATATGAATGGCTGTCACATTAGGAGTTAAAGATCTCTATTTCAAGGAAAGAGGGATTTTTATGTTTCTAATATAAATGAATAAGCTTCAGCCTTTTTACGAAATTCAAACTGCATGGAAGGGTATTTTATAATAGACTAAGAAGGCAATATGAAATTAAGTAAAGCTGGGTCTGGTGCCTAAAAATATTTGGCAGAATTCCCTGGAAAGCCACATTTGAACATTTTTAATATATATTACAAGGCAGACAGGAATAATTATCTTCTCTTGAAGTTCTCCAAGTGAGAGAATTGTATTGTAATGCCCTTTGAAAGAAAATAATCTAAGTTACCAAATGATTATATTGTGGAATTCTTCCCCACCCCCTGTCTCTTTCACCCATCTGATTGTATGCGAAGAGAGAAAGATCATGGTACAAATGGAGCAGCTGTTCTTACATTCCTTTTTAAAATACAAAACTTAGCACCTCTAAGTAGGTGTACCTGCCAATGTACAGAGGAGTCCTTGTAAAAAATAATTGAGGCAAATACTTTTAAATGACTAAAGCATAGCATTGCTAGAGATGAGACAACCTTCTTACAGTTCTGTGTTGTGAATTCTTTGGGAAATTTAAGTAATTTTGTTTGTTTGTTTGTTTTTATTTGCCCCTTTTTAGCTAGTATTAAAATGAGCAGCAAAACCTTAGCAGTGGGAGCTGAGAAAAAACAGCATTAAGTGAACCTGCAGCAACCACTGTGATTTTAAGAGGTAAATGCCCAGCTACCTCAAAAATTAAGTTGTCCCCATTAAGGTAGATAAGGGGAAGGATGTATCTTTAGATGAGACAGCACTTTCCTAAAACATGTAGATCCTTCTAGAGCCAGTATAAAGACACTTGCTGACAGACATTACAGCTTTTGTTTTCTTTCTAGTCTCCCTGTACCTGGCAAGAGTTACAAAAAAGAACAGTGGTACCTGCTTCCTGTGGAGTTTATCTTGTCCATCATATAGACTGATGATGAGCAGAGTATGGGCAGCCAGAATTTTAAAAATGAAACAAAACCAAACAAAATCTAAAATGTGACTCTTGGAAACTTATTAGAGTCAGATTTCACAGTGATTTTCAGTGTGTTTGGGGTCTGTGGTGAATAAAGAAAGTCTGAGTCCTGATACTGAATTCCTAGAGGGAAAAAGTGGCATGGGCTCACAAAACAAATGTGGGGCTGGAGGGGCTGAGGGAGAGGCCAAATTCTCTGCTGTTGTAGGCTACAGTTGCTGTTACTTGGATAAAAAAAGTTCCTTCTGATTTAGGCCAGCCAAGAAAGGTCCTGCAGGGTCTTGAGAGAGCTGCAGATATGTGATTCTGAGAGTGAAGAAAGAAAACTAGGGATGTATGGAGGGGCAGTGAGAGATGTTTTGGCAGCAGGATTTAAAGTTAGAAATGGTGGGAGGCAGAGCTGTGATGGGAGCACTGAGCAATCCTACCCTGGGAAATCTGTCTGACTGTGGGGCTGTGAGCTGCTTTCTTAATTATTTATTTTTCAAACCAGAGGATGTGAAATTAGACTGCCTCATTTCAAGGGGGAGGAGAGAAAGCTGAAGAATAACAGTGTTTATTTGCTCTAGTGGAATTTTTCATATGATATATATATGCACGTGGTTTGTGTCCAGCTATTTCAGTCAAGGCCATTCCATTAATTAGGTGTCCAGGAGAGGAAGTTTAGGTCTCCTGGGAAAGGTTGGATCAGTGTCCTTGTGCCTGGCCTGCTGCTCAGAGATAGAGTACTTGGGACACCTCTGCAAAACTGACTTTTAGAAATGCTCTAATTTAATCTGGACAGGAGCAGCAAAACTGTGGTCTGATTTTATGGGCAACAAACGGATCCTTGGAATGCTCCTCTGCCACAGTCAGGTGTGGTGCTGCCAGCGTGCACCTCCACCTCCCTCCGGCACTGCTGACAGCGTTCCTGGGGTCAGCCTGAGCACCCTACATTGCCACCATGGCACAACCTTTCCTCCACCTGTCCAGCTCTGCTCCCACCTTCTGCTGGCCTCAGGAGCCTGGGATTGTTTAGCCAGCTGGGAGAGCAGCAGCTCAGCTCCAGTGGTGTCGGCTGGTGCACATTTTCCTCCAAGTCCTTTTTTTTTTTTAATGTAGCAGATGAGAGCCTGCAGAACAGGACATCTTGGAACTCAAACTAGATGAAAACAAGCTACAATGAAAATGAAAAAAACATATCATTTTCCTACCAATTGAAAATTAGGACCAGATGAAGCCTCTGAAGCCTTGGGCATTTAATTTACTGGAGTCGGTCACTCCTGTGTGAAACCAGCATTGGGCTGGGCTCTCTGCACATAAGTGATATCTTTGTTTGTTTGTATTTAACTTAATTGGTTGAAGAAAATAATGAGGTGGATTGTTTTTGTTTTCCTGTTTGCATAAACTTTACATAGAAGTGATTTACTTTGCAAGCCACTCTGCCAGGGTGCCTGTAGTTTACAGGGCTCAGAAATTCTGCAGAACAAAGCTACCGGATGGGGTGCTGCTCTAGATCTGCAGGAGCTTTCTGAATAAACAGGTTAATGCAGCCTGGCAAAGGCTGGGGTTCTGTTGTTGTTGTCCTCCCTCCATTTGCATACATATGAGTTTTTATCAGCCAGAAAGAGAGGTTGCTTTACAATCTCACCTACTTGTTCTGTTTCTGTGAGATAAACACACCTTTTCCTGGGGACTCCTCGCCCAAGGCTCTCACTGTGTGGGACATGCTGACCTTCTCTGTTTGTGGTCATGTGTATAAAAATATCTCTGAGTTTGTTCCATTGTCAGGCTAGAAGATGGCAGGGCCTTTGCACAGCCAAACATCACCATTTGAACACTCATTTTTGTTTGAACTGGCTGCCCAGGTATCGAACCATTTCTTTTTGCACTGTTTGTTTTCAGATTTGTTTCTGCCTGGAAAATTTGGCTTATGGCCTGGATACCAGTAATTTAAGAGAGTCAATCATGGTCACAAATCAGGTAACAAGAGAAACTCCCTCCATAATTTGCATATATTTGTAGTATTTTATAGGGAACGTGTTCTGAAGCAAGCTTTGTTTGGTGGTCTTTTAGGGAAGTTGGGGTCACAAGCCATTTTAGAAACACACTTTCAACGGTCCTCATGAGAATTTTATACACTTAAAGATAAACAAACAAACAAACAAACAACCCTCATAGATCTAATGAGTAGTAAGAAATGGAAGCACAGGTATCCCTACATCTGGAAATGTGATTTTCATACCATGGGTAATGTGAACTTTAAAAATACAAACTTTTTCCTCCAAATGAATATTTTTAAACTCTTGCTACATATATTTCAGTAAAAATATTCATTCAGAAGTGCTGAAGTTCTTTATTGCATAAAGTAATAAAGTAATTTTGCTTTGTTCAGTGCAGCTAGCAGCCAAAGCCTGCATTTGCTTGGATTTATTGAAAGAACATCTTGAAATAGGAAGTCAGGAGGATACAGCTGAAATGAAAGAATTAAAGATTTTGTTATTAAACACGGTGAGAATGGGTACTTCCCACCCTGAGAGAGGAGAGCTCTTTCTTTTAGAGAGGCATTTCTTCCTAAGATGCTCAATGAATTTAAGAGGGTATGTTCAGTCTTATCCTGGTGTACTGACAGGTTTTTGCCAGCTTGGGTGCAACAAAGAGCTGTGGTGGGATTCCTCAGCCTTGGGAACTGGATGCTGGTCAAGCTTTTAGCTGAGGAGCTTGCATTTGTGTAAGGAAGAAAATACGTTAATAGAGCAAAATAGGGGATATTTGTGATATTTAGGAGAGCCTGTGAGAAACATCCTCTCCACCACTGACGAAGCACAAGATAAATGTTTTCTTAGTCTCAGTGCAGTTACTGAGAGCCCTGTAAGCTCTGCCTGTGGACATGTTCTTGGCCATAAGGTGTTGGTTAAACAGAACCTGGGCTGAGCAGGACCTGCCCAGCAATAACTCTGTGTGTGCAGCAGGCTGAGAGCGAGTCCTGAGGCTCTGTGGAGCTCTCCAAATGTGCAGGCAGCTAGATGTTCCTGTGCCAAGCCCCATGGCACCCAGGAAGGCTGGAGCTGTCCTCCAGAGTAAGAGGAGGAGGGTGATCCCACCTGTGGTGACCAGGCTGGAGAGGTGCAGGGAGAACTCCTCAATCTTCCTGCTGTGATTTGTTCCCAACTATTCCTGCTCATGCAGAGTGTAAGCAAAATGGCACTCAGAGGACAAAATTAAGCCCACTCAGAGTGTTTGTGCATGCATAACACTTTTAAATGGAAAAGCCTGAGAACTGTTTTCTTTTGACTTTGTTCTGGGTAAGTTCAATTTGGTCCTCTGTAAAGGAAACAAGAGACTGGGAACCCAAATCTCCAAGAGACTCTGGTCTATTAGATAATTTGAAAATCTTTAATGATCACACACATAGATCTGAGAGAGCTGAGGCACACAGCTGTAGTTTCTGAGCACTGGCTGTATTTGCCATCTGTCTCTAAGCAAGCAGATTTTGGCTGGAGGCTCTGCTTCGTGCAACTGACTGTTACTCATTTTGCTCCTTGTCGCCTCTAGACTGGGCTTTCCACAAAGATTAATGGGACATGAGAGAAAACTCTTTCCCTGGCCTGAGAGAAAGCAACATAATGCCATGCCAGTTGTGTTAACTCAGATCAAGTTGGTGGCATGTACTAATATTTGATGTTTATTTCCTGGGTTGGAACTTCCATCCAGCCTGAAAATGCAGAGGTAACTCTTCTGTTCAGTAGAGTTAGAATTGCTCATGTGTCTGTTTTTACCTCAAACCTTTACAAACTTCTCACTAGTAAACAGGCACAAAGAGGACCCCGATGTTCCGGGGTTTGCATGGCACTCCTATAATCCCATTAAACTGCCTGGAAAAAGAATTGATTCATCATTGTGAATGTCTCCTCAGTTTGTTACTTGCCAGTGGGTTAAAGGAATGTCTCTTGATCTGGGCAATGGAAGAAACTTTTAGTTTTCATTACAGCCTGTGAAAATCTTGGACTGAAAGCTCAGGAGTGCTGTTGTGTCCTGCTGCACATAGGTACTGTATCTAAGGATTTTTGAAATAAAGATTTGTTTCTGTCTGTGTTTACAGAATTCAGTGAAACCACAGATTGCTGGGCAATATACCCTCCCTTCTCCTTGGCTGAAGGGTGACCATGGAGTTTGATGCTGAGATTTTTACATTTTTGGTTTTTTGAATGGTATTCTGCCTTCTTCACTACTGTGGCATCAGTAAAAATTCAGAATTTCTCCTTATCTTGCTTTTTGTGGGACTAGCTGTTATTTAAGATGCTAATATTGACAAACTGCTGCTGGGGAAATTTGAGGCCATTATTAATTAATTAACTAATAATTTATTTCCTTTTGACTTTGGTTTTGTTCAGAATTTGGGTCAACTACATGGGGAAAAGATGTGTGGGGGGATCTTGTGCTTATTGACAAGTTTTGAACCAGCTGACACTTTTATAAGGAGTGATAGTTACTCTCTGTTTCTTCTGTGAGTGTAGGTGATAACCTTTCCTCCTGTAAGGGGTTTATTTTCTTAGGCTGCCTTGCCAGTAAGTTGGAACAAAAACTTGAAATGTTAGTAAAGCCAAAATTCAAGCAACCTGACATTTGATCTTGATAAAATGAAAAATTTGTGTTTTGGTCTTCATCTTCTGATTTCAAACTCTTAATGATTTCAGTGCTTCTTTTATTTTTGAAGAAAAAATACAAAAATAATTGAAATTTCTGTTTTTTGGAGGAAACATCCATTTAGAACCTGTTTCTCAGAGGGAGAACTAGGTTCTGCTTTATGAACAGAACTCTGCTGTTGCCCAAAGACCACCTTTTGATGAAAACTATTTTCATAGTTGTTCGGGCAAGACTTAAGTGCTGTGATTTTGATTTTACATTTTCAGTTTTATGCATACTGGCATTCTTCTCTGACCACAGGAATCATTCTGAAGTTTGCTTTTCACTGTTATCTCTTTGCTCATGGTGATTATTTCTTACTAAAATGCTCCCATCAACAGGGCAATTAATTCTCAGTAATTCCCAAGCTGTGTTGACTTTGTTGGTGGTTAATCTGGTGCAGCATCAGTGGATCAGAGCTGAGCCCCTGAAGCTGTGTGGGCTGCTGGGGAGATGTGCTCTGCACTGAATAGATCAGTGCCTGTGGTCCAAAACCTGTGAGAGAAGGTGCCAGACTAAACCACGCTGAAGCAAGCCTGGATGTGTTCCAGAATTACAGACTCAACTATGTTGGAAAAGAACTTGAATATCAACAAGTCCAGCCTGTGACCTAACAGCATCTTATCATCTGTGGGGACAGCTGGTGGGTTTGCTTCAAAACTTCAAAGCTCAAGTTGTGTTGCTCTGAGCACAAATGCTGGGATGGGTGCAGTATTTTGTTCTCACAAGTGCAGTCTGTGCTGTGTAGACCAAAGCCTTGTGGTGGATGTCATGTTCTGTGTTCTCTAGAAGCCAGACTATGCTAATCTTGGCTTTACTGGTCTGAGTGTTCTAGAAGGATATCCTTCCCTGCCTGTCAGAGACAGGGAGCTCTGTCAAACAGCTGGGCTCTCCATGGCACTACAGGTATTACCTGAAAACTGGTTGGATGTCTCTGAATTGGGATCCTGGGCCTCGTTTCCAGTTCCAAGGCAGCTCTTTTCCTGTGGTTTGTAAAACCCTGTAATAGTGATTCCTGAACGCCGCAGCTGCTGGGGCTCCCTTGTACAGACATACAGCCAGCACTGGGGCCCGTGTGTGCTAGCAGTGAGTGCTTCCACAGCAGAGCCTGTGGAGCTGCCCTCTGTGCCTGCCAGGGGACAGCTGATCCTTGGGCTCTCCCCTGCCACTCGGGGACAAATGTCTTTCTTATTTGGGGGGATTTAGGAAACACAAGTTGGCAAGTATTTCAGTGACTCTTCTCCCTCCCATTCTGCCTGCTCTTGTGCTTGACTCTTTAACATATGTTTAGGGATTAAATCGACCCTCTACAAAAGCTGTTATGGCCTTGAAAAGCTTCCAAACATGTATTATATACTTTTATCTGAATGGTAACAGGGTTCAAACTCAAGTGTGGTGACTGTCCACAGCTGAGTGTGAAATGAAGACAGATGTGGTCGCAATCCTTGCCTCAAGGCATTTATAGTTTAAAACCAGTGAAGGAGAAGGGTTAGGGTGACTTGCACAAAGCAGTGCAAGAAGTCATCTGCCCAGCTGCACTTAAATCCTTCATTCTCTGTCTCTGAACTGCACTGTCTTCATGTTGGTCTATGCTGTTCTCCTTTCTCTGAAATCATCAGAACTGGCTTTTTAAAGTGCTTATTCAGGCTGCCTCCTTTCCTCCTGTGTCTGCAGCAGGTGATGATCAGGAAACTCTCAGTGACCATCCTTCCCTGTGATTTTTCACTGTGGTCTTTACTATGGACTCTGTTGCCACCTCTGTCTTCTAGAGCCTAAGGAGTAGGAGGTGAGCACTCATTTACACGTGGCTCCTTTCTCTGCTGGATGGATTCAAGAGCTGCAAGATGATTTGGACCCTTCTGCACCTGTGAAGCCATGGTCTCCTCTGGGTGACCACCATCCACAGTAGCACTGACCCATAGAAGCTCTGCCACAGCTCTGAGATGGAGGCTGTGTGTGCAGAGAGGAGGGGAGCGGGGTGGAGTGAGAAATGGGGATTTGTGCACTCACAGCAGCAGCCTTCCTGGGTGGCCTTGAGCATATCACTTACATCTTTCCTGCCCCTCCTTTGCTTCCTTGTGCTTCAGTCTCCCACCTGTAAAATCAGGATGGTCAAACTTCCTGCTGCCCTTCCTCTGGCTCGGCCATTCAGGGGCTCGGCTCTCCACAGCTGACGTTCTCTGTGCAGTGCTGCAGCGTTGGAATCAGTGAGGCTGTTCTTAGTCACGAGCTAAAGAGTTCAAGATATGTATGTAATCCAAAGGCTCAGAAGCCACAATTTACTGTAAGTTTCTAGGGTGGGATTTTCCAAGTTCCTGAAGGCCATGTCTATGTATCGGCACAATAACAGACTGATCACTTAGACAGCCTAGGACATTCAAATTTTAAATCCATATTCAGGCCCCTGAACCAGTGGCTCAACATCAGAAGTGCTCACCACCCAGCAGTCTGCTGTGAATATGACAGATGTGAATTTGGGAGCTTAATATTTTGGCAGATGTCACAGATTCAGGTGAATTGGGAGCCTTGCTGTAGATGCTCGAGGTTGTGGGGTGGCTCTGGTGCTCAAGATTGTGCAGTGGCTCTGTGTGTATGTGTTGGATTTTTTGCCCATATACCACTGCTTCAGTGCAAAAACCTAACTCATTCCCAAGGACAGAGTACAGGCACTGAGTGCTTTGGTTCATCAGTAGATTCCAGACTGCCAAATGCATTTGGTGGTCTTGGGTGTTGTCCAAGCGAGAGAGTCACAGAGACCTGACAGTGTACACATGTTATTTTCACACATAGATCTTTTGTCATTTTAGCTGACTGGCTGTGCTCAGTCGGTAGAAACGTGGCTTGAGCTGTTGCAGGAGTGAGGGGGTGGTCCCAGCAGGTCAGAGTTCAGTCTAGTGGTAGGGCAGGGTGGGGAAGCTTGGATTGCAGCTGCCTACACAAAATTTGACCTCAGATTAACCAGACAGCTTCAGTTTCCATTGCCGCTGTCCCAAAGCCTCCACGAGCAAAAATAACCAAAGTACAAGAAAAGGAAAATAGATTTTTGGAGTTCATACAAAAGGAAGAAAAACTTCTGTATTGTTCCTTATAATTTATGGATTGTGTCTCTCTTTGACTAGTCTCTGCTGAAAGCAAACCTTAGGTATTCTGGGGCCAGCACCACAGGGGTGCATGTGTTTGTGGGTGCTGAACAGGTTAGGCCAGATCCTGTGCTGATGTTGATCAACAGGGCTCTGATGAACTTGTGCCAGTTTGCACCAGTTAAGGATATAATTCCTGAATGTAATAATTTACAGCATTATCCCATTTAAAGTTTAAACTCCTTTATCTTCTAACTCTGAAATCAGAGCTGTTTTTTATTAGCTAATGGATTTGTAGGAATGGGGTGTTTTTATTAAATATTAAAAATCCAACACTTACCTTGACTGCAAGGCTTGTCTCCATTTAGTCCTGGTTGAAGCTGACAGTGAAGAATGTCGGCTGTTCCTGCCAAGTCCTGATGTGGCCCAGAAGCAGAATTTTGTGAGTGGTGATGAGTCTCCCTTCTCAGAACTGATCTTACAGAGTTTCCATAACCAAGGACAGACTTAGGCTCAAACTGGCTTATTTTTTAGAAACTGCTGAGTATTGAGTGCTCATCTTCCTTTGAAACACTTATGTTCAATTTTATGCCAGAAGCTTCTGAGTGCCAGGCATGCTTAAAAGCCAGTCTCTGAGTGTCATTTGAAACATTTTCCCACATAAAAAATTCTATAAATTTTCAGGCAATATGAATTTTTTTTAACAATAGTATGGTTAAGTGAAGGGTGGCAGTGGTGTGAATAGCCTTAAAGAAAATCAGAATTGTCCTAAAACTTCATTCATGTCTTTCAGTGAACTTGTGTGAACTCTGGGAATATTTTGAAGAAGATCTGAAAAGAAAGCAGTTCTGTGTCATGCCTTCATATACCTGTGCACTCTGTCAAGTTAAAACAGGTGCAAAAACATTTTGCTGAAGAAATTTGATTTCTGGCCTTATCAGAAGGAAGATGCATCATGTAACTTCTCAGACCAATCCAAATATCACTATATTTAAGCCCAGAAGGCTTAATTTTTTTGCATAATGATTTTTGAAGCACTCAAAGCTCCTTTAGTAAAATTAGACATTGATCCTATAGACTGCATGTTTTAGCCCTGCTGACTTTGACCATAAGAAATTAAAATAATATTTTGGAAAGATATGAAATTGTCCTTGTTCCTCAATGTATCAGACCTGACTTCTCATCATGGCCTGCTATATTTAAGAGCACTGCAGGAGGTGGTTAAACTTCTGCACCTTCTGAAAAATGTGACACAAATTTAAATTGGAGGATTTTTTTTGTCTATCAGAATTTCATTATTTGACAAAAAATGTAGTTGAAACAAATTCTTCCTTAGGCTTTCAGAAATAGCTGTTGCTCAAGTGGTGCCATGGACTGAAGCATCCTCAAAGTTATGCAAACAGGCTTTTTCATTGCAAAAGATATTTGTAGACAGTAGATACCATGAATTATAAGAAATGTCTGATAAAAGTTGTCAGTAGTCAAACCAAGATCTGTATCTTTAGATACAATCTGTATCTTTAGATACAATCCAAACATGGAATTCTGCTTTCTCTAAATTAGTGATAAAACTTGCATTGATTTCAGTACACAAAGTTATTTTTAAAAATTAGATTTTTTTTTCTCTTATTTTCAAGTCAATCTCTCCTGGTTAATATTAAATGTAGGCACAGAGGTTGTGGTGACTGGGAGTGGGGCTGTGGCCCAGCCTCATCCCTGATGGGCTACAGCTGTGCAGGACAGGTGAGCAATGTTGAAGGTAAGGAGCCATGGAGTGCCCAGGGGCACTGACCAACCACAGAAGGGAACAGAGGGCACACAGGTGCATGCATGAACGTGAGGGTATAAAAGGTTGGGCTAAAGAACAAGAAGGGCAGATGCTTGCAGCCTCCTGAAGTGGAATGCTGTTAGTCTGTATGGGCAGATGCCTGAAGCCTTCTGATGAGGTATGGTGTTACTCTGCTTGGGTTGAAGCTTTCTGAAATTGTGTGATGGTGCTCTATGTATTGTGGCCAACTATGACATATGCTGTGACAACTCAGTGTGGTCAGAGTGCTGTAGAGAAGTATTTTGTTAGAAAGCTTGAAGGTAGCACTCTGAGTTTGGTTTCTAGGAACATATTTCTTCATTGCTATGGCTGCAGGCTTTTCAAAAATTCAAAGTTACCTTCAGAAATCACTAAAGTGAATAAAAGAGGAATAACTGCACTGGTGGAAGGCATTTGAGGTGAGAGCTTCCTATTACAACAAAGGAAGGGTTAAATTAACTTTGAGGTACCTTTTCCTGGGGAGCTCTGGCCTACTTCAGTGTTTTATGTGGACAAATATTGCTGGACAGGCTGTAGTTTCATCCTTCACTCCTCTCCTTATACGCTGACCAGGAGCAACCAAGGCAAGAATGTTCCTAAACTATGGATTTGTAGCTCCTGTGGTGCTTGGTCTTACAGTCATCCAGAACAGGATGATTCACCAGTGCTGTGTTGTCAGGGAGATGGATTCTGGAGTTGCGTTTGAATGGATTTCCCTGAGTTACTAAATATTGCTGAAATACAGGTCTAGAAACAGCTTTTCAAAACCAGTTTGCACCCAGTTGTGACTTGTATGAAGGCCATGCTAAAGCTCATTTCAGTGGAGTACTTTTCAATACTTTTTCAATGTTTTCTCGTTGTTTTTTGTTGCTTATATTTCACTGAATGGTATCACTACAAGTTGGGGTCAAGCCTCCTGTGTCTTAATTATTTGTAGGTGGAAGAATTGATTTCTGCTCCCCTCTGCTACCTCATCTCTTAGTCTGTCTCCATTTTTTATTGTGTGCAGACATCATTTTGGGTAATGAAAGGGCAAGGGTGATGTCCATTTACTTTCCTGCAGGTGGCAGATAATTTATAAGAGCTCTGCTGCCTGGTATATTCCCACTTTCTGGACAGCCATGTCAGTGTGCAAAGGCACCTTCCAGGCTGCAGGTGTTGAGTGATGAAGGGAAATAAACAGTGAGTTTTGGCTGACATGTAGAAAAGTATTAGTTTTTAGAATAATAAAGCTGTTTCTTAATGTAGAAAATCACCCTATTCTTGAAAAATTATGTTGAAGTATAATTTTTTTTATTGAAACAAAGCTAGAAAAGATTGTGGGAAATCCATGCTCTGACTAGATTGTTCATACCTACATTTCAGTGTGATGACATAACCTTACAGAGTATCTTAAAGCAAAGATTTTTGCTGCTTTCTCCTTCATTGCTCTTTAACTCAGTAACATCTTCCTCCCCATTACTTGTTCCATTATTTTCAGCCTGGCAAGTTTAGCATGACTTTACTCCCTTCAACATGAGTGAAATGATTAAATCTGCTCTAATTAATTATTTCAGTACATTGGAAGAAAGATCTTTCTTCTCTGTTCTTCTCCCCCACCTTCCCCCTCCTTTCCCACATGTTTTTCTGGCAGTTTCTGTAATGGGCCAGGCTCTGCAAAGCATCCCAAAACACACCTGGAGCCAGGTGTTTGGGATTACCTTGGATGTGCCTTCCTATCTTAGCACTTGCCTCCATCCCTCACTATAATTGTGCCCTAAGACTCCCTGCTGTGCCCTGGTTTGTGGCACTTCATTTTCTTCCCTTCATGGGACAGAAGTGAAGTCTGAACATGCAATTCTCTGGGTGAGGGCCCAGAGCCACAAACTGCCCCAGTTAATTCAGCTGTGTGGGGCTGTGGAAGTTGCCACATGTGAAATATCCATGGTGTTAGGCACTGGTTTTTGGGGCAGACCCATGCCTGACCTTTTGCCCTGGAAAATGGCAGCACAAGGCAAGTGTCTGGTAGGCTCCCTCAGGATTCGAATGGCTTTAAAATCTTAATTTACTGCCTCTCTGTATGGGTACAGGAAGATTTTGAGTCAGTCATGTAATAACCTATATAATTCCTCCTGTTCATTATTCTGATTCAGATAGATTGATCCCCTTTTTGTCTTCCAGTGCAAAGTGTGCCTAAGCTTCTGAAACTTAAGTTTTAGTGGAACTGTGATTTCAGACAGGCATTACTCCTCTGGAAAGGCAGAATCGGTCTTATTAATAAGCTTTCACTATTGTTTTTCTGTCTTTGTTTAATGTGCTTGAATGTTCAATTATGCTAAATTATGTACATGTTAAGTGATGAACTATGTAATGCTCCAATGTGGTGGGAATTGATAGTGGAACTGCCTTCATTTTCTTTTGTTTTTTTTGCCATAAACCCCATTAAATCTGTTATGTAGATGGCTTTGTCAAATGATTCATAAGAAATGAGGATGGGGAAGGGGGGGGGGGAAAACCCCCAAGCCCCAAACCAGAGCCTTACTCCCTTTGGACAGATGGTGAGGGCTGAACCTCCATGAATTTATTGTCCTAATTGAAATCACATTGGTGTATTGTTCTCAGGCCATGCCAGGGATGCTCTCTGGGATGGGGCTGCCGGGGTGGGGGGACGGGAAGGAAAGTCTCACTGTAGAAATGCAGAGCTGTGGAAATCCTCCAGAAGGCTAGGAGGGATTCCAGCACCTCCTGGGCTCTTGCTGCTGACCCAGGGTCAGGCATGGGCTGACACCTCCCAGCTGCATCCCTCTGCCTTCCTTTTCCCAGTGGAAAGTACTGCAGGGAATGGATGGCCCCAGACAGTGTGGCTGGAGCCTGGGAAACACGTGCTGCTTTGGGGTAGTTGGTTTAAAATATGGTAAATTAGAGGCAGATCTTGCAGGCACAGAACCCACTAAATGAAATAAATCAGGGCTGAGTTTGTGCAGTGTTTCAGTTTATTGCTGGCTGATGAATCATGAGAAGATATTAGTGGTGGGTGGGATAGAGAACAGCTTTGATTCCTGGGGCAAGCTGTGGAGGTGATACTCTAGGATGTTCTCCTGATTGCACATCTGGGAATGATATGCGTGTGTGGTTTAATCCTATGTGTTGGCAGAATTCCCAGCATCAGAGAAGGAGCAAGTGCATGCATTTATGCCTCTCTGCTGCTTGGATGTTAGAGGAACAGTTTTACACACAAACCCAGGATACTTTTAATCCTAGTTAATTCTGTATATCTTCAATACCTGTGAATTTTGGCCTTAGCCTCGAATGCCCTCTCAAGAATGTCAGTGATTCATCATGATTCTGGTGTACATTTGAAGGCAGAGATGAGATTCAGGTCGTTGTCACACACAGGCCTGTGCAATCCAGAGAGTTCAGTGGCTTGAGTTGACTTCCTTTTTCCTCCAGCATGTCAGAAGAAATTACTCTGTTAGTCCATAAAGTTTAGAGTTTGCACTTTAATATTTTTTCTTTAGATGACTTTCTTTTGATCATTAATCATAAGGAATGGGGCTATCTTATATTTGTGCCAAAAAAAAAAAGTGGAGTTTAGTCTTAAAAACTATTACAGGTTCTGGTGTCTCTGATTCCAAAATTCACTGCATTGCTCAGTCCTCTGGAGTGGAAGTCCAAGGAAAGAGCTGAGAAAACAAATTGCCCTTTTATCTCAGGGATGAAGAGTGCTTTCACTGACACTTTGAATTTTTCATACAGAACTGATGTGTTTTAGGAGGAATCTTCCTGTCCTCTTGCATTTTCAGAATTGGTAGAGACCACGAACACGCATTACAAATGGCTCAGTGCTCATGTATCAGATGTACTTAACCCATAAGAAGATGGCTTTTATTATAGCATGTTTTTTTATATGTAGATGGTTTTATGTCAATAACTTAATAGTTGTTGAGCCTTTGATGGATTGTATTGTAACAAGCATAAGAGTACTAATAGTGCAAGTTCAGACTAGAAAAGCCTTCAAAAGTAAGAGATGTCAGAGTATTTTTCCTTTTCAAATAAGCTCGGGAAAGAATTCCTTACACCTGGAAAAATAGCTGACAGAACTTTGGAGTTCTGCTTTCAGACTTTGTTCCCTTCCTGATTTTTTTCCTTCTCCTTTTCATTTTTTATTCTTGTCACCCTTTAACCTTTTCTCCTTAGTCCCAACATGGAGACAGAAAGACACAATAAAAGGGCCTTTCAAAGTTTGGAGCTTAACTTCCCATTTCCATGGTGGGGTGGGGGAAGCTTTCCAAAGTTGGGCAGAAAGTTTTTCCATGCTCTTGGTGGCATGAGCAGCTGTATTGTGTGTACATATTTATAAAGCTCTGATGGCCGTGTGGAAATTCTCTCTGCAGTAGAACAATATAGTTATTTCAGTTAGCTTTACTTAACAAAAACCCCAAGCTTGGCCATGCCAAAATCCAGAATAAACCCAAAAAATCAGGAATACCAGCGATGGAACAGGCATCTAATTTCCAAGTTTAATTAAGAAGTGGATAGACTTATTATCCATTGTCTTTCAAGTTCAGCCATCTTTGCATGGGAATATGCAGGTTGAGAATAAAACCCCATCTGTTGCATAGACAAAGTTGAGATTATCCACTAGTGGAAGTGCTTCTTTCAGGGATATTTTGAACATCAGATAACCTGCTTAATAAGGTGCATACATTAACTTTCTCTTCATCTTTTGTGGAACAGACCTCTTGGTGGCTTTTAATTCTTGTTTATTTTAGTCTTCATAGATGTATAATCTATCCAGCCACTCTGTAATATCGTGGTGCATTACTCTTGAGGCAGAACTATGACACTTTTTCTTACACATGCGCCAGAAGATGCCATAAACCTCAATATTTTTTTAGGCTGTGTTTCTGTTAAAAAAAATGACAAGAAAACACTGTGGTATGGAAGCTCATAGCTTCCAGGAGGGATTCAGTGTAACTCATTCCCCTACTGCAACATTACCTTATGCCCTTCAGTCTTTGTATCTATGAGTTATTGGAGACTGTTGAGGTTGTAGCCAGTTCCACACAGTCCCTATGAAGTCAGAGTGTTCCACACCATCCCATAAGTGAAGCTCTATTAAAATGTATTTCCTGTTGGCAAGTTCCTGCATCTCTCAGGAGTCTGTCACCTTCTCATCGTGCTTTTTGCTTGCTGTCTAATAATTTTAGCTGAACCCATCCTGCTCTCTGGAATCTTCAAGCTGACTTTATGCAGTTATTCTCAGGAGAGGCACAGCATTTTCTGTGCCCTGTTGGACCCCACAACCCATGAAGGAGCAAGATGAGCACATTTTGATTCCCTTGTTTATTATTTTAAAGGCAGATGTAATGCATAGCACCAATACAACAAACTGGAGAAAAATTAAGCTTTTTTCCCATCTGCTGCACCACCTGAAAAACTTTCAGGCAACAGATGAGGCTTTGCATTTGGCTGGTGATTGGGTGAGGGGGCGGTGAATTGGCCTGATGCAAGTGAAAGAGAATAGGTACAAGGATATGAGGATAAGGGGCTGGGTCAGTCACAGACCTCAAGTGCTACTTAGTCCAGGAAGCACTGTGCAAGGGCTCCTGTGCTGGGAAAGCTGCTAGGTTTGCCTGCTGTGGGATCTGAGATGATAGCCAAGGAAAGGTGGCTGGTGACAGAAAACATGGCCCACTCAGCAAGAGGTTTGAAGTGGGAGGGTAAAGGAGTGCCTGCAAAACCAGCCTCAGGTCTGACTAGAAGTGAGGGACCTGACTGCTATCCCGAATTTCCTGACAGCTCATTGAGAGCCAGAGATACGAGGGGGAGATACCTGGGTAGATGGTTCACTGAGCTGACACAGGCATTTATCTTGAAGTTATTCTGAAAAACATGAAGCTGAGTTTACAGCGCTGGCTGTCCCAGGCAGCGGCACAGGGGAGCTCTGGGATTCACTGCCTGGTAAATGCAGAGGTGCTCCAGGAGTGGCACATCCCATGGCTGATGGCTGGTGTCACTGAGCACACTGTGCTGCTCCAGGGGTCCCTGAATGTGGCCTGCTCCTTTTTGGACACTCAGCTGAAGCCTTGGGTGCTCTTCTCTCTCTGTCTTGTGGAAAAGCGTGCTCCAGGTTCTAAAGGTGAGACAGTTCACGTGGCCCTGGGAGTCAGAGACTGGAAAATATCAGTTCAGGAGTTCCCATTGAGGAACGATTTATTTGCAGGTGATGTCACCTGGTTTATTATTAGCTCTTGGATTGTCAGTGTTTTTCTCTAGCTATACATATGCTCACATGTGTAGTAAGAAAAATGGACTCCAGATTTATATTACTATTACCAGTGATGCTTTGTCTGGGAAACTACTGTCCTTAAGAATTATGGATTACCATGACTCAAATCTTGGCAGGAGCTGCTTAATGCGCAGGAGAACACCTTAGCATTGGTTATCAGGGTTTTTAGATTTAAATTCCAGTTTTTCTGCAAGTTTCTTTTTAGCACTACAGTAGGTTGATAGATCTTTTCCTCCATTTCCTCTCTGGTCTCCACCTGGAGTGGGCCTTGTCCTGCTCTGTTTACCTTTTTGAGTACTCATCTGTACTGAGGGTCCAGGACCGCTTCCCCTCACAAGAAATGGAATTGGTGTGGGAGTGCAGGTGTGTGTTTTTGTGTTCTTGATGTTGCTTGCTCATATTCCACAAAATGCCTCAGTCATCTCTCAGGGCCTTTGTAGGGTGTCCCTGTGTCTGTTCCCTGCTGGGCAAGAGCTCTGTGCAAATATTGTGAACAGAGAGAAACCTTCCTTGCTGCTTGCAAGGCCTTTCCCATTGGAAATATCTTAAAGATAATATGAGTGCAGGTTTCCTGAAGGCTAAGCACAGCTCACTGCTGGGGCTTGTGAGACTGTTCCTAACAGCTCCATCCAGTGGCTTTGGCTGCAAGGTGAGTATGGGGCTTGCTTCACTGGGGTTCAAGACCTTTGGGGCTGGAAAATGCAGCTTTGAGACAGATGATTTGGCACTTATCACCTTGCAGAAGGAAGTGTAATTGATTTTGAAATGAGAGTTGTGGTGTTTACGTTTTGTAATTACCTGTGAGGAGATTTTATTGTCCTTGCAATCAAATGGCTTCCACCTCTTGGTGTGCAAGGAGAGACCATCCCTCTTCAGTGGCTGGAACATAAATTATGCCTGTTAGGAAGATGAATAGAGTCCCTGTGTACAAGGTATTTCTATTTTTAAAGAGCAAAATATCCCAGGTGAACTCACTCATGCAGGAAAGACCTGCTCTACAGTTCGGGAGAGAATGTTGGAATTGTTGAACAAGTTTTTGATGTCTGTTTTGTTGAAAAAATGCCAATTTCTTAATACAAAGCCATTGATTTTGAAAATTATCTCTAATTTCAAGATTCAGTTGTTTCCCTTCACTTTTGAACAAAATATTTTAATCAGGTTTTTATTTTAAATATTGTCTCTTTTGTGGAGTGATGCAAGTAGATATTCAGGCTGTGAAAATTGGAGATTTCAATTTTTCTGTGGTGGTCAGGATGGGAAAAATGCTTTCAAATCTCAAAAATTTAATGGGTCAGGTCAAAAAAAAGGTTTCCCACAGAGCTCTAGTCAATGAGAGTGTTACCATAAACTTCCTTGTGCCTTGGATGAGGCCCTGAGAGCATATCAGAGATTTTGTCAGCCTCATTGATTGCACAAACCAGCCTTGTTATGAGGAAACATTCCTGGGCCAGACAGAATTCTGACATTTGTCTGTAGCCTTCACATTGAGGAGAGATTATTGTCTCCAGAGGGCCATTCTTAATGATTTAAATCTGAGGTAGATAGTTTTTTCTGGCACTGTGTATGTAATCTAATCCGTATATTGTTGGAAATAATTGGCGTGAGCATAGAGCTGCTCTGTGGCTGTGGTCAGTCAGCACTGGCTGTGTTGAAGCTTGCAGAGTAGGTGGGATAAATTATAAGAGGACCTGGAAAATTGAAGCAAAAAAAAAAAACCAAACAACCAAAAAATAGTCAAGGAGATAGTCAAAGTAGGGAAATGTGGAAGTAGAAATGCTTTCCACTGGGATCCCTTTGGAAGAGAACAGGCTCAACTTTAGAGAATTTCCTCTTGGTAATTGCATGTTGGATAACATCACACAGACCATGTGACCACGCACATGTAAAATCTGTGTTTGTTTCCTTCCCAAGGAGCTGGATGGGGACTCAAGGCTCATCCAGTGAGCAAGGGGTGGTGTGTAAACTGTACCACCCAAGGAGCAGCCTTGGGAGGCAGCGTGACTCACTGCCACGCTGCTGAGCACAAATCCCTCCCTGCTTTCCCTCCACTGTTCAGGCTGTAAAACAGAAAGTTTCTGCTCTTTGGTTTGGGGTTTTTCTTTGTTTCCCCTAAAGATGAAGTGACTGCTGTGGCACAGCTGTCCTGGCTAGTAGCTGGTATTGGAGGAAGAATGCTTGAAGCAGGAACACTTTCCCCCAGACCAGGTTGCTTCAAGCTCCATCCAGCTAGGCTTTAAACACTTCCAGGGATGGGGCAGCTACAACTGCTCTGAAGAACCCTTTGTGGTGTCTCGCCATACTCAGACTAAAACATTTCTTCCTGATATCTGAGCTAAACCCACCCTCTGTCAATTTAAAGCCATCATCCCTTGTCCTTGTAAAGAGTCCCTCTCCATATTGTAGGCTCCCTTCAGGTACTGTAAAGTTGCAATCACTTCACACCAAAGTCTTCTCTTTTTCAGGCTTCCCAGAATCCCACTTCTCTCAGCCTTTCTTTGTCTTCCCTGTCCACACAGGGATGTGTGGACAACTGCAGCTTGTATCATACCCCAGTATCAGAGTAATTTATGGAAGTGAGTTATTTCTCAAACCCAGCTTAGCAAAGCATTTCAACACACTCTAACGCTTTTAAATGTTATTGGGATTTAAGTATGCACTTAAAAGCAAGTGTTCTAATGCTTCACCAGAGAAAAATGTTGTTGTGAGATTCTATTCCTTTGCAAATGTCTGTCTCAAGTTACAGTTTTGCACATTGCTTCCACCTCCTCTGCATTCCTGCCCTGTCCTGTGCTGAAAGGGCTTCTTGCTGACTTCAGTTTTGGACACCTCACTACTTGCTAATTAGAAAAATATTTTAGACATTGTTTGTCATGACTTGGCACTATCTGTTAGTGTTGCTTCTGTGTCCTAATGGTATGTTTGGATCAAAAGCAGAAAAAGGCTGGAGTGCATGGAATATTCTTGGTAGTACCCTACAGAACAAGACCTCAACAGTGGTGTTTCCCCTCGAGGTGCAAGGTCCAGTTTGAGACACATCTAACATGTTGAACTGATTAGAAAGGCATTTGAATAGGGAAAAAAGCCAGATTTAAGCCAACAGGTTGAATTTTATTTCAGCCCCAAAAGTTAATCTTGCAAAAGAAATCAGGCCTTCCATTTCCCATCCCTTTGCACTCAGCCTTCCTCCTTTTCTTTCCATGATTGCATTAATTGTCAGCTGAAAGAGACATTCAACCCATAGGTTAATTTCTTCAACATGAGTAGTTCTAGGGATACTGTTCTTAAACATTCATCATACTGTTAATTTAGCATAAACCTTTGTAAAACACAGCTTCAGGAGGCTGTGATGAAACTGCAGTTAGAAATATTTCACTCAAATTATTAAATCAGTGCTGGAGACAACCTCTTAATATTTGTTAAAAATGTAATCATTTTTATGGACTCTGATTTTTAATGCACATTAGTGAGCTGGAAAAAAACTTGGCTTGCAGTTTGTCTGGTGGGTTGTTTTGATTTTAACCTTCCACCTATTGAATCTGTTGGTTGTTGAGCATGTGAATGATGGAACATTTGGATAAAGAAGTGACAGAACTGAGTGAGGGCAGTTTGGAGTACACAACCACTGCTGTCACTTACGTAGGGACAGAACTCGTATTTGTGCCAGTGCAAACTCTTTGCTGTGCCACTGTGCATGAGCTATGCCAGGAATTTAAACTTCCTGGGAGACTTTGAAACTATTGTTTTACTTATTTCATTGGAGGGCAAGCTCGTAGCTATGCTATTGACCTCACTGAAGAGTGGTGTGTGGAGCTGCTGCTTGGGCGGAGCATGAAGGAAATCCTGGGTTAGTCTCAGGTTTTCTCCACTGTGGTGCCTTTGCTTCAGAATCAAGTGGTTGTCTCTTTCCACACTCTGGTCCTGTAGTGTTCAGTCCTGAGACTGAATGCTGTGTGTATTTCCCTATTTACATCTACCTATGTATTGCTGGGGGATTGCCACCAAATGATGCTTACCAACCCTTAACTGGAAAAGAAAATTTCCTACTCATCTTATAGAGCAGCTTTCACTATACAACTGATAAAATAAAGGCTTGGTTTAGCACAATAAAAACCTGTGTTTGCCCTGGGAGGTGGTGGGAACTCAAGAGCTTATGATGGTCTTACAGGAGAAAGCCACATTTGTTTACTTGAAATAATTCATCTTTCCCTGCCTAACATAGGTGAATACTTAGCTAATGCATTCCACCTGCCAGAGTCACCGGAGGAACTCCAGAGACAAGCTTCAAGCTGCTCCTAAAGGCTTCTAGTAACACCTCTGTTTAATTGATTAACAGCAAACGTATGTACAAGATTGGTGATTTTATTGATTTGGTTTTTTTTTTGAGGTCAATTTAGAAAAGAGAAGCTGTGCTCATTGCCAGTTGAATGTTTCTCCTCTTTGGGTATCACACTGGAGGTAAATTTCAATATTTGAATTTCCATTAGCATAGCTTTTGGAGCTAGTTAAAGTACAAAATCTTGCACTTTTATACTTAATGGGAACTTCAGTTGCCTTTCTCTCCACTACTCTCCCTCTCATAGCATCTCTCTGGTTTGAATATGTCCCTCTTTACACATAGGGTCTTTCAGCAATGTGTGGCTTGATGGATGTTACAAACTGAACAGTGAGTGTCTCATACTTGCACATCTTGTGGATGAGGTTTTCTCCTTCCCACCTTGTAGGATTTTGCTCCTGGGGATGGAACACTCCCATGCTCCCATCAGTGCTGGGTACACCCATCTGATATCAGGGCTGCAGAGCTCGGGTTGTAACAAAAGTGACAAGGCTGCCATAAGGGACAGGAATGGAAAGAATTAAGCTTGTGCTGTCTGCCTTGTGGGTATCTCTTAGTAAGAGATAGCAGTGGAGAACAATGTTTATTCATTAAGATATAATTGCTTGAGGGTAGATTCATTTTTGCCTTCCATGCTGGTTTGCTTTGAATGTCTTGTGTTTGGATTTCTTTTCCCTCACTGTAATTTGCTGTGCACTGGTGGGGATAAATGTCATCAAGGGTCTGAAGCTTTTGATGTTTCTTATATAAGATGCAAAGTTGAACAGATGAAAATGACTTGCTAATAAGTAAATAAATATCAAAAGCAGCAGTACAAATAAACCCCTCTTATGTAATAGTGTCTAAAAATTCAAGTGACTTATTTAAACACTGGTCAGGCCCTTCTTTGTTATGTATGTGACTATTTTCAGGCAGAGGCATCCTTGTATTTTTAGAGCTCATTTTCTTTTAGACCTTACTTGAAGCATTCTGGGGAAGTGTAGAACCAGTGAGTTTTCCTAGATATATAGGTGCTGGGGGATGGAGGCAGGATGGAACCTTTCAAATGACAATGATTGCTATCCACTTATTTGTTCTGCTTGGAAGACCCTTCCTGTCTCTCAAATCTGTCAGAAAGTCTCTGCGTGCTTTGCACAGACTCCTACAAGCTTCTTGTATTCAATATTAGGTTTTTGGGGTCTTCATGCAAGTCTGAAGCTTTTGCAGGCTTCTCTAATAAATACTGGGCATCTGAAAACCATCTAAAATCAGGATTTCAGATTGAAAGGTGAACTTGTCTTGACTATGTCACTGGAAGAGCTATTATGCTGCTGATCATTGCAGCTGGCTCAGAGAAAGCCAGAAGAGTTGCTTGGCCATCTTTTATCATGACAGCCTGAATCTTTGTAGTACTCCAGCTGAAATCTGGGAAAGGGATGTTGGGCTGGACATGTTATATCTTGACTGGTTTTTGGCTGATTGCTGTTTAGGGGTCAAGGTGCTTTGCCCTTTGGGTTTATTCACTTGCAGCTTGGAATGGCTGAAGTATTAAAACCCTTAAGTGCATTTCTTGTCAAGGACCTCTTAAATCAAGCACAGCTTAAACGAGTCACTGAAAAGAAACAGTTTCCACTTCTCCCTTAATCTGTCTCCCATGCTCAGTAATTGATGTCTCATTTCATGAGTCACATGAGCTCCCCTCAGGTTAAATCTTGCAGGCTAATCCTGCACATCCTTCCGTAGTCTGTGTCTGTGCTGGGAGATGGGGAAGGCTTTGCAGGAGTGAAGACTGCCAGATGGGTTTCTGCAGGAACTTGTGTTGTTTTTACCTAGAGGGGAAAGAAACTTCAGGGAAAAAAAAAAAAGAAACAGCATCTTTGTCTCTTGGGTAACTGGAGAGGTGCCCTGGGTTGGTCTGGGGATTCCCATGGCGTGAGGGGCTCTTTTGTGTGAGCATGCAAGATATAGAAGTGTTTGGAATCCTGTGTTACAGTGCCTAGGAAGCAGCTAAAACCACATTTGAGGTGGGTATCTCAAGTGAAGATTTCAACTGGGCTGGAGGTAAAACCAGGCATGGCAGCCAGGACTTCCTGATCCTGCAAGTGTGGACTTCCCCATTTAGGAAGAGGGAGTTGGCAATGTGTGAGTTAAGCTACTTTGGTTTCTGTCACTTCTGCAGAGAGGCTCTTCTGAGCTGGGAAGGATATGCTTAGAATTTTTCAAAAGACTCAATGGTCATTCTCTTCCCTGATTTCTTCTGGTCTAGTGTTTTGTTACAGAAAACACTAGAGAAAAAAAGCATCTAGTAATGAGAGTTTGGAGTTCTCCCTGATGTGAAGGAAAATGTGACTGTAGTGCCCACTTTTATTACAAAGCAAACTTTCAACAACAAAAATGTCATATCATGGCTGTTGTCATTAATGTTGTTGCTGAAGAAACAAAATATATTGGAAGACAAAAGAGCATCAACATTTTCCTGACTGCTGCCAACCACGTTAATTAACTAAGAGGAAGAAAGTTGTGTTCTTGTCTTCACTTGGTTTGCTGCCTCAGTGCTATACATAGTAGAGAATCTGTGTCTTGCCCCTTTTGTTTGTTTTATTTTTTCCTGTTGTCCTGTGATTGTTTACTTTCATAATAAGGCCAATTAACATGTTGACAGAAGAGAACCACTTGTGGATTTTTTTCCCCTCTGACTCTGGAGCAAAGTTGAGCAGATAACTAGACTTGTCTGTGGTGCAGGAGGGGAAGCTGCAGTAGGGATTTCACCAGACACGTGTCATTAGTCACTCCCACAAGCCCTACAGGTGTGACATTAATCAGGCTGTGTGCCCTGCTCCCGGAGTCCCACAGGGGTCTGACACCATCTGCATGGCTCCTGCGTTCAGGGTCACTAAGATCCTGCAGAGCAGGATCACTTCCTGAGGCATCCCTGCCTTTGAACAGGCCCCTTCCAGCCCCTGATGGGTTCCTCCAAAGCCAGCACCTGCAGGGCATTGCTTTTCCAGCCCTGGCTGATGGATGTGCCCACAGCTCACTGAGCATCCTCCCCTCCTGGAACTGCCCTGTCAGTGTGGGCACTGTCTTTGGAGAGCTGAGCTAGTGTGGCAGCATCCAAGAAAATCAAGCAGGATGCCTGTGGTCCTGTCTAAAGACTTCTCACTTGTCCTACTTTCTCAGAGAATTTTGAAACACTCTTGTAAAGGGAAGTAAATATCAGTTTGGGACTTGGTCCTCGGGTCTGCCATACCTTCACAAGGCTTGGAAAAGAAATAGTTTTTAAAAAGTTTTGCAGTGCTTTGTTGTAAAGAAATTTCTTCCTATTACATCACCTGAGGCATCAGAGCTGGGAACAGGCAAATATTTCCTGCCCCCCTTTTCCAACAGCCATGTGGAATATCAGTTGTAGGGTAGAAAAGGAATAAAATATTTGTGTTTTCTCTCTTCCTTCCATATCTGACTGTGTAGCCATCTCTTCAATTTGGCTGCTTAGTTGGTGGGGATTTTAAATCAAGCACCTGCATGTCAGACATGTCACATACTCCCTCATGTGCAAGGTGACACAGAGGGGCCATCCCTTGGACCACAATTCCCCTCAGTTCTGCCACAGTGAGATCCTTTAGGGAGTCATGTGCCCCCAGCCCCACACTGCACAGCAGTGAAAAAGCCATCTTTGAGGTAGTTATCTGTATTTTAATTCAATCAAATAGCTTGCTGTACTTCTTCCCCTGGGAAAATACCCACTGATACAGATTGTTCCAGTCAAACCTTGCACTGTCAGTATCTAAAGAGACAGCCCTAGTTTCCTTTAGGCTTAGGAGTCTAACAACTTGGGAACTGCTTCTCTCCCTCCCCCTGAGAGATCATGCTTGCTAGACGGGCTTTCCCAAATTCTCACAGCTCTAATCTGGATACCATTTAGTGTGACAGCCTCCTTCCCGGGTTCCCACAGCTGGTTAGTGTTTTGAATTCCAGCCTCGTGAACTCATATCAGGCTACATGGGCTAATGCTCCGAGCACAGCCTAGAGCAGATATCTCTGATGACAGAGTAATGGAGGAACTGCGGGGCTGTCTGCCTCTTTATTAATGCACAGTCATTTGTGGTGCTCCTCCACTTCTGTGCAGAGGAGAGCTGATTGCAGTGCCTCACGGAGGCATTTAAATGGTAATGGAGGTGAAAGGAAAATCATTCAAGTGTGTTGCTTGCAGTAAACCAACCTGCTGCAATGGGAAAATTTTATCTAATCCTAAGGGTCACAAATATGTCTAAAAATACCACTTAAATAATTACTGTTATATCCAGCTGAATACTTAGCAAGTAAAACCCCAGGAAAATGTCCTATTTTTTTCTCATGACATTCAGACTTCACTTTGGCTAAGCAGTGTCTCAAATAGCAGGAGGCAACAGTTGTCAAAGAGTGCAATGGGCACAGCACCCTCTGTTCAAGCCTAGTGTAGAAAATGCTGTTGGATTCAGGTCAGATTTCAGAAGCAACCTCTAGTTCGGGGGTTTGCTGCTCATTTTTGGGCACCACTAGCATGTGGTTGAATTTGGAGGGGTATTTGGACCCTCTTTGGGATATTAGTTCTGAGGCACATTTGAGGAGAGATGTGAAAAAGTAAATTACATGGAGCTGATAATTCCTCACATCATCCACAGTGGTTTGACAGTCTGTGCTAGGGCAGGATCTAATATATGTAGTCCATGCTTTGTGTCTTCTGTTGTTTTTTCTTTAAATTACAAAACAACAACAACAATAAACCCCTCCTTTAGAATGGAAAGCAACTTTACATGAAAATGGAAATGATTGGTGGCACGTGTTGAGAGCATGGGAAGCAGTGGGTGGAAGTCAAGTATTTTGCCTGCAATTACACAGTTCAGAATGCTATTAGGGAGCTGTTTAACTTATTTGTGGGAGTGAAGCTGCACTCAGGGCACATGAGAAATGGGACTTCACTCTGAGGCGTTTTCAAAACACTTGAATGTTTGTTTTTTGTTTGATGTTTACACAACTGCATCTTATGACTTGCTCATCTTAATCTAGTGAGTACCAGTCAGGAATTTGAGTGCTATGTGGATGGGAAATAGCTTTCTTCCATGGAGAGTGTGTAAAGAAGGTAGTTTACTGGGAAATGTGTAAGTGGATCTCTCTATTTACCAGAGAAGCCCACTCTGGGAGAAGGTCAGCTCCTTGACTGGATCTTTGCTGGGCAGAAAGTCAGCAAAGATAATATTGCCCAATAAAAATATTGTGTTAGTCAGAACTTTGGCATCTGACCAGGTATAATAAACCCCAAAAATTACAGCAAGCAAGTAGACCCTTGTGCCTTAAAATAAAATCTGCTTGTTTTGCTGTGTTCTTGTAGGCCTTTTCCATATAGGCTTTTTTCCACACCCTCTTGTGTAATCAGGTGGTTCACCTTAAATGATTTTGCATGTGAGATATGACTTATATATGGTTGAAGGCAGGACTACAAGGGATTTGCCCACCAAAAAAAAAAATTCTCTGTGAGTGACATGCTCTACAATCCTATTTGTACATTTATTGGGCTGTGTAGATTTAGATGTCTGCCATCTATTGAGGGGCCAGTTTCAGAACCTTGCTCCTCAGATACTTCAAAAAATCTCATTTCCCTTCTAAATGTGGTAGCACTCAACCTTTTCGAGGTGACAGGATCATCCTGTGAAAACAGGGGTGTTTAACCTGGATTTCCTTTAAAATGTGATACATCTCCTCAGCACTTGCATCAGAAAGGAAGAAGGTGGCTGGTCCCACTGCTGAATTCCAACCAGGAATCATTCAGGCCTTTAGGAAACATGGGAGAGCAAATGTTTACTGACCGTGTAATTAGCACGATGACTTGCTCTGTCTATTGGCCCTTAGCACCATATTTCCTGTCTGAGCAGTGGAAAGCAAAAATATTAGTTGCTGTTTTACCAGAGGAACAAGTGTCTTCCAAATGAACAAATGATCTATTGCCAGTCTTGCAGACTCTTCCCATGGGAATAGGCATTTTGCTTCTTTTTCTACAAGCTCATTTCTTTCATACAGCAGGTTCCCAGACACATCAAATGCCTCACATGTTGAGCTGTTGGTTAAGATTTATAGTCTGTGTTATCAGAGGGGAATTAAACTGTGGCTGGCAGTCAGGCTGCTTCTCATGGGCTCCCGTAAAAATGTTTACATAAATTAATAAATTAGGGTTTGATATTTAATGTCTTTCTCAAGCACAAGATGTTCCAAAGACCACTCTTCAGAAGTTTCTTGCATTGCTGGGCAGCCAATAAGCAGTCAATACTAATCCTTTTCTTATTGAAAGAATAATACATAGGCACTATTTTGGTGGGTCTTCTGGAGCCAGATGAAAGCTGGTAAAGTTTTGAGTGAAATTCAGTGGCTGTACATTACTTTGGTGTTAATAGAGCTCAGCTGGAGTCTTGAGAGGAAAACACAGACTTAGCAGTTTGAAGAAGAAACACTTTGTACATTAGTTTTTTAGTCTAGATCTTCATTACACAGTAGCAGAGTTGGAAGGATGTGAGTGCTTTAATATTAAACTAGGTCATATGAGCCTTCATCCAGTGCTTTTCATTTCTAGTTCTAAGTATGTAATGGAAACTTCTTTGTGGTAGCATAAAGATGAAAAGCAAAATTTGCTGTTTGAAAAGTAAATTTTTTCTTGAAAGGTCAAATGAGATCTTTTAATGTTTCTGGGACATTTTCTTTAAACTGATTTGCTAATTTGTTTAATTTTATGGGACAGCTTGGAGTTGAATGGAATGTCACTTCTAGATGTGAGAATCAAGAATTGCACATGGAGGTGTAAGCAAATTGTCTGGGGGGTAATGGAGAATGGAATCCATGAAACATTGCAGTTCCTCAAACTCTGCAGCTTTTTACTAACTGTGTGATAAGCCAAAAGGAACAAACTTCTTTAAAGTAAGGGAAGCTAAGCTTGCACTTCTTTTTCCTCTTCTGTCCTTCATCACTCTCTGCTCTAAATATTGAATTATTTAACCTTTAGTTAAACATGGTCTTATGAAAACAAAATCCCCCCAAAAAAAACTCACATCATACACAATTTCAATATTTAAAAATTTTTTTAAGGGATTGATGAGGAAAGGGGGAGATGCTTTCAAGCCAGAAATGTTCTACAAATTGTAATCAACAGAACCAGGCCATGGCTGACAGCTTGGCTCTGCTTTTATCCATCCCAGACAAAGGAAGGAACATTTCTCATTAAAGCCATTCAGGCAGCACTGTGGTACCACATCACATCTGCTTCTGCTCTCGGGTACCTCTGTCCTCTCAAGTGGGACCACGAAATTGGTTAGACCTGATAGTTAACCTCAGGTCTGAGCTGGTCCAGACCAACAGGGCTTAAGTGCTCGTACTTTGGCCACTCATCTGCACTACCCAGGTGTTTGCAGCCTTTCTCTCAGGGGAGATCTCACTCTTGCTTGGTTTCCAAGAATTATACTTTTCCAAGGGGTTCATGGCTGTTACATAGTTCTGCCTATTTCTGTAGCTCTGAGTTACAGTAGGAGTCCTGTAGTAGTTCCACAGCAGGTCCTGCAAAGATTTAGTGCTGTGCACTGGGTCAGATCAATCATTTTAATCCTGGGAATCAGGTACTGCTGTAAGCAATAGCGTGATAAAACTGAGTCTGTTTTATTCAGTCTTTACAAGCCATGAACCTGCATCCCATGTCATTCCCTGCCTGCATGTCACTCAGTGGGTGATTCCAGCCCCACAGAGGTCTCAGATTGTGAGTATTTTGGTGGGACCATTTTCCATCTGCCTCGCACCTGCTTGCCTTGTTCTTGATTGCCTGCCCTAATTTGAGGTCTTGGTGTGACAAAACATTAAAGCGCCTTATGAGCTGGGAAAATCCAGGTAGCTGTGTTGAGCCTGGACTGTCACCAGTGATGTGACAGCTCATGTGGTGCTGTGGTTTATTCTTTTTGTTAGAGATTGCCTGCTTTTTCATCTTTCTGCTTCTCTGACCCTTAGGGTAATAATAATTTTTACTTATTTATTTTTTTACGATTTTTTCTCCCCCACAAATAATAGGGTATTTCAAGATGTCCTTAAGTTCTCAAACTGTATTCACTTTATTTCCTTATATTGGAGACACATTAGGATTTTAGTCTAGTGATGTCTGGACATGAATTTTAATGAATGAGAGACCCTGCATAAAAATGACCAAATTGTGTTACATAGATACAGTGGAGTTTTTAGGTTCAGTTAAATTGTATGCTAAACAAATATTTTATGTTGTTGAAAACCTCACAGCACTGCATAAATAATTCTGCAATAGAAGAACAACCAAAAGAAAGACATACAAACTGATATAGTATTTATATTTGGGCAGCCTGTGATAAGACACTGGTTTACCTGTTGTTTGCGGTAGTAAAAACTCTGATTTGTGCTTTCTTGTTGCCTGTAATATTTTCATAATGGCATAATGTAAATGTGGCAAAATTTGACTTTTATATACCCTTTCCAAAAAATGTATCTGGATCTAGCAAAGCAACAGAGAAAAACATAAGCAGAAAAGCAGTATTTCTGTCATTGAAATTGCCCCAAAATAATGATTGAGAAAACACAATAGATAAAAACTATGTTACAGTATTCTTCTGAGATGTGGCTGTAGGATTGTAAGGAGGACAGGAACAAAGGGGCAAAAATGTCTGCATAACTACCGAAAAGGTGCAATCTGGATTTCTCTCTAGAGATTGGGAATTTATCTGTGGAAAGCCTTGTGCAGTAGAGAAGCAGTCCTTCCTTGCATCTGGGAGGGTTAGAAGCTGGCTTTCCAAAAACAGCTCAGCATGTGAGATCTGAGGATTGGCCCAAGTTTTGTGGAAGTCTGTGGCATAACCCAAAACCATGTCTTGAAACTTCAGTCAGAGGCCAAATTTCCAAGTGTCTTTATTGAGCCTTCCCTGAGAGCTGCCTCTGCCTTTCTTGAGCACTTCTGCTGTGTGTCACAGAGCTTGACAAGTTCATAAGCAACCTTGGAGGAGTCTTATGGGCACAGAGTTGGGCAGTCCTGGTGACACCTGCCACCTGTCCTGGAGAGGTAACACATGGAGGTGGGATTTAACTGATGCTAAAGGGTGACTGTAAGAGTGGAAAGGGAGAAATTAACTGAATGGAGGGAAGGTATCTGTAAGCAGGTGTTTCATGGACAGAGCATCTGAGCAAAATGAGGATGGGGCAGCAGAAGGAGAGAGCCTCAAGCCTCTCTGGTGAGAATGTGGTGGCAGCAGCAGAGTTGCTACTCTTTTCTAATTCATCCTTTACCTTGCAACGATTGGCTGTTGGTACAGGAGAATGTCAGCGTTAGTGGGATATTTCTCTACCTTAGGAATTATTACCTTGACCAGTTTAGGCAAGGAAGTGTGCAGAATTGGGACCCCCTAGCAATTTTCCAATTTTCAGGAGCCCATGCCAGGTTTACCTCACCATCTCACCATCAGATGAGATAAATTGTGGGACAGAAAGTGAGGAGAAACCACTTTGTCTTGTCAGGCAGCTTCCCCAGCACATTCTCTGGAGTGGGGTTCTTCCCTCACAGCAAATGCACATGTCAAGTGCCAGGCTCTTCCCAGAGGGTGGGAACCTTTCTTCCCCCCTCCTGTTTAGTTCCCAAACAAGTCAGACGCCCTGTGAGCCCCTGACACATGGAGTTAGTTGGTGGTCTGCCCGCTGCCTTGCATATGGAGCTCTTCCCAGGGGGTGCTCGCATGTGGTTTCCATCTCGGAGCTCTCAAAGCCTTCTCACAGTGCCTCAGCAGCCCCTTTGAACAGCTTGGGAAGAGGGAAGCATCTTTCAGGTGCTGGGGCTTTGGTAGCCCTACCCCTGCCAGGGATGCTCACAAAAGGAGTGTAGGGCATTTTGATTCTCCTTTTGAATGCTGCTCTTAGCTGTGGCTGGTGAGCAGTTTTAATCTGTAGCATCTGGTCTGCAGTCTCCCACGTGTGCTCTTGCACTGCCAGGTTGTTCTGACATCTCTTTACCATCTATATTGCTGAGTCTCCCTTTTTTTCTCTGAGGTGGTGTTGTTCCCTGGGCAAGGGTTTTGCCCTACAGATAACTTGAGAATATCACTTACTTTGTTTTTCTCTGCCACCTTCCCATCTGTGTGTGGATAGGATAAACCCATGCTTAACCCAGTATGAGAAAAACAGTCACTAAATATTGATTAGAAGGTATCTTCTATCCTCCTGTTATGAGGCAAGAGGTCAGATAAATGTTCTTAAATCAGATTTAATCCTGGATTGGCCCTTGACAGAGGATGGCAGGGTCCAGGAGAGAGGTGCTGCTTTGCAAAACGTCTGCTTTTGGCTCTGCCCTAGTCTCTTTGGTCCTGCTGGAGAATCTCTGCTCTCACAGCTCCTCTTTAGAGATGAGTAATGGTTTTTCTTCTCTCCCATCTGCGGCTGCTCGTGTCTGCCTTGACTTGCTGCTTGTTTACTTGTGCAATGCCAATCACTGCCTGTCCATCACTGCGCATAATCAAGGTAATTGCTCCATATAAAAATTATCTTTATGGGAATTGCCTCTCCATATGAGACACTTCAACCCTGAGAAAAGGTTAGGGTTTCAGAATGAGACCTTGGAAAGCCTTGATGTGTAGCCTGGGTAATAGATGTTTTTGTGGTCTTAGTCAAGATGTCTTGGAAGTTTTGCCTCACTCTGAAACTGCACTTTTTTGTTTCTCTCCTCCCCCCCGGTCTTGCAGCTACATCATGTTGCTTCTCTCTGTTTTTATGAATGGAATGTCATGATCTACATCTGCATAAAGGTCCTTTCATTATATGCTCCCTCTGCTCTTAAGACATTTATGAAGGTTAATTTGGGGAAAAAATTCTCTGTGATATGTGACATTTTCCTTCCATTATACTTCAGCTGTCCCAGATTTATGTGACAAGCTTGCACAAAACATCTTATTTATAAGAATATGTACACTCATCATTCACACAGACAAAACTATTACAATGTATTCTTTCTACAGGGGAAGAGCTCTGGCCAGCCAGACCAAATTGCCTCATGGGACTAAACAGTTTGTATCAAAATCTGGAATTGACATAACTAATTTGCAACACTTCTTATGTGCTTTCCCAAGCAACGTTACCAAAAAACAGATGCACAGCTCAAATCACGGCTCACTTAGCCACTGTCTTTTGCCTTCACCTTAGGGTTTTTGGGAACACAAACATTTTTTTTGCCTAAACCTAGAAAGTCTTGTGGGAAATTGAACCAACTTTTTATTTTGGTTCTTCCAGCAGCAGTTTGCTCGTTCTTTATTTTTTTTTCTGTGTTCCCAACATGTTAACAGATGTAAACATGAATCATATTTCATTCTCAGACTCCTTATAAAAATACATTCAGAACCAAAGTTTCTGAGTAATAAAAATTTTTGGATGCATCTCCAAACCACAATGAAACACCCTCTCCCCAAACGAGTCAAGGCTTGGCTTGTACACCTTTGTCTGAAAAGGAGAGCAGAAACCTTTTCAGTAGCATTGCTGTTTATTTTGCTTTTACAGACAAGCAGCCCTGACAAACTGGTGTATGTAACTTCATGCTCCTGTGTGTGTTTAGGTGTGTGGTTTCCTGCTCTCCTTATCTCCCCTGTCTGTTCTGGATGACTGATCAGTGCTGTAGACATTTTTGTGGTTTTGATGGCTAAAATGAGCTGATATTTGTTGTGTTCAGCCAGACTCCTTCCCCTTTCTCTTCCATGCACTTCAAGCGAGGTTCAGAATTAGGCTTTCTGAGCTTCTGTACCAGGAAAATCAGGACATGTTAGTGGTCTGGAATTACATTTAGGCTACAGAGTCTGCCATGAGTTAGCATGTTCCCCATTGTGCAGGGCCTGGTCCTGGGAGCTGGGTGTGAGGCTTGTTTGAATTATTGGAAGGAATCTTGCTGGCTTTGGGCTTGCTGTAATGACCTCTAAGACAAAATTCTTCTTTTAATCTCAGAAGAAACTGTTTGCTTTGGTTAATCTTCTTAGGATGAATGGGCTGCATACCATCCCAATAAATTAAAAAAAGCTGGGATCTGAGTCTCAGTCCAGGCTCCTGTTGGTTGCTCAGAGTGTTTAATTGTTTGATAGCTGAGCAGAACTCCTGGCACACTTCTAATATCCAGCAAATATCAGTCACCCAAGTGACTTCTGGCCATCTTTTGGGAATAGAGAGTTGCTAAGGTCTGGTCCCAGTGGATAACATGAATGAGACACCCTTCTGGAGAGGAAAAGAGGATCCAGCTTATGTGGATTGAATTGTGCTGTGCATTCATTCAGCCTGAGGGCCAGAGAACAGGCCCAGCCCACTCTATTTGGTGCCATAGGCACAGCTATTGGTGTTCTCAATTGAATCTTTGTATTGTGAATATTCCTGTTCTGAGATCTACATCCCCTTTTCCATGTCAGCAGTACATGGAGCGTGGACACCCACGTTTAAGGGTTTAGATTTGATACTCTGAGCTGGCAAGCTTCAGTCTCACCTGCTGAAAATATCAGCTGCTTTGAACAGAAAACTCTTAGAGTGGGCTTAATTAAGCATGGACTGTTTGACTTAACTGGGTTTTGATTGTAATGGGTTATTTTTTCTGGCAACAAGCCAGTGTGACAGAGGTTGTTCTTTAAGTGTAAGTGTTCACTTTCATCCTCCCTCACCAATTCACAAGCATCTTGCTATTGTGTGTGACCCTGCAGCACTGGAAGGTTCCTTCTTTTTCTATGGGCTTTGCACAGCCTAAATGCATGTCTTGTGTCCCCAGAGCTCCAGGAATCCAAGTCAATAGTGGGAACAGACCACAGTCATGGGAGGCTGGGCTGTGTAGAAGCACTTCTGAAGTGAGGAACAAGTTATTCCTCCTTAGTACTTCCTTACACAACCTAAGCCTTCAGTCTTTGTTTAAAACTGAACCTTTAATTGCAGTGGGATTCAATGAAAACTCTTCCAGGAAGAAAAGGCTATTGCTATCACTTGGCTGTAAAGGCTCTTGAGGGATTTCTAGTACATATATCTTAACCAAGAAAATACCCACCCTGCTTCACAGTGCAACTCCCTCCCCCAAATTAAAAAACCTCTGCAACTCCCTCCCCTGAATTTGCAGAGTCAGGAGCAATGAAAAATGTTTTCTGCTTCATTGTGCTCTTTTCATGGGCCAAGTAAATGCATAGATACTGTCTCTATCCATGAGATAAAGCTGGATTTTTTTTTTTAAGAAAAACAAGAGACAAGGCAATCAGCAATGATTCACTTCTGTGGGAAATGTGCTTCTTTGCTTATTTAGGGATTTAATGTAGTTTTGGAGTATGTGTGTCTGCAGAAAAAAATAAGGCCATAGAGAGGTTTTAGTCCTAAAAACTTGGTTTTCTAGACATGGGGGCCAGATGTGAGGTGTAGCCATGTCTGCTGGCAAAACAAACTGGAATAGAGTAAATGTGTCCTGCTGGTTTTCTTTTTGTATCAAATCAGTATTCTGGGAATGCCTAGGATATCCCAGCCTTTATGTAATAAATTGAGTCACTTGAGGATTTTGCTGCCGTAACTGTTGAACATTCATATAGAAAGATCTCTTGAAAGTGTTTTTGTGCTTATGTGAACAAACAAGCCAGAGGAGTATGTGGTCAGCGTGATGAGGAGGATTTGAAGAGAAAAGCCAAAATGAGTGTAGGCATGATCAAAGCTTTAGGCTAAACATGCTCACTGAAAGCACTTTCCCAGTGTTTATGGGAAAATGCATTTAGGACCTTGTGTTAACAGGAAAAGTGGGCAGTCCAGAGCCAGGTTAAATCTGTCCTCATGCTAAATAAGAATCAGGAAGTGAGGCCACCATTACTCCTTGGCTTTTCTCAATTCATTTTTAAATGCATGTCACTGAAAAATTGTAGATTTTTTAGCTATGGACTTGATTGGGTTGTTTTGGTTTTTTTTTTTTCCCCATTTGTCTTTTTATTAGTGCATGGGGATTGAGCAAGAAGGGAAAGCATTTGGAGGTTCCCTTCTGAAAGCGGTGCCTGGCTGAGCTCAGATGTCACAAGTAGTTTTTACAGGGAAACAGCAATTATTTATTTCACTGTGAATTGGAAGAAACAGCACCTCAGCAATGTGATTCTTAGTCATCATGTTTTGTAAGAGCATTTTTATAGAGCTTTTGTAACAACTGTCTATATCCAAAACTCAAATCTAGTGTTACTCTCATTTTTGCTGGTGAGTGGGTCAATGTGGTGATGAGTTGATTTTTCTCCTCCAAGGAAATGATTTCTTTTAATTTTTCCCCCCTTACTTGCTGCCTTTAAAACAATGTTCTTCCTATCTCTATTGGGCAGACAGGGTGTCAAAATTAGGGCTGAACACTTTCCTCTCAGCACCACCCAGCATCTGAGCATGGAACTATTTGATATGAACAAGGTTACAATGTTTCCAGAGCAGAGTCATCAACTTATTTTGCAATGAGGCAAAAGTTCCTTTGGGGCTGGTTTTCTCCAGGGCAATGAACTTCTGGAAAGCATCTTCATTAATGATGCAGTCAGGAGGATTTCATGCATTACCCTCTTCGCCACCTCCCAGGATCTTCAGCAGATCAGTTTATGTACTAGAGGCAAAAAGGTTTAGGGAAAGATTACAGCCTTGGGAAAAAAAAAATCTGACTGCAGCAGACAGGGCAATAGTCTTTCTCTTTTCCACTGCTCGAGATGCTGAACGGTTTTAAAGCAGTTTTGTGCAACTTAGAGTCTGGTGTTTGGAAGAACTGGTGCTCTGTGCTGCTGGCCTGGGCCTGTGCAGGAGGGGGTAGAGGGAAGATATGGTGACATGGTTCTTGTCTTGTCTTCCTGCTGCTTTGCCAGAACTCGTTGAGTAAAAAGTATCCCACAAATAATACTTCCTATTTATTGAATATGTTCCTTCCACCATTTAACCTATCAGAATTAACCCATCCCGCCTTGGGGGCAACAGGAATTTTTCCTCTCCTCAGAAAGATATATAAAATCTTTGTTGTATTGGGGATTTTTTGCTATTAGAGAAAACAATGTTGGGTTATGCAACAGTTTAGCATTCACTCTGCTCATGAAATTCTGATGGTATACTTTGGGACAGAATTTAGTAGGGAACTTATTCAAATTTCTGTCTGGAAAGTCTTGCTCAGCATCTGTTTGGGGCTCCTGTAACTCTACAGCCCCATGTGGAAGAGTGATCTCATGAGTGCACCTTCCCCTCTAGAGCTGAAACGTGCTTTGATTCTGCTTTCTTTTCTCAAAGACCACAGGAGAGCAGCTCCCTGCAGCTCCTGTGTTTCACCCCTCTGATGTCACTCCTCTGAATGTCTCTGTCTGTGGGTGACACCTCCCTATGATTGAGATGTGACATCACTGACCATTTCCCCTGGTGTTGAGGCTTCCCAGCCCCATGGACCTCTCTGGCTGTGCAGGAGTTTCCTTGGGGTGGTTTCCCCTCTCCTTACACAGGGTGGGATTACTCTAAGGTCCTCTGCAGAATCTTAGGAAATGCACTGTTAGAAAAAGCTCTGCCCTGGCTTGGGGCCTTCCTGACCCAGAAGGCCCTTCCATCCCTAATTATTGCAATTCTGCTATTGGCATGCTTTAAATTAAATAGCTGGGGGGAAGGTGTGAAAAACCTGTTGCCATTCTCTGGGGCTGCTAATTAAGGCATCCCTCCTCTTCATCATGAAGTTGCAGGACAGATATTAATGGGGAAAAAATATTGGATGGGAGGAAAAATACATCCTTACTAGAGTTACGTATGCTTTTCCACCAACTTTCTTTTGCACTTAGAAATGCAAATTTAGGCCAGTCAAAACTTTGGACTCATTTTAAATTCCCTACATTGTTCCATATAAACAGAAAATAAAGTATTAAGAGAATATTTCTTTTTTAATGCCAAAATATCTCAGGCAGCTATTTTCTCTGACAATATTCAATAGCTAAAACTGCACTGTACAGCAGTGTCCAGTTTTTTGTGATCTAGTAAATTCTGTGTAGGCAAACCTTATTTACTCATAAGATTATGGTCCAGCTGTTGTTTTGAGCAAAGTATTGTAACATAAACACATAAATCCATCTCTTCTGCAATTGTGAAAAAATGTTTGTTACTGTTTGTGCAAAATAATTGCACAAAATCCTTCTGCCCTGCAGTGCATGATAAGCACACTAACCCCATTGTCTCAAAGGGGAATGCACAAATAGTCATCAACAGAGAGTCTTTCTTTGAACCTGAGTAAGAAGTCTGAAAATACAGTCAATAATTCAGAGCCAAATATTCATAGGGAATTAAAAAAGCCAAGCTCTAGGAATCTATCTTGATGGTAGGCAAAGCTTTTTCTGGGAATAGAAACTCTTCAAATAAAATCTTCACTTCCAACCTCCTTCAACCAAAAAACATTCTCTGAACCTATATGTCTGGGTACAGGCATGATTTCCATCCTTATGTGGAACAAATGAGACAAATACATGTTTCTTGTCAGGCAGAGGGAGCAGAATCACAGGGAAGAGTTGTGAGGAAAGAAGAATTCGAGAAAGTGTTGTTAACATGGATGAATTCTGTTAAACCTGTGGAGTGCAACAGCAGTCCTGCTGTGCCAGGTGAAAGTGTTCATTGTAATGCAGCAAACCTTCAGCAGGTGTATGAGTGGGAAAACTCCTGCTGGCTGATGCCTCCTGCACCTGAGCATCTGACTTGATTTAATTGATCAGGCTGCGATAATGTATTAGTAATTTGCTCCCTAGGATCTTATCAGAGCTGTTTAATTCTGCACCTGATCTGTGAGAGCTCCCCAGATAATGGCTGCCTCATTTTAACACTGCTTGCCAGGGCAGGGTTTGCAGGCTTCATCAAACTATAGAAGAAAGGACACTTGCAGTGTCTGCTTCTGTTCACTTCTCTCTTCTGCGGTGTGATGGACAAAGGGAGACAGGGCTTGACCTATGGGGGATTATTGCAGGGGTCCAGGCTGCTGTGAAGAAGCATCTGATCCATCTGGGATGTAGCTGCTCTGTGGTCTGCTCCAGCCGTACTGGGAGTTAAAGCTTTGAGACCAGCTCACCCCAGAGACATCATGGGGCAGCTGAGGGCAGCCTGCTGCTAAACTTATCCTGGGCCACTGGTCCCATGCAAAGGATAAGCGTATCCTGTGGATCTTGAGGTTTTCTGCTGCATGACTTGAATTCTTTATCAGAACAATAAAGACTGATTTGAGATCAGAGACTTCCTTTTTTCCTAGAATTCCAACCCTAAAAGTGACTCAACTCCCAAACAAAAATGTACTTTTCCTGTGTATTGAGTTAGTGTTAGAAAGGTCTCTACAAAGGTAGGTTGAGAGTGTGCCTATACATTTGTGGCCACCTACCTTATCCACATTTTGTTTTCCGCTGAATTTATCTATGCCCATCTCTTATAGTTATTCTTTCCTGCCTCTCTTCCCACTCAATCCTATTCTTAATTAATGTGTGGCTTAGACCATGAGATGTAGTACAAAATCAGTGAAATAAACAGGATTTCCCCTTACTATTTTATAGTGATCATTAGTTGTGCTGCAGTTACTTATTTTTTTTTTTTTCATTTTGAGGAGTAGTTCTTTATTATAACTTTTTTTGTGAGTGTGTGTGAAAAGGGTGACAGTCTCCTTGGTTACTTTCCTCAGAAGGCTCATATGAGAAACTTGCATGGAAAATCTAAGCAAATGATAATTCCAAGTTCATCCATATTTATACTTTGATTTTTTAAAAAAGAGACCTTTAATATATTATAAAGCAAAGGTTTGCAGGATTTGTGCTGGCTGGGAATTTAGATGTTGTACAGCTCCATTCCTAAAAAAAAAAACTGTTTAGCTTGAACTCATAACATCTGAGTCTTTACAGTGGTCTTTTTTTACCACCTCAAACTCCTTTCTTAGGGATATTTTCCATTCTTCAACAGTATCAGTTCTTTTGAATTAATTTTGCTCCTTATTTGTTTGATGTCTCATAGAGGAATGTCTGATATGCTTACATTTCTAATGTTACCTGTGATTTCTTCAAAGTCACTTCATTTTTTCTGAAAAAGTGATGTTTTTTAACTGATTCTATAGGAAAATTCTCTATGGAATATGATTTTTTTCTAAGACATTACAGAAGTGCAGAAACTACCTCCTATCATTGTTAATCGGCTTTTGAGACTGTTAATTCAGAATTTTGGAAGGAGTGGAGGCTGATCCTCTGGAAATCTAGAGATCTTTGCTTCTTGGTCCTGTAAGTTTGTTTTTTTTTTTTTTTGGTGCCATCTGTCTTGGTGTCTTGGGACAGTTGTTCTTCAGGTTGTCTGAGGCATCTGGCTCCCTTTTGTTTTTCTCCTTTCCCATGAACTCAGTAATATTTGCGTGGCATGCTACTTAAACTCTTCAGGCATGATTGCCACTTTGTATTTAGATGTGAATGCATTTGTGTTCTTTATCAGCCAACCAGATTTGGTTTATTTTTCCAGCCTCTCCTCTGTGGCAGGGGGCAGGGGATGTCTGGAAGGGAGGGCGAGGGAACATTTGTGTTCTGCAGGGCAAAAGACAGGAGGCAGGTGCCAGCTCAGCCTCTGCAGAAGTGACCAGGGAGGGATGTTCACCCCTGTTTTTTCATGGAGCACTCTGACATTTGGGGATAGGAGGAAATATAAGATGAAAGTGTAATAGAAATGCTGATTGTCATATTAGATACTTCTTTATCATCAGTGATGTTGAGGGTGATGTTCACCTTCCATTGAAAGTTCTGCTTAACATGTTTTCCCAGGGGCTGGAAAATAATTGCAGATTTGACTGCTTACCTACAAGTACATTAATCGGAATTTGAAGCCTTAAAGTCCTTGCAGCTAAAATGCCGAATGTCTGGCTGATCTTCAGTTTCTTGCTGTGAGATTTGGACTAGTTTGTGTGTTAAACGCAGTTTTAGATCACAGCAGTTGCCTGCCATACATGGATTCCTAGTGCTAGCATCAGTAATCCCAGTGGTTTGCTTTCTAATGTTGTTATTGGTTGTCAACATTTAATATTTTGGTTGTTACCTGCTGCTCTAAGGATCTTTTGTCTATCCCAACTGGATTTGGTAAAACAATGGGTAAAATACTGTACCTACCCATTGAGAAGTTATTGCTAATTGCTCTTTCAAGATTACTTAAGGTAATACTCACCTGCTTTTAAAAAAGTATTTGTTTCTCAGCCTCCCTTTAACTGTTAGGAAAGACAACTTCTGACTTGATAATATTACAACATTCAACTGAAAAAAAGCTTTGGTCCTCACTGAAATTTACGCATTACCTTGGATTCCATTTATCTTCTTCCCCACCCTCCAAAAATATTTGATGGTCCAAAGTCTCCCTTTGGCATGAGCCTTGCTGAGAGAATCCATCCAAAAAGCTTTTATGCCTCGTGATCTGGCCACAAAGGCTATAGACTTTCCAGTCTGCTCTGCTTCCAGCTATGTTCTGGCAATATGTTCTGGTAATTACTAACACAATACTGTGTTTTCCAGGATTTGTAGCACTGGTTGGGCTGTCAGAACCTCCTGACTGCCAAACAACAGACCTACCAATGATATCAGGTGAGCAGGGACAGTACAGAGCCTTCTGTTTTAGAAGGCACTTGAGGAACGTGAAAGATGCCAGAGTTTGCTGTAGTCAGAAGAAATGTCTCTTGAATTCCAGCAGGATTTAATTAGGATACAGCTGAAGGAAGAAGAGACTCCTAAAGGAATTTGGTTTCAGGGTCCTAAATGTTTAGTATGCAATATCCTCTTGCTTTTTGATTATGAGGGTGCCTTCAGCTAGATCAGGTTCTCAGAGCTCTGGCCAGCCTTGCTCCCCCCAACTCTTGTTTCCAGGGGTGGACATCTGCAGCTTCTTTGGGCAGACTGTTCCAGTCTCACCATCCTCACAGTAAAGAATTTCTTCCTAATATCTCATCTAAACTCCACTGTTGTGTCAGTCTGCAGCCTTTCCCCCCAGTTCCATCCCTCCGTGCCCTTGTAAAAAGTCCCTTTTTGTCTCTCTTAATGCCTTTCAGGAACTGGAAGGTGCTCTAATGTCTCCCCAGAGTCTTTCCTTCTCTAGGTTGAACATCTCTAGCTCTCAGCCTATCCTTGTAGGAGAGGTCTTCAGCCTCCTGAAGGTCTCAGATGAAAATAAAGTGTTCTCAGAGTACCTAGAGCAGGTATCCTCACGCAACTCCATTCTGTGTTTAGGAAGCATAAGACAAGTGTGAAAACATTTTAAAAGTCCATGGTTTTCATGTCTTTAAAGTGGCTATAGTAAATTTTGGTGTGTCAGAACTGCTAAAGGCTCTTACCTCAGTTATCAGGCTGATAGTAACCTAGGTTTGAACCATGTCCTGATCAAATAAACCAGAGATTCCTGGTGCAGGTGATAACCACAAACTGACTTGCCAGTCTGCCAGCAAAACAAAAGTTTTTTCTCTACCCTTTCCCCATTCCTCTGCCCATACCCTCCTTATTCAAACTGAGAGGAGATTTAGCTGTGGATCTCCTTACACCAGTCACCTTCCATGGCAGGACAGCTCCCTGGGGACAAGCTCACTCAGGCAGGCTTTGTATCAGCTCTCATGGGCTTGTTGATCCTTGCCGGCTTTCAGCTGGTTGGATGTGAGCAGACCAGGTCCTCAGCTGATATGGAGGAGCTAATCCTCAGCTCACTTCCTCCACTTGGATTTCTCCCTATTTTTGAGTAGTGTTCTTCTGAAGCATCTTAAACTTTTGGGTAGTGGATATTTCAACTGCCAAATAGATAACACATTTCAAAACTGAATGCTTGCCAGGTTAGCAGGTTTCTGGCAGATTTTCTACTGGTCTTGTTAGCTCTTGTTGATGAGTTGAATAAAAGATTTTGATTAACAGGAAAGGAGCACCCATGCTTAGTACAGGCAGTGACCTTGAGATGCTTTTTATTTCTGGTGACATTAAACATCTGAAATATCTGGACACGTGTCTGACCTTGGTTGTCCTGCTGAAAGCCCAAGAGAAAAAAACCCCACCAAAATATTTTCAACTGCCTGGACCTGACAATAGGCACCAAGCTTTGCCCCAAAACCCCTGAGCTGTATTGCCTTAAAGAGCTTTTTGTTTTATTTGCTCTGGTCACCAACAAGGCACCCTAAATATGATTGGGTTGTTATTTCACATTCATGGTGATAATTCCTAGTACAACCTGTCCCAAAATACTTTCTGTAGCTTGGAAGCTCTGCTTTTAGGGTCTGATCCAATACTCACTGAAGTAAATAAGTCTCCCTATTGATTTCAGTTGATTTTGGATTAGATCCTTGTTTAGGGGCTATAAATACATCACTGGAGGGGAAAATCCCATCCCAGACTTTTTGATAGATTTTTTTTTTCCCCCCCAGTTTTCTTCTTTCTCACTCTCTTGTGTTTTGGTCAAACAAAATCTGTCAAGCTCTGTTACATTTTCTAATCTTCACTGTTCTGACAGACTTCAGGCCAGCAGAAAGACAAGCTTAAAATTATGGAGATTATATGCAATTTTTTATTATGCTGTCTGAGATGTTTTCAATAAAGCGGACAGAGATCACTTTGCCAGATTGGTGTCATGGTGTTCCAAAGGTTTTGGCTAGTTAGCAGACTTCCAGTAAAAATGCATGTTGCTCTTCAGACCTCTTGTGGGTGATCCACACCTCTCTTGGAGCCTCCTCTTATTGTCTTGTGGCTTCAGATGGAAGAGAGCCTAAATTACTTTGGACCTGTGCTAAGAGTTCTCAGTATTATTAACAGCATGCTGAGTGAACTTGCTGTGTAAAATGCTCCGATTGCCCCTCCTGCCTTTCGTATAGCAGGCACTTAAAACTGAATTATATTGGGGAAGACATGGCTTGATGAACCAGCCTCACACAGAGCCAGAAAGTTAGGTGAGTCTCTGGGAGAGCAAGGCATTTCTGTGAGGAATAAAGAGCACATGCTGTTCCTGAGCTGTGGCAATCAGGCTGAAGCCCCTTTCAAACTGTCCTCCAACCTGCATTGGCATTGAAATAATGCTGCACACTACTGTCCACAGAATCCTCACTCCTTTTTTCTTGGAGAAAGGGTCTTCTCTATGTTTTGAGTTCAGCCTCCACAAGATGGCTTTTTTGGGTTCTATCCATTCAGTTTTTCTATTTTTGGTATAGAAATTAATCACCAACAGCTTTGCAACCAGGGAATTATTACTATCACTTTTTGGTGCTATTGTAGAAGTAATAGGACAAAATACCTGCTAGACAGGTATTTTAAGCATTTGTAACACACATGCGAATTGTGTCCATTTAGTTCTTCTGATAAACATTATTATTAGTATGTCTAAAACTTCTGGGGTTTTATGGATGCCACCCATAATAATGTGATTTTTTGATACATGGCTTAAAAAGGGGAAGGTGAAAGCAAGGGAATGTAACAGTTGGAATTAAAAAGGAGCACAAAGCAGAAACATGGACGTTCCTCTGTATAACTGCCATGTTGGATGGATTTAAAACAGAATTTTTCCACCATTATCTGGGGAAAAGAATCTAAAATACAATAATACTTCTGGCACCACCTTTCACAAATAAGGCAACTACATTCACTTTGTAGACATTTGAAATCCTGCAATAAGATACTTGTTGCAATAAGGCACACTTCAGAGACTGCAGCAGTCTTCAGAGACATCCTCACTGAGGTCTGGGAAGCAGCCAGGATCACTGGAAAACATTTGGGAAGAAAGCAGTGCTAGTATGACTTGTTAAAAAGCTCTGGACAGCCAAAACAAAATGCTCAGCCCAGTGCTGCTCCCCCCATCCATGCCCAGAGGTTCAGCCAGGACCTGGAGAGGCTTCAAGGGGTCCACCTGGGCTCCAGGGACCCCTCAGCCTTCATGTGGGGGGCTTGATTTGATTTTGGGCAGTGTTTGTAGCCTTTGGGGTCAGTGATAGTGTGGTGGAAGGAAAGCAGGTTCTGTGTGTTTTGATACATCCCTGGGTTCCAGGGGTCATCTCTGTGCAGGTGTGGGAGAGACATGGAACATCAGTTTAATTAGGAGGACCCAAATCCATTGAAACTTAAGGAACTGTCAAAAATCCCTTTCTGTGCATTTTCAAGCTACAGAATAGAGTGATTTGAAAGATAACCTGAGGAGCATCTCATTTGAAACCCCACTGCCATGGGCAGGGATACCTCCCACTAGGCCAGCTTGCTCAGAGCTCCATCTAGCCTGGCCTTGGACAATTCCAGGGGCAGCCACAGCTGCTCTGGGCAACCTGTGCCAGGGCCTCAGCACCCTACAGGGAAGAGTTTCCTCCTAATATCTAATCTACATGCACTCTGTGTTTGAACCCACTCCCCTTGACCCATCACTACAGATCCTGATGAAGGGTCCCTCTCCAGCTCCCTGGCAGGACCCCATGACATCCTGGAAGGTGATGTGAAGTTTGCACACAACCTTCTCTTCCCCAGGCTGAACAGCCCCGGCTTCCTCAACCTGTTTTCTGCTAACCAGGCTTGAGAAAATGAGGGTTAATTGCAGCTTCAGATGTAGAGATGATGTTTTTACCAAAAGCTGGAGAGCAGCGCGAGCACAAAGGCGCATTGACACATTGGGGCTCGGTGACATCACAGACCCGTGTGACATCAGCAGGTCTTGGGAGTGAATTGCCACCTTTGTCTGCATGGCAGCAGCACTGCCCTGAGTGCAGGGCTTTGTGTGACAGAATGCTCTGCTGGCAGCCTCCAGTGAGAATGGGGACTTAACCTGGCCTCAGCCAGCGCTCGCCTTGCTGGGTTTGGGGTTGGTCACCGAGTCTGTGGAAGGTACAGGTAGCATTTTATTGGGCTCAAGTGGGATATTCAGGGGTCTGTACAGAGAAGTTCTGGGGCTCAAATGTCCTTCTCAGCTCTACGGGAATTCACTTATAGTGCTGCATGGAAGTACTGAGTTATTCACTACCTCCTAATTATTAATTTTTGATAATATGTAAAATAGATGTTGAGACCACTTTAATTGTTCATGGGGAAGGTAAAAGAAAATCCTTTAAGGTAGAGTATTCCAAGAGAAGTGAATCATCATCAACCACCCTATAATCTGCACAGCAAGTGCATAGCAGAAGAGAAATATTTTAGCACTTCACGAAATCTGGAATGAATTCAAAACATAGGAGAAAATGATGGCAGTGCAAACAAAACACAAAGTGTTTTGAATAACTTCTTGCTGCTTCTTTGTGGACACCTTCAAGGATCTCCCTCTCACTAAAACTGTTTTCTTTTCCTGTAAGGCTCATGTTTCATATTTTTCAAACTAATTCAGTGTATTGTGATTCCAGGAAATGGAGTCATGAACATGCTCACAGATATTCAGCCCCTCATGTAAAAACTATAACCCCTCCTAAAAGAATTTTTCATTAAGCAGGAACTAGTATGAAACTATGTAGTTACCAGAGACAAACATCAAACATTTAAAGATTAAGGTCTGCATTTGTAGATTAATCAGCAGCCACATCAAAATAATGATGCTATTACCACAACTACTACTACTAATTGATGTATAGATCACTTTTCACATCTCAAGGTGCTTTGAAATACAGCTGTAAAAATGACACAAAGCCACAAAGGCATAATAAAATATAATTAGGGTAAAAAGTAAGTCCAAGAGTTTTTAGGACAGTCCCATGGAAAATAACTGTTTTAGGAATTACCTTCTGTCAGTGAAGGGGCAATGGGAGCTGAATTTGCTCCAGCTCTCTTTATTTCTGCTGCTGACTGGCAATATTAGTCTTGGAGTCTTCCTGTCAGAAAGTTGAGAAGGACAAGAATCAAAACATCTGAGATGAATTCCTGTGCATTTTTGCATTTCACAGTTGGAGGCTTGGTTTTTGACAGCCCTTTCCCTGAAATTAGCTAACTAATTTCCATTACTCAAGGTCACAGAAGGTATATCCTGTAGCTTGGGATTAGTGTGCAATATCGGCTCTTTTATGTTTGAAGCCTCTGTTTTCAAAGCGTGCGATCTATTTCTCCTTTCTTTTCTTATGTTTGCTTCCTGTTGTGACAGGGTTTATAAAATGCAAGAACTAGTGTGGAATTTTTTCTCTTAATTGTCTATGAAAGTATTTGGGTACTTTCATTTTTCTTGTTTCATCAGAAGTTCACTTTTTTTTAGTTAAAACCTCCCAATTGTCTTTTACTACTGAAAGTTTAAATACTTTCATTTGCCACTTGTTGGTTCTTTGTTTTTTTTTTCCTGAAGAACACCACAGGAGCATGGTGAGGTTTGCAGCAATATCTTCATAAAAGAGCTCCTCCCAATACCTTTCTAGGGTACCTTGTGATACTCCTTTGCACCTGCATATCACATCTTTCTCACAGGAGCCCTATTCTTCCATTGGATATTCTGAGATTAATTCTGATCGCTGTAAAAATTTCAGGGCTCCATGTCAGCACTGAGGTGATGTTACTGAGATGTAGTTGGAGTTTTGGCTGGAGTTATCTGTGTCCCCAGGCTGTGTTTTTTGCAGCTCTGCTTGCTCTTTCCACAGCCCTGACCTTGTGTGCCAGCTGTTGATGAGGTTGGTCCTCTTCCCCTGTTCCCCTGCCCAGCCTAGCTGGGGAAAATTCCTGTGCTGGACTACCTTGGGAGAAAAAGTGCTGAGGAAGCAAGGTGGGTGGATGGAAGAGCTAAGGCTCTGAGCTTTTAGATGCATTTCTGGGTTTTGGTTTGTTGTTTTGGTATTTTTCTTGCCTTCGTTTTATATTAATGAATCTGATAATTCTAATCTTGGCTGTTGAAGCTGAATATTTCCAATGGAATAGGAGAAGAATTAGGGTTCGAGATCATCTGTGCTGGAAAAGTCGAACTTTAAATACTATGAAATTCTATCATGAGCTGTTCTGGACCCAAGTCCAGAACTGGAATTTGCATACGGATTTCCAGCAAGAGAAGAAGAATAATGTGTACCAGTGGTTGAAATTGAGATAATTTATCAATGCAAAAATAATACTTATTCTGCAATAGCTCTTGCTTAATCTGAGCGTTACTATCTTTGAACTGGCAGTGTACCTCAGGAACGGATTGAAATCCTTAAGTAACTAAATACCATGGTAAACTTCTTGCATAAATACAAAGCTTTTTTTAAATTTTTTTTTAATCTCTGTAATCATAGTTTCATGCACTTAAAATTTAAATAAAAGACAGTGGTGTACGGGAGTAATTAATCAGACAACTCTTTCCATAAATAAATTTTCTTTAGTCTATAAAAATCATAGTGTATGCACTCAAACCTCAAATAAAACTAGGACAGAGTAGTGTGATGGAGTAGCTCATCAGGCCCATGACCATCCCCATAAATAAAAAAAAGGGGAGCATAAATAATGGAATTTGAGATATTCTTTTCAGACAATGTCATGTCATGCATTTTGGAAAAGGTCATAACCATGGTAAAAGCTAAAATAGAATGTAAAAGTCTTTTTAAAATGCTGATGGAGCAATGAATTTCCTTTTTTAAAATGGAAAAAAAAAAGCAAAATTTTGTTTAAAAGCCATTAATTCCAAGTACTGTATAAAGGCAAAACTGATTCTTGGATTTGATTTGCTGCTGGTAATGCTATGTAAATTTTTAACAGTGTTTGAGAAAGTGCAGACATGGCAAAATCCAGGGAAGGTTATTTCCTGCACTACATTCTTCCAAGCTGGTGAAAAAAATTCTGGGGTAATAAAGGTTTATGATTCAAGTCAGAGATATGACAGTAAATGTGTGATTGCAAAATGCCCCTGCTCTGGGATGTACTGATTCTCTATGAACAGATTCATTATATCTGTCATAGGTATCTGCTCAGGCAACACTGGCCAGGACAGGTCTGAAACTCTTGGAAATCCATGGAAAAATTCCTATCTGCTTTCTTGAGTCTTGGCCCAGCAGGCTGAGGTCCCATCTGTATTTTATGGGCCTGCTTTTGTGACCCCTATGGAACAGCTGCAGTTAGAGGCTCAAATGAACTTGTCAAGTAATTGCCAATAATGTTCACAGAATCACAAAATCAACTAGGCTGGAAAAGACCTCCTTTTGAGGGTGTTGATGTGGCCCCTGAGGTCCCCATGTGAGCTGGTGCTCTTTTGTGGTGGGGAAGAGGTCAAGCCTTGAAGTCATCCAGGTATAAGTCTGGATGTTCTATGTGTGCCAGAAAATAAGATTGAAATGAGGGTTTGAATTGTATTAGAAATCATCTCCTCGTTCCATGATGACTGTGCTTGATTTTATTCAGTAATTAATTTTTCTATAGAGGGCAACTCAACCTTTCACAAATAAACCTTTTACTTCCTCGAAGAAGCAAATCCCTCTGGCAAAGGCAGAATGGTTTAAAAAAATCAGCACAACCTCAAAAGAAACAATCCTTACCAGTGTGAGGCCAGCTGCTGGGATGTAGCTTTGTCATCCAAAGGCTGGGGAGGAGATTCAGACTAATCTACTATAATGCCATAGCTGTGAAAATACAGTGATCTTCCATGGTAAAAACATTCCTTGGGATCAGGGAAGCAGATAAAAAGAGCTGCTGGTGGGAGTCAAGTGTCAGGCTGCCTTTTCCTGGGATGTTGTGGGGAAAGGAGAGAGGGGCTGTAACATTTCATTAGCTAAGCTGGGCAGGTTCTCCGCTGCTCTGTGATCAAGATCTTCTGGTTTGTACTAATATTTAAAATTTGGAGTCTTCTGCCTTACAGTCTTTCTGATCTGCAGGGTTTTGTGTGTTGTGATTTTTTTTTAAGTTCTGTGGGTTTTGTAAAAGGTCAAATGAAAAATCTGATGATTGATTAAATTTGTTTGCCTTTAAGCCTTTGCTGAAGGGTTTGAGATCATTCATGTAGCAGAATGATAGTTTTTATACGTAAATGTAGACTTGACCATAAAGGTACATGCCAGGGTTTCTGGAAGAAAGCAAGACTTGAGTAAAATCACTTTTTTACTGAGAATGTGGTGGTTTTGAGAGATGTTTAGACAACAATCTATCAAGGCAAACACAGCATTCTTGTTTAATTCTGTAACATTGTCAATTATAAAAGTAAATTGAGAAGAAATTAATTTCAACATATCTAGAAATGTTTTTGTCAGCTTGTAATAGATATGTTTTCTACTGCTTTATGTATTTAATTTACTTTTTGGGTTTCCTTGTCAAAATTTAAATGCTACCATAGTACTCTGCATTATCCTGTCATTTTCCTGGTCAATTCTATTCCCTTATTCCTCTTATTTAACACTAGGGATTCTAACTGAAATATTCTGATGTCAAATAGCTGATAGAACACATTGGAATAATTGACTCTAGACTGGTATTTTCTAGAACTATGCAGAAAAATGTTTTGGACTTCATATTTTTGGGATAACTTCCATTTTTTTTCCCCAAAAGCTTATATCCTCATCATTCTCCAGTCGCTGTATTTTCTGCTAGCTGTAAAGAGAAAACATGTCTGAATTTCTCTTGGTATCATTATGTGTCTAGAACTAGAATCAGATGTTGTGCTTTCACTCCAAACTCATACACAATAGCCTTGCAACATAATACTGCACCCCTTTTATATCAAGATGTCAAGTCCCTCTCTATTTTTACTTTCACCTATATGAAAATGTCATCAGGGCTAAAACTGAGCTGTTTTTCACACCCTGTGCTCTATAAAACACAGAAACATTACACTCATTAAATTTTACAGAAGGAATTCTGCTTTCTTATTTCCAAGGCAAGGAACATTTTGTGGAGTGGTTTTGGTGGCCGAAGGGCAGCAGCAGTTTGAGGACTAACACCCCATTCTTGCCTTACTAAATCAGGGGTATTCCACTTGTTTTGAGTTACAACTTTGTTTTGCATTTCAGGAGAGCCTTGGAGAATACTTGACTGGAGGAACACAGAGAATGTACATGCATGTATGCATTGAAAGATAAAACATGTGGCTCATAATGAAACTAGAATTTTTACTGTGTAAATAAGGGCAAGTTCAAATCAATATTTAAGAAACTGGAAAAATACTCAATATACTTTGTGAAGAAAATGAAGGAATATCGCTGCATAGGAGACTTTGTTGGAATGCAGTTCTGTCAGCTTTTTGTGATGTGGAGTAGCAGGAATGTTTGAATAGTTATTGCTTGCATGTTTCTGAACACACCATATTATTTTATTGTTATAATATAAAAATACCTGGTGATGTAAATATAATATCCATTTTAGTGTAAAACGTATTGAAAATTATTCCTCATTCTGAATGTTTCACTTATTCTGCTGTCATGTTTGAAAAATGTTACAAATACTATGGCCTAATCTCTGTAGGCATTTTGGGAACTGCAAGAAGACAGCAGCTCTGTGAAGTGTTACTTCCCATTAGAGGATAAGGAAGAGCAGAATTATCCTGGACCCCTAATTATCCATTGTGCTCCCACAGATTTTCCTTGGGGAAAGCAGCAACTCTGTCACTGTCATAGTCTTGACTTCTGTGCTCTGACTCCTGAATATCCCAGATTGCTGGCACTGTGGAGTCTGGATTTATTCCAACTCCAGGTACTAGAGGGTTGAGAATCTCTATTTGTAGTTATGTCTTGAAAGAAAACCACTATTTTTCAAGGAAAATTGCAAAACAGTGTGTAGATTAATCTAAAATGTCCAAAGCCTGAGAGGAGAATAATAAATCAGAACACCTGATTTCTGCAGTTATCAGATGTTGGCTTGATTAATGCTGTTCCAGGCCTTCATTTCAACAATTCCAATTAGACCCTACCTTTTGCTAGAAAATGTAAATAGTGTTGTAGCATTAAAGACTTGGAACACTACCCTCTGAGGAGTTAAATGGCACCTAAATGTAGGAATTTAAGGATTAGTCATCTAGCCTATATTAAATGTTGCAGCTTTCTTTCACAGAGAGGTGACCACCTCTGCAGCACTGCATTTGGCTGTGAGTCTGCTAATTTAAGAAAAGTGTTTCTAGGACTTTAAGAAGTTTCTATTAATACCTGATTCTTTAAAATTAACTCAGTGATGAGGGCATTTCTAAGAGTCATTAGTATCTATTGTACATAGGCTCTGTTTGCTATTTTGAAACAATTTAAATTGCGTATTACTGGTCTGGGGGACTCTATTGGGCTCGACTGTCATGTTTTACATTACCTCATCAGCCTTGTTTTATATAGGTAAAGTATTATTTGCTCACAGCTAAATGCCAGGCGCTTGCTGACATGGCAACTGGAAAATATTACCCCTCTGTAACTAGCAGAAGGAATTGTTAGCTTCCCCAGGTATCACTGGCAAAAATCTTACTGCTAGGGGAGTCAAAGGCTGAGGATGAGTGGGATTGGCTTGGGCAAGCCTAGGGTCCATCCTCAGTGGCTGTACATTGATGTTCTCCTGCTGAGGGGCTGTCCCAAAGGGTCTGTCTGTGTGATTGCAAGTGAAAGACATGAGCAGGGAGCAGCTATTACTGCCAAGCCAGGGTGAGACACTCAACTCCACGAGGGGATGGGGTAGATTAGTCAGAAAATGTTATGTAGCCTTACATAATCTCTGATTCCATGATGAAAGGAGATACATTGTAAGACCATGCACATTTTGAATACACATGTACTGCTTTGAAGACCATCCCACAGTTTTCTGAGACTGACTTAGAACTCTTTTTGAAATCAGAGTACTGCATTGCAATTTCTAGAGATCGCTGTGCATGAAAGCAGAAATGCGAGCTGGACATATGTCAGCATAGAAAAATAACATGCCTGTGTTTTCAGGTCTCTAGTGTGGGTTTGGCCTCTGAGGATGATAAAAGTGCAGAAGGTAAAAGCCCCTGTTCATGTCAATGGGAGGAAGAACACCATCAGCTTAGGAACAGTTCCCCTCCTCAGTCTGCCAGACAAAGCTTGTGTAACCTTTTGTGGTTTTGTGCTCTCTGAGCCTAATGAGAGATTTAGTGAGAGTCCCTCTACTGACTCCGGGGATCGTTGGATCCCTGCAGCTTCAAATAATGCAAATTTATGCAGCGAGAGCAAGATTTGGGTTAAAAAACTACACTCTGTTCTAACATTCAGTTGCTGGATTTCATGTCATTTAGTGACTTATTTATGCAAAATTCCAGACTGTCTGATAACACTATTTTTGGGACCTGAAACTCTGAGAAGAAATAGGGATACAGAGAATACCAAGGCTTAGTTTCTTGCAGCAAAGGTATTCTAAAGCAAATAAGAACATTTCTGCTTTGTAACTAACTGAATGATTCTATTGTAATTTTAGCTTTTGGATATTTATTTTAAAGGCTTCTGCTGCTTAAATGATTTTCAATCTGTGCTGATGCATTGTTGCTTTATCTCCATAGTTTATACAGCTGTCAGGTACCTGTGGAGGGTCCCTTATAAATCAATTCCCCAGCAGTAATGTGCAATTGGCCTGAAGGGAGACTCAGGTCACTTAATCTGAGAGGTGCAAAGAGGCATCTTATGTATTGTTTGGTTATATTTATTTTTGTAAGACTTAAGACTACTTGAAGCTTTTGTGAAGTAAAAAGGGAGGGTTTAGCCTGAAAGAAATACTATGAACTGTCACTAAATCATTTTGCATTTTCTCAAAACATACCATTCTTTATTTTTAAATTCTCCACTTTTACTCTGGTTGCATGTCTTTCTCTCCCAGCTGCTGCAGTTGGGTCTGGGAGACGGATCTGGATCCTGACTAGGATTGTCTCAGGAAAGCACCGTGTTTAAAGGAAGCACATGCAGAAAATCCTTTAGCAACACAATTTTTATAAGTGTCTGGGAAAAGGAGATTTGATCTCTTTATTTCCTAAATAACTTACTTTGCAATGTGTGTCTGTCTATGCATGCACTTATGTACAAGTCAAAGTAATTGAAAGGAGAAAAGGTAGAAAGAACTGCTGGAAAATTAAGGGCTGACTTTCCAGCATTTGTTTTCCTTTTTATGATAGCATGTTTTATTTTGTTTGGCACAGTATTTGCTTGAAACTGCTGGTCAGAGGCAGCATTTGGCTTTAGTGGTGGTGTTTGTGTGTATGACCATTTTACAGATGGAAAAATGGAAGCACAGGAAGATAAGGACCAGCATAGGGTTCTGTGGTGAATCACTCAGCCAAAATTAGGGCTTGCTTTCTTACCCTTAATACTTCTTAGATCCATTTCATCCCCTCCTCTCAAACTCAGCAAGTTTTCAAACTGAGGAGTGATGGCCTAGGTTTAAAGAATGCAACCAGACTTTTGTATGACTTCTGCTTGGACCTGTCAAATATGTTGTGGTTCCACGCTCGTGCAAACTGCGTGTGTGTGTAAAAGAGCACGGGAGTGCTGCAGCGCCTGCTGCACAGCTCAGTGAGGTACTGGGAACCTCCCCACAGGTTTTATGTGCCTGTCTCAGAGTCATACATAAAATTATTTCAGAGGGAGAACCACCATGTAAACACAAATCACATCTATGTGTCACAGGAAACTTAATGTGCTACAAAATTGAATATCTATTGTTCAAACCTCTCAATGTTTTTCCTTTGTTTCTCTGGGTATTGTTTGTACTTTGGAGAACCTATGTGTGGCTGAAGCATCACCAGTCATGTGTGTGCCTTTTAGGAACTGAATCCATCAGAAGGCCACAACTTGTATTAATTTGGCCTCATAAATGTCATCCTGATACATAAAAAATACTGTAAAAATAGGAAAACATATGTACTAAACACTAGCATTAATTGACATCCAAATGGTAGAATCCGTTCCCACACACTGTATGGAGGATTTTATTATTATCACAGTTTTCTTTTAGGAGTACTAAATCCAGTGGTGATGAAAATCAGTTCCAAATTCTGTGTTATAAACAAATTCCCTTCCACTGGCAGAATAAGTTTGTGCTTTGTGGCAGGAGAGGTTTTAGCCCTTGATGTTAAAGTCCAATTGCCCTTTTCCCATACTCTTTTGAATGAGACCAGCTCTTGTGATGTTGATATAGGAGAGAAAATGGGGCTGAACAGTGGCAGGTATAGGTAAGAAGAGAAATAAATGAGCTTTTCCATCCTTCATCATGTTGCAAACACACACTACTCACTCTCCACCTTATTGACCTTTGTTCTTTGAGAAATTCTGTAGATTTAGATTAAGACACACATTTAAATACATGAGCATGTTTTAATAGGCACTAAATAACATGAGGTATTACTTCTGCATTTTTTATTGTATGAATTGATCTAGCAAAATATCTGAACTGAGCTCTAAGTATGTGAAGTCAATTAAGCTGCACACAGACTGGCACTTGAGAGCACATGTGTTTGGAAAATTAGAAACACAATTGGAGGCAAGAAAGCAGATCTGGAGTTTGAAGCAACTTTTTTTTTCTGACTAGTATTGCAAGAAATCCTTCCCCCCCTCTTTCTTGAGGTGCTCTTGTACTTACTGCTCTCCTTAATTTTGCTTTTAGCAAATTCTCAGGCACAAAGGAAGGTCCTACAGTGTTTGAGGGTACCTTCCTTGCAGCCCTGAATAGGTGAAGTCAGCAGGATTCGGTGAAGATGCTGGAGATTGACATCTTGCTGTTATTGTGCAGATCTTGCTTCCCCACAGATGCAGAGTGAAGATATTTTCAAATAACAGCTTCATAGAAAAAACACCATGAGTAAATTCAGAGCTGTTCTGTTTTGGTCCCTGCTAGAAACAGTTCCCAAACTTTCCCAGTCAAGGTCTGTGTTTTTCAGCTGATTTGGTTTCTAGGTATTTCAAATACTTGAAAATGTTACAGCAAACTAATTCTTTCTAACCTCTGGGGGAGGCGTAGGGATGATTTTATTCCACAATGCCCTTTGGTAGTGAGTCAGCAGGTTTCTTACTCATTTGGTTTTCATACATGCTTTTTTTTTTTTTTTAGAGAATGGGAATTTCCTCTTTTCTCCCTTCTCACACCTAGTGAGCAACCCCACAGCTGGGCAGGATCCTCTAAATACCTTGACCAGTCCTAAAACCCCCGTATTATATTCATCTGCTCCTCGCTGAGTTGCCTGGTCCTAAGGAACTCCAAGAAACTCCTCATGTGTTGAGTCCATTGCTGTCTTCATTTTTACTTCATCTTCCCCTGAATTTAGAGGTCAACCAAGGAAAAAGGTCAATACTTCTTTTTACGTGTTTAGTTTTTCCCTGAAGTAATAGTTTTGCTGTGGGCAGTTATTTCCATTCTCACTTTCTAGGCTCCAGGTCTTTATACTTCCCTGTATATTGTTTTCCTGAAGGGAATTAATAATCCTCTGTAAGGTCGTTGCTGCTTTGAAACAGTTAATGTGAATAATGAACAGCCTTCAGCCTTCATCAGGGGCTCTTCATGCATGCTCTGAAAGAAGCACTGACTGCAGGACATGTGGTAGTAGTTGCACTTACCTTCACAAATTAAATTTTCTGACACTTGATAAATCATGGCTGAGATGTCTGACAATGTTAAAAATGAAAATACTGTGTTTTCCCTAAAAACATGCAAAGAAATGTCGGCACTGGATGTGCTCACTAGAATTCCTTTGTAGATTTGGGTTGATGCTCTTAATTTCCCACCAACTGTAACGCAAAATGGCAAATGACACTAAAGATTGGGTTAGAAATTTGATGCTTTTTAGATTTGTTTTCAGTGTGGTGATATAAATCCCTATTTTTCCCAAGGAGATGTTTGAATTCACATTTGATAAGAAAAGTTTTTTATGTGATTGACAGATTTATTAAGCCACGTAACAGTGAACTATCACTTACCCCTCTTTCTGTAGATATATATATATTTATATATGTATATAACTATGACAGGGTTGTCATTGCTTTTACCCAATTTAATTGGTGTAAGGTTTTGTTAGTAATTTGTTTTTTTCCCTGCACACTTGGACCCATTTGACAGTGCAAATGATGATGATTATTATCATTATTATTGCTTGACAATAAGCTACACACAGCCTAATTCTGGGAGAAATTCTACCCCATTTGAAACCTCTTCAAGTTCAGTCTTTTCCATAGAGCAGGGTTTCTCTATGCCCTAGATGATTTGTTTGGGGCTTGAACTTTCCATCAGAATTTGGGATTCCATCTGGATTCACTGTTAAAGTTCTCTCCACATACTTTTGAGGAGAGAAAAAAAAAGTCCCCTCTGTTTTGAGCTTGGTTGTTGCATTCTTAGTGAAGTATAAATATTCAGATTAACAATGACTTTCTTCTATGCCCACTACACTCCTGAGTGGCTGTTTGAAAACACATTCTACTGATTCTGTTACAGTCACAACTAGAAGTGTGAGAAGTATGTTTATTAACACTAGAAAGGTGTTAATAAACAACACAGTGGTGTCATTTATTAACACCTTTCTAGTTAGAAATGAGGAAAGGGAGAAATGGTGAAATGCTGAATTTCAGGGAAGGGAGATTTCTCTAGTGGTAGACACAATAAATAAGTTTAAGAGAAAAAAGGAGCCAAGAGGAAATGCATGCCTGATGCCAGAGAACAGACAGTGTGCCTGACACACTGGAGAAACTGTTCCAGAACAATCCATCCATGGCAAAATATGACCCTTACAGTGTTACCAAGGTCACTGGACCCTGCAGGGATTTGCTGAGGAAGGAGCTCACTGGGCAAATGAGATGTGCCTGGGGTGGGATGTTGTCCTGGGACCTGCTTTATGTGAGACATCTAGAATTAAAAGTACAGGGATGAATTTATAATGAATAGCTTTCCTTTGTTCTCTCGCAAAATCCTGCTGAATATCTATAGGAAAAAGTAAATCCGGGGGAAGAAATAATTGTTACTTATGTAGTGACTAAAAGCAGCATGGGGGGAATTATCCCCTCAGTAAAGTTAATTTCATATTAATTAAAACTCTTGTAAATTTGCTTTGAAGATGTTTGGCTGAAGCAAAATATAGAATTAATATAAGTCATGAAATCATTTCAGACAATGAAAGGACAAATGTTAATTTTTATAAAAGAGGCAAGATCTTTTGATGGAAAACCTCATGATGGGAAGTCTGTTAGATTAGAGAATTTACATAAATGTACTTTTGCATGCAATATAGAGGATGCAGCTTAGCAGAAGAAAACAAACCAAACCCTTGCAAAAAGTATTGTAGTGAAGGGTGACCTAAGTAAGGATTTTTTGCCTCTGGCTTTCTAAGATTTGGTGCAAATTTGCTGAGTGACTCTTTGCTGTGACCTGCAGCCAGCACAGACCTATCAGAACATTGCAGAAGAACATGTCTATAACATAGGAGAAAACCCAGAATTCCATGGCAAAAGCAAAGAATCTAAAACAAAAGAAAGCAAATGAAAAAACTCAGCATCTGTAAAAATCAGGATTTCACTCAAGGGAACTGTGTGAAAAGTGCCTTATTATTTATTGTGAAAGCTGCCACAGGGATGGCTACACTGAATAATTAAAGCCTTGCAGTTTTAATCTACTTTAATTATTAAATATCTCTAGCTGCCTGTAATTCAGTGTAGACCCAGTGAGTGTTTGGGTGTATTTAGTCTATACTGGCACTTTGGGCAAGAGATAAAAGGTTGTCATCAGTTGTACAAATGTACAGAGTTGGATTTTTAGTGGTGCCTGTGTGGTTTTTCCAAGCTCTGGAATGGCAGAAAGTTTAAATTGACCTGATGTTGTTATTCAGGGTCCTGTGATGAGTATCCCTTGCTCCTCAGTGGAGGTGTGTTGGTATCATAATGAGGATATTAAAGCTGGGCTGAGGGTGGCAGAGTCTGGCCCGGCAGGGACAGGGTGGGAATTTGGGAAGTGCTTACCTTTCCCAGTGAACCATAGTGGCAGCAGGGCTATGTAGGGCAATGAGCACCTCCAAGGAGTCTCCAGGGATTCCTCTTTAAATCAACACCTTGCCCGTGTGTGGGCATGAGCAGTGTGGGAAAGAGGGCTGGGATCTGGCTTGTGATAACTGGGGAATCCCTGTTATCAGGAAATGGCACCCACACACTCGGGGAGAAGTCACGTGGACCAGTAATAGTTTTTCCAGGATTTGGCCTGTAATTAGAATAATGAATATTTTGGCATATTTTGCAGCGTTTGAGTGTAAAGCACATGTCCATGTATTCAAATTCTAGGGAAATTTGAGTATTTTCTTCTCTTCTGAGTAGCGCTGGTATAAATACAAAATGCCTGCTCATTTCAATAAAGGGAGTTTTGGGTTTAAGTTAAAACTGAACCAAAAAATCTGAGCTATACTCCTCCACTTTTTATTTTTCAACGAAGTTCCTTCTCAAAAAAAAAAAAAAAAGCCTTTTTGTAGTGGCAAAAATGCAAACTTCAGTTATTTTCCTTTGGGAGGTTGGTGCAATCACTGCCCATCAACCCTCTGTTATCACCAAGACTCACTGCTACATTCTTTTTAGACACTTGTACAGAAGTTTACTTGCTCTACTTCATCAGGAAAAGGTCTTGGCTTCAAACCAATAAGGCCATTTGGATTTAAATTTTGACAGGTTTAAAAAAAAAATCTCATTTTGAAATACATAAACCCATAAATAAAAGATGAAGTTGTATTTTGAAAAGCACTTTTCCTCCAGCTAAGGTGGGAGGAGCTGGAACAGTGTAATGAGCTGTGGCAATTCTGCAGCTTCAGGGGTGGAAATCACAAAATGTCTTGAAAGAGCTCAGCAGTGGCATTGAAATGGAAAGGATTGGGAAGTGCTTGTGCACCACTGGACCAAGAGCTGATGTGAAATGCTGGTGCCGTGAGAAAGCTGCCAAGTTATTTTGCCATTAAGAAAAGTTTTTGTGAGACGTGGTATCAGCCCATTGATAAGGTACAAAATCAAAGCCATCTCCACCCTTTGCAGCAGCAGCTCTGGCTCAGTGGCTTGAGAGAGCACAGCAAGTGGAGGTTGGAGAGCTGAGAGGAAAAGGTGAGGTGCAGGCAGGATGAAATTTGATAAAGGAGGTGAGAGAAAATCGTGCGAAGATTTTGTTCTGGCTTTTGGATTCCAGGGTTCACAGAGCTGAAATGTGTGAAGGCTCCCACTAGGAAATGAGTGTTTACACCTCCCTAGGCTCAGAAAACTGGACAGATAAGATGCCTTCCTTTTCATGTGAAAAAGACTAAAATGAGAGTTGCTATTTTAGACAATGAGCAGCTGTTCTCTACAGTCCAAAAACGGTGGGGAAGAAAACAAAAAGTCATAAGATGTGATGCAGTTCCCCTCCAGGTCTTCTTCATGAATCATATAACATTTTCTCCTGATTTTTTAAGCAAGGAAGATGAAGGAATATCACATTAACCCGAGCAGCTTAACTGACACATGCATTTATTCATTTGAGGAGTTTGTTTTTCATCATTCTGTATGCACACAGATTGGCATTGTTTTAATTCTGAGTGTTTTCTTTGCTAATCTGGGTGAGATTGATGCGTGAAATGCAGAGCTTTCTAGCCAAATGCTCTTAAAGGAAAGAACCATGGTCCATGAATATTAAATTTTAGGCAAGACTAAAGATACAAGATGCTGTTCAGACCCAGGCCAAATAGTTTCTCCGCTCTGAGAAGCTGTAAGCATAGTGTGGCTTTACTCAAGCATTCAGGAGATTTAAATTACATGATTTATGCCTGTGAATTTTGGAGCCATGGCATTTATATCTACCTTTCCCTCCTCCTCAGCAAAATCCTACCTTTTATCTTTGGAATTTTAAAATTATGACTTCCTAATAATGCATAGAATTCAAAGAACTAAATCTTGACCTTGCAGAGCGGTTGTCTTGAAAATAAATATGAAGACTGTGTCAATTAAATGGTCTGTGAATGCACATTTTTCTCAGTGTCTTACCAGAAACGTGGTTGGAAGTCTTCTCCTTTAGCTCATAGGTGGGACAGCCAGAGCTCTGTGCCTGCATGGGCTGCAGGCTAAGTGTCCAAGTACTGGTAGGAATAATTGCCCAGCTTTTTCTACTAGTTAAATATAGAACATTTTGGTAGTCTTTCAGATGAGGTCCCCATCAGGGTTACTGGGTGCTGCACTCTTACTTTGGTGCTTGTTTTGGATCCAGACAGAAATTCCATCCTGTTGGCATTTGCTTACCAAAAGAGTTTATGTGCATATTCTGTGCTATGTTCCTCTTTCTTTTTGTGTTGGGAATTTTTGAATAATCAAATTTAATATCCAATTAAAGGGCATTTTGTGGCCCTTTTAAAGTTTCTCCTATGGTGCCCACTAGAAAAGATATCGTTGGCTTTTCTAAATTGTTGAAATAAGGAATTCTAAATCCTTTCTATTATGGTTTATTAGGGTCTCTGTGGTTTTGGTTAATTGTCACAGTCTCGTTTACTGTAGGTGGAGGAATTTTAATGTATAGAGCAAGATGGTTTATTAAATCAAAAATATTTTATGGGAAGTTGCTATAAGCTGAGGGAAGTAGTGTAAAATGCACTCTTGGGGGCCCAGCTTTCTTAGTCTCATGTAAGAAACAAAGAAAGAAAATCTATAAACTAAGAGTGGAAAACTCTGGGTCACAAACCAGGACTTCCCCTTCTCTTTTGGGTTGCTTGTGTACCAAAACTCTTAATTTTTCATCATTGCCTACAATACTGAGATGCAGCAGATCATCCCAGTGTGGTGCCTGCCCATTAAGGAATTGCCCTGTTTAATCCAAAGGCAGAATTAAGCCCCAGTCAGCCAGAAAAAAACCAAAGGTTTGGTGCAATCAGGCCTGGAGACTGGTGGTGGTGAGTTCCCAGTGCCTGGGAGAAGGGCCTGGTGTGCCCTTGGATTCCCCCAGAAGGATCTTGGCTGCAGTTTGCCATTCCAGGTTTCCAAATCTGCTGCTGCTGCTGATAGGAAGTGGTTTGTTTTATTCATATTTTGGAGGGCAGTGGGGTAGGAAGGTAGAAAACTATTTACTTTTTGGTTTTCTTTACTTTTTGGTTTTCTGCTTAAATTAAGGCTGTCAGGTGGCTTTAACAGAGAGTGGGGAAATCCCTGCTGTAGGTGCACATGGTGCCACTTGACCCATTTTCCTAATGCACTTGAAAGGGGGTTATGTTTGTTTTTAATGCATCCCTTCAGAATAAAGGAAAACTGAGGGGGTTTTGTGACAGCCTGATAATTGAAGTGCACTCTCCTCCAGCAGTGGCTTTTTGAGGGGAATGCAGGTGGGCCCTACATCTCCTGGCAAAGCAATCAGTCCTTTGTTTTTTTTCTAAAGGACTAATTATTCCTGACTGCTTATGTTTTCCTACATCTTTCTCTCATGTGTTTTTTTCTTCATTACTCTGTAGGTATTTACAGAGCCTTCACTGCTGTCCTCTGTGAGCACCTCTGTGTGAGCCTTGAGTTTTACCCTGGAGACTTCCTCTGGGGTAATGAAAAATTACAAGAGATATGATTTCTTTAGGGCTGTATGGGAAATCTATGCTCAACCTTGGAAGGAAGTGGTGTTCTGTGATCCCAGGCTAGAGCCTGCTGCAGTGAAGTATCTTTCTGTTCCACAGTATGTGCCATTTCTTCTTGATATTTTTCTGCTTGGTAGCTGATGTCATCTGCTTTTTTTCCTCCTCAATTATGCTTCTAGCTTAGAAAATAATTGCAGGGAGCAAGAGATAAAAAGCTTCTGAGAATTCCCATGGATTCTCTTCTGCTTCAGACAAGTAAAGATCCCTCTGGCATCATTGGAATTTTCTTGCCTGCTGGTATTGTGAAGTCCTGAGGACTGTGTACAAAGAAATAGAAAGGCTGCATTTTAGTAGTGGGAATTTTAACAGTACAGTCTGACTGGAGTCAGAGACACTATCTCATCTGGGGCCCAATCCTGCTGTCAGTACAACCCAGAGGGATAAGATCAAGCCTTGAGCTGGTGGTGCAGTGACAACAGCCCTCACACAAAGCCTTTTGAAGGGACTCTTTGTGTTCAATGGGCCCTGGCAATTTGAGTCCCAGTCCTAAGTACAGAGGGAAGACAGAGCTGGTGAAGCTGCCAGGGTCTGTGATAAACCCAAGGACAGAACGTGGCAAGCTTTGCAGAAATCTCTGAAGGGCAGTAAAAAGGGAAGAAAAAGGATATCAGTATGTTAAAGATGATGTTTCAGATAGGAATGGGGCACACTGTGTCCCTGAAAAGGCACCTGGAAGGTTTGATCCTAAAGCTCCAGTGAATTGAATCCCTGTGATCTGTCTGTGGGACCAGCCAAGATGGCATTTTTCACCCTCCTCTGGGTGAGACACTGCTGCAGGGGGACAGGACCACACAACTTTCCAGCAGGATGAGCTGAGTGGGGAAATGGAGTAAAACTGAGGGGGTTTATTCACCTTACTCAGGTTTGAAGCTAGAATCAATCAGACCCTTTTTTCATTTCTTTGCATTTGTGTGTAGGTGGCTTCAAAAGCCTCTTCCCTATAGTGTAAATCAGATCTTCAGACTGCTGTAATGAAAACACTGAAATTTTTTTAATGCACCTTGGAACAAAAATGTCTCATTTACAAGTTGACTGCTTTATGCTGGAAGGCCACGTGTAAAATATAAACCCCCATATTTATTGTCATCTGGGTTTTGCATTTTGCTTCCCTGTCCTCTTGCAAACATCACTGATAAATTTCTGTAGCAAGCAGAGGGAGCATAACCCCATATATCTCTAAAAAACAACAAACAAAAACACTGAGGCAATTCAAATATGCAAATGAATCCCTAATTACTTTGTTTGCAGACAGTTAGCCCTGAGTAGTAATATCCATTAAATAGGTTTGGGAATGCTGGCCCTATACAATCTACAGACACATCAGAGCAAGGACTTTGGCTGAAATCAGTCACACTGCAGGCAGGGCTCCATCCATCTTCTGTAAATCGTAATCCTTTGTGCTAAGTTTTTATGTAAATTTTGCTTGAATTGTTAATCAGATAAGATACTCACCAGCTGCTGCTCTTCATGGTATAATCAGCACCCTTTAAAGGGAATTTCATAAAAGAGAAAGGCCGAAAACTGTAATTATCTCATAGAAGTAGAATTTCTCTCACATGAGAAAAGATTTTTTTTTCCATTGAAAATGAATCCATTTGCAAACATAATGATTGTAATTCACATGAAGAAATTAATTTGCAGTTACATACTCAGCTGTACCTGTCACTGCCCTTTAATTCTGTTCCCAGGTCTCTAATGAGTCTGGTGATATATTTGAAATGAAAAAAGGGTCTCAGAAGAGATGGGAAATTTAAGATTGGCTTCAAGAGTTGGACTATGGAGTTCCACTGAAGCTTCCTCTCGTTCTTAGAAATAAGCAATTTACAATTGTAATGAAAATCCTAGATGACATTACAGAACAGAGGAGTGGCAGGGATTTTTTTTAGAAGGAACAAGGTTTTTCTGTTATTTTGAGCCCTGAGCATGTCTGCGAATGCACGCGTCATGTATAATATTCTGCCTACATGTCAAACACCATAATCACATATACAGTAGTTAAATACTTCTGATTTGATTGTGTGCAGAGGGATAGTTGGGAACTGAAAACATAGATCAAGGTGAATTTTGCTATCAATTCCTTCTGTGAGTGTCAGACCACACCTATACATTACTGAATAAAGATAAAATTAATATATTCTTGCATAGCTCAGGTTTCTATGCAGCTGCTATGTAAAACACAAACCTGATGAGAGAGCCCAAAATGCCAATTGAGGTGAAACTAACTATATCTTGTCTGCAGAGGTTTTCTTCAAATTCAGTCTTCCTAGACAGGTTCTTAAGCTCAGCAGTACTCTTCAGATCCTTCTCTGGATTGGTTTGCCCCACATTACCTGGGGCAAAACAACCCCCATGACAAATGGCAGAGCTCAGCTCTCATTTCAGCTGGGTTCAGCCCTGGAGCTCAACCCCTCTCTCGCAGTAATGCTGCCAGTCTGTTACCCTGAGGAAAGAATGGGGTTAATTCTCACATCCTTAATTTTCAAGTTCATCCTTTGCTGGTATTTTGAAGGTTCTTGGGTTTTTTTTCCTCCCTTTGACGTCAGTTGTTCTACACCTTGGGTCTGGTTTCTACTATTTAACCTCTGTACTATTTCCAAGGAAAAGGGACATGCTGGTGGGACACATCTGCACCTTGTTTGCCCTTTCCATACTTTATCTTTCTTACTCATGGTGAAAATAATAAAATCTCAAAATGGCTTGGATTGGAGGGGACATTAAGGATCACCCAGTTCCACCTCCCCTGCCATGGGCAGGGGCACTTTCCACTAGAGCAGTTTGCTGAGCCCCATCCAGCCTGGCCTGGAACACTTCCAGGGATGGGCAGACTGTGACTGAAGGATGATGGATGTTTCAACTTTCTGCAAAGAGACATAAATAACTTTTTTTTGTTGTTTTTACAGCCTTATTTCATAATTGGAATTTATGACTTTTCCTGGAAGATAATCTAACATTGAACAATGATTATCTTGGTCCTTGGTAAGAACTCTTGCACATTCTGATGATGAGTGAGTATCATTTCTTTTTACTTGCTGAGAAATTTGTTCTCAGTTTTTAGAAAACTAAAATCTGAAAAAGAAACAAAGCAAACAACATACTGCTCACTCAAACACGCAAATCTCTCCATATAGCAAGTTTTGTTTTCCTGGACTGTTTGTTTTGCAAATTTGTTTTGAAAATATGAATTATTGCTCAGGCTAAAAAATAAAAGAAGAAATGTTTTTGTGTTACTGAAAAATGTTATTTTCATCATAATTCTCATCTTAACTAATGAGATGAAAAGCGGTAGTTCTTAAAATAAACATTTGGAAAAATGATTTTTAAAAAAAAATATTTATCCCTGGTTGTCTATAGGTTTTTCTGGAGCACAGATGAGTTTTGATGTAGTATGTGATGAATGTAAAAAAAAAAAATAGAATTCTGTGCTATTTTCTTGGGAGGGAAAAAAAATCCCAAAATCTAGCAGTGCAGCAATAATGGCATATTGTAAAAACATCTTGACAATAACAAGTCATATGTATTCTACAATTTTTTTAAGAAAATGTTCCTTGTTTGATAAATTCTGTGAAGCTTTTCATAGTTGTTATACAGTCTATAAGCCACTTAGCAAATTTCTTGTCTTTGCCCTGTGAGTCTTTAACCTGAGAGAGATGGGTTTTACATGATTTTTCAAAAGACCTGGAAAGGTGTCATTGGAGGATGACAGAAATTACAGTTTGTTACTGTATGGCTAGGATATGGCTAATTCTCTGAATATCTGACCAGGAAAAATCTGTGCAGATAAATGTGAATGAAATTTGCTGGCAAAGGCTGTTTGCAGACAAAATAGTGCTTTTCAGCACTATTTTGCAAAAAAATTAATCTATCTTGGAATTGTTTGCAGCGGTGGTGGTTTAATCCAATTTTCCTGCAAATTCTTTAGGTCGAAATTTCTGTGAACCAGTCCTATCCATAAACATTTTCTCCTAACTTGATGAAGGAATGCATTTTAAAAATGCTATGAGCAATTAAAGTAGGAGGAATTTTTCTCTTCATTCTTGGAACCCCCTTATTGGTAATGCCAAAAGAGGTTTATTTTTCCTGAATCTAATGATTAACAATAAAGCATAGAAACAGCAAGTCCTACCTAAGGGGTCAACAATTAGTGAACTGCACATAGGTTTAGACAGATGGAAGCAGTTACAGCTCAACCATGGGGCAGGAGAAACTGAACTCAATGGCTGCACTTCCAAAATGACTGCAAGACATAAAATACTCCACCTATAAAATATGTAATAAAATATTTATGGAATTCCACAAGATCATTCAAATCTCAATATAAAAAGAAAACAAAAAAGGGTGTGGGAGGGGAAATAAAACCTGCCTCTTGCAAAACCTGCTGCTGATACCATGGAAGAGAGCTCCATTTTCCTTTTCATTTCCAGGAGGGAATGTGCTATGAGTCACTGGGTGCTATAGGGCAAACCTCCTCATGGAACAAAGAGTGCTCCTGACACAAGTGAAAGCAGTTGCCAAGGAAAAAAGGCTACACAAAGACTCACCTGGTTCCATTGTGTAGGAGAGTGTTGAAGCAATCTTTATGCATTGACTTGCTATCAAAAAAATACGAAGTCTAAAAAAGAAGAATGTCTTAAAGCCTGTGGAAATGTAACCAGTGAGCTAACACTGAGTAATTCTCTTGCCTCTGCCAAACTAAGCATTTCCTATCTGATAGATTAAATTCTAAAGATAAATGTTGAACATCAAGTGCAGCAGCCTAAAAATATCAGGCACTGATTTGAACAAAACACTCAATTATTTGTTCATACCTTCAAAGGGGTGTTTTCCAAAATGTTCTAGGAACACCAGTCCCTTCCCCAACGGTGAAATCTGTAATGATAAATTATCTTCCCTCTTGCACACAAAAAATGTGCTTTAATTCTGTTCATGGGACATACATTGCATGCTGTGCAGGTTGTTGCTGAAGGTGTATGTTCCAGGGTAGCATTGATGAAGCATGTGCTGGATGTGAGCTGGAGTGTTCAGGAGGAAAAGCCTGCAGGATCAGGATGCCTAGTGGAGGAATCATTGGGTGGCTGTCTTGTAGTTTTCTGAGAAGTTCAACATCACTCTTAACCAAGAACATTAGTAAGAGTAACAAAGGTGAGCCTGAAGGAGTGGCAAACAAGAATTGCTCCCTTGCAGGTTATGGCATGATCCTGCTTGGTGTTAACCCTCTCTGTGTGTCCAAGCGTGGGATAAGCTATAGGGTGATGATAGCTGGAATGTGATCCCAGGGAAATGCTTCTGCCCATCTCCCTCAAGACTTGTGATGAGATTTAAACCCAAAGAGAAGCTTGTGTGGAGGGCTCATAGTGGCCTTCCAGTATTTGAAGGGGTCCTACAAGGAAGCTGGAGAAGGTCTCTTCATGCCGGAACTGGAGTGACAGGACAAGAGGGCAGCCCTGGGCCATGGCACACCCTGAGAGTAGGTTTAGCATAGAAAAGTGAGAAAAGCTTGGCTCTGAGGGGAGTGAAGCACTGGCATAGGGTGTCTAGACAATCTGTAGCTGCCCCATGCCTGGAAATGCTCAAGGGTCAGGCAGAGAGCAACCATTGCTTGGCCTACTGTAAAGTGTCCCTGCCCACAGCAGAGGGATTGTAAACAGATGATCCTTAAGGTCCCTTCCAGCCAAACCCTTCTATGAGCCTAAATTTAACAAGAATTTGGAATGGAATCTTGATGGCCAAATAAAACTATCACATAATTGTCTCCTTAATTCTGGGACTTCACCTTGATTTTCAAATACATTAGTGGCTCAAAATACAAGATGCTGAAACCCAGACTCCCAGGGTGTTTGGATATCTACTTCTGCTTTAAACAAAGAGGAGTGAACCTGACTGAGAATCTTGTTCTGGGTGTGCTCTGTCAGGTAGTCCATTGAAAAGATATGGATTGCCTTCAGCTCAGTAATGCCTTTCTATCAGAAAAGCAGCTGGAATGAACAATAACTGAGGTAATAATTCCATGAGGTGTTCAGTTCTGTATGAAGCTTAGTTCTGTTTCTAAGGTGTTGTGCAGGCTGTGGCAGGGAATTCCCCCTGTTTCTCTAGACAGATGGGTGACCACCAAATCCAGTGGTCTGGTTTTCAGCATGTCACGGCCACCAGCCTGTGCCCCGAGTGACTGCACTGACCTGAGCTGCACAGGGCTGCAGCCCAGTCAGCTCCAAGGTCCAGTCCCACAGTCAATGGGAGTGTTGTCTGTTTAAGGACTGCAGAATCTGGCCTGTCTCCAAGTTTTTACAGGTCAAATAACATAAGGGAATATTTTAGTCTGAACCACTTCCTGAATTCCCGATGAAGAATGTAGAGTCAAAATATAATGAATGGTGACTGCATTCTTCTCTAAACAATAGCTGCTATTTACCAAACACTCTGTGTAGTGTGTAAATTAAATGTGAGATTTCCCCCCAGTCTTTTGACTTCTTAGAAACTTTTCCTTCTTAACACTTGGGATTTGGACTGACTACAGAATTTCCTAGAGATGCATATGGATACAGTAGTGAAGAATTTCAGAGATGTTAGCCTTCCTTGTAAGGCAGATTTTTCGGCATGATTTGAATACCATACATACAGAGCGTACACTGACATAACCTGTTCTGTTTTGCTCAAAATTAGTCTTCTAATTTAAAACAAACACTCCATCAGGCTTCAGTGCATTTTTGTGCACACCCTTACAATAACTGCTTCCCCAGTAGATTTTTTTTTCCTTAGTGAGAAAACAAATGGCCTGGAGAGACAGCACTTTGATTTGTGTGCCAATCCATTATATCTCCACGGCATCGACCTCCTGTTTGCCAGCTTTAGTTACAGCACTGTTAACTGTGATATCCATTTTATAGAGGTTATGAGGGTGTGCCCTAAGCACCTGACAAAGATTTGTGTGACCTCTTCTGTTCAAGATGGTATCGAGGCTGGAGATGCTCTAATGGACTCTGAGATTTAGGTTAAACTATGTCTGATTAGTTTTCTGCAGAAATTTTTAACTGTTATAGTCTTGCAGTTTGTATTAAAATGGGCAGTATATTTTTAGATTTAACAGTGCATCACTTTGCACTGGTGTGTATATTTAAGAATTAGTGGACATGACTACCCAAACCTTTCACAGATTGAACAGGCAGAGCTTCAGGCCAACTTTGCACAGCTTATGAAAAAAAGTCTAATTGCTTATTTACTGAATGTGTTTCAAAATATTACACAAAAGTACGTAAGTGCCAGGCTGGCAGTTGCTTTATTTCATGAAGCAAATAACGACTGCGTTAATGGGGGACTCATGTACTTGAAGGTGAGCATGTGTTAAAGCACCTTGCCAAATCAGAAACAGTCATTAATTTTAGCTGCCAAACTATTTTTGTGGTTTTGGACTGCAAATTGGAATACCCAAAGAGATCAGATATCAGTATCCCATGGGAAAAAAATGAACACATAGGAATATCAATGTCTTCTTGGACTTAACACGGGGAAAAAAATGAGCTATAGATCAAACATCTTAGGTCACTGTAAAGGGCTTTGGAATAAAAAACATGTAGGAGACACGCTTTGCTGGTAATGGTGTAAAGCTGACACCATCCATAACATTTCTACAACAAATCCAATTCAATTAGTGTGAACTAATGTGGGATTTTAATATGGGGTTTATCCCTGGAAGTGTTCAAGGGCAGGTTGGATGCGGCATTGAGCAATATGGTCCAGTGGGAGGTGTCCCTGCCCATGGTAGGTGGGATGGAATGAGATGAGTTTTAAGGTCCTTCTGGCCCAAAACATTTCATGAATCTGAGGTGTCAGTTAATATTAGTTTTCCTCTTGATGTGTTTTCTTAGTAGTGATTAACTCATTTTACAAAGCCTTCAGGATTTGCCATCAGGTCAGGAGGTGCAGTGTTTTGCTAGAGGGCTGGAGCCTTCTGTTCAGTTTTTGCAATTGCTTCCTGGCAGTGCCATGGACTGCAGTGCCTATAGCCATTATTAACTTGACCAATCCCAACGAATTTATTCGTGGTAAGAAATGCTCTGCACCCTCTGGAAATCTCCTGTGGTTACATGGATCTTTAGGTGCTCTTTCAGAGGCACCAAGTGAGTGATGCTGTTTAACTACCTGTGGTGGCAACTACCTGTGTCCCTGAAAAGCCATTCTTTGGACTTTAACACCAATATTTGTATCCACAGTGTACAATTTCATTTATAAGTCTAGTTTATATGTGTGTGGTGCTACTTCCAGACTGCAGCACAAGTTTCTTCAGTGTAGCTTGGCTTTGAACTGTAACTTGATTTTTGGAAGGGTGGTTTCCTGTTGCAGTGTACAGTGTTAAAAGACCACTGCATTATTGCTGAGCTGCTCAGGAAATATTTTAATATCTGTATTAGAAGGTAAAATAGCAATTTAAAGGACAATTTTAATTGGAAAGTCAAAACCCATGGCTATTTCTTTAGTTTCCAGCAAGTAAATGCATTTTTGGATAAGAAGTGCCAAAACCTGTAAAAGTTTGGAGGAAAAACACTTGAAGCAAAAAAGAGAAGCATAATAATAGCAAACACTTTAAAACAATAGATTAATGATTTCTCTGGGACACAGTCAGTTTCTTTCTGCAATGCGCAGCAAAAGAAATAATAAAAATATCAGTTTGAAAGCCCAATTTTCTGACACATGAAAGTTTGGTTTTTCTAAGCAGCTTAGTAATAACTGCAAATGCTACTAACCCCCAGACACTCCAAAGGCAGTTTGGGCTTGTTGGTGAATGGAGTAATTATAGAGCAGCTATATGGGCATCCCAGGTTTGTGGAGCTTCCAAAATGCACTGCCAAGGAGACAAATCCCTCTCCCACCCTTTTTGTGTTCTTTCATCCTTTTTTCTGCAATGATGGAGAGACGGGGCCTGAACATCTTCCTCAATCTTCTGTTTCAGGTCTTTTCAACTAAGTGAGGCTTTTATTAACACTTAATGTGATAGGAGAGGAGTGGTTTACCACTAAAATGGTGTCCAGAAAGGTTCTGTGCTTCCTTCTGGCAGCTTTGTTGAAAATACATTCAGAATAAGAATTATGACAAATTCTGCTGAAAATCTAGCATTTTGATGGCAAATCCAGTGTTTCTTGAAAGATTGCATCTCCTTGACAGAACATAAAGTCCCTTATGGACTTTGAGTGGGATTCTCAAGGTTGTTTCTCAGTATTTCTGGTAACTTTGGTTTGTAGGTAGATCACATGTTGAATATTTTAGGGTAAGATGGTAGCTTTTCCCTCAAGTTGTGTGTGTGAGTGCTCAGCAAACACAGCACCAGGGCAGGGGGTGCAGGATGCTCTTGGTAAGGGCACGCATGGACCACACTTCTGCTTCCCTGGTGATCCACATCAGCTGGGGATGTGCAAAGAGGGCTCTTTCAATGTTTCCCTGCAGGTCTGGGTGTAGGCACCCAGAGATGTGGCAGGGAACTTTGAGGGACCGTATTGATGCACATCCATTGGGCAGGCACAGATCCGTGGTGGTTTGTGTGACACAAGGACGTGGTAGAGGATTTGTCTGACATAGCTGTTATAAGGAACACATGAATGTAAACAGGAACATTATTCTTCTTTCATACAATTATTTTAATATATAGCCAGCTAAATATGTAATAAAATACTCAACTTTGAAAGTTGTTTGTTTTCATTTCCTCCTATTTGGCATGTGCAGCTAATTCTTTGGGAAGGATTCTCCCCACATTAAATTTTATAGGTCATTTGATGCTGACTTGCTACATCAGAGGCATGTAACAACATGAAAAAACTGTTTTCTTATTTAGAGATATTTTTTGCTTTGTTCTCATGTAGCAGATTACAAACAGAGGTTCTATTTCTTTACATTCTAAACAGTGGCAGATCTATATTGGCATGGTCTCCATGCCAATTTTCTGTCTGCTGTGCTCTTCTAACTTTTCTTAAGTGCCTATCAAACAATTTATCCAAAGAGCAGAATATTCAATATATGCAACATTGCTTAAGATCTTTGATGCCTAATCAGCACAAGTAGCTCTAAACCATTTCTCTGATATTGCTTTCTAAGCTCCTAGCTTGCTACAGCAATGGTTTCAATTAATCTGCAGTTATCCATTAACATGTCATGTGTCTCTGATTAAATGTAGGCTCGGCTTTTTTTCCTAATGACTGCAGTTCATTGTCCCATCAGTACACTTGGTGCCATGTGGGTTGTGGAATGGGAGCAGGAGTTGGAATAAGCTGGATTGCCAGAAACTGTCCTTGAATTCAGTGCAGTTAGATCAGGATTTGACTTGGGTTTTCCCCATCTTCTCATGGACACCCAGAAACAGTGCTGGTGCCAGCTGGTGGCATAGCTGGGGGCAGGAGGGACTGTAACCTGTGTCCTGCTGTCCCTCTGCTTTCTAGTCCATGGCACTGGTGCAAGCTAAAGCACTCAGGAGCTGGTAGTGCTCTGCTGGTTTTCCACAGTCCTACCAATATAGCAAAAAAAAAAAAAAAAAAAAAAAGAGGACCAGACTTTCCTCAGTCACTGGGGAGGAAAAAACCTCACACCAGTTCAGCCCACTGCACCACATGAGTCATGGGAGTGTGTATTTCTACATGCCTTCAGGTGCTGGGACTTTGGAGTGTTTTGTAGAAAAGATACCTTTAATTCAGATCTTCTGTCTGAGCCATCTTCAAATACTTGTAAAGGACCCTTGGAATGAAAAAGCAAAGTTTCTCACATCTCTACTGAACCTGCAGGTGGCATTTTTGGAGGCCTTGTGTGACTTTTTGGCAAAACATTTCAAGTATACTGCTCTGTCTTTAGGTTTCCTGAGGATTTCCATTAATGGTTTCCAAGCACTTTTTTGAGGGGGGATGCATTACAGAGATTCATGCTTTTCCACAGAAGCACAGAGATATTTAATTATTAGAGTAATAATAGCACTGTATTTCCTCCTTCCACACAATGCTATTCAATAAAGGAAATGTCTCTCTTGGTCTGCTGGCATCAACACTAGTCCTTTCCTCTCTTTTACTCCAGAACATCACTGTTTTTACAAAAGACTCTTATTCTGTTGAAGCCTGAGCTAAAACTTGTTACTGGAAAGTGATATCTCTTTGGACAGAGAAGTTTCCAGAGAGATGGACATAGTTATTTAAATATGTATATTAAATGCCAGTTCCATTGCACATGACTAGATTTAGGCAAGAAGAATTGCCTTGATTCAAATGATACCTGGAGGTTGCCTTGTAACGTTTATGCTCAGGGCTGCTGTGATCACTGCTTTGTACTGCTCTGCCCCAAGATCCTCATGGGAATGCACCAGTCAATTTTTTCTTAGCTGACTCACCCCCAAAACATCACCACCACCAAACTCCCATCCCTGCAATTCCTACAATTCAGCTCTCCTTATTCCATGTTGTCAAGATCTTTGAGCTTTATATTTAGCACTCTGCTCTGTAGAATCAGAAATAATCTCAGTTTATATTCCAGCCTTTACCAGGAATGTGCCATGATGGGGGCAGTTTTTCCTAGTAAGTGCAAAGAGAAGTAATGTGGCTGTGTGGGTGTCTGCGCTAGAACAAATAAAGGTCCAGAGACTGAAATGCCACCGGATGTTCACAAGAGGGATGTTCAATCAATCATTAAATCACATCCTGCTCCTCAGACCAGGAATAATTCCTGTCTCACACAAGTGGAAATTGAAGAAGATTAAATGATCTTCCCAAAGCCATTCTGGGCACAGGTATTACACTGTATGTTCTGCTTTAAGGGTACAAAGTTCTGCCAGAGGACAAGACTTTTGGAAGTTTGCCCTGAATTACTCCACTTCTCTTGCTATCCACTTTGCTGTAGTCAGTGTCAGGCTTTAGATTCATTGAGTCTCTCTCATACAAATGCTGGCCAACACCAAGACAGCTTAGGTCCTTTGGCTGAATAGTCTATCTAAAATAAAATTCAGATTTAATTCTGTAATAAATGGCATCCACTCTTAGAACAGTAGGTGCACTGAGAAACAGAGAATTGTGATTTGAGTTGCTGTCTGCTTTCCAGGATCTTGCCTCAGAAAATAGGCAACAAATGGGTCTCAATAAATGGAGTTGAGATATAAATTTCTGAACAGGGTGTTCAGGGTAGCCATATGTGTTTTATGTGAAACACATGAGAAGTGTTGTCATAGAAAGTCCAAATGGACAGTCCATACACATAATATCCATTAGGAAAGGCATGTCTGGTAATAGTACCTTGATGTACTCTGCTGCACAGCAGCTGATTTTTGTTTGAAAATGACCTTTTATACTGACTGGGGGTCTTTAGTTGCCTGGAAGTGTAAAACTGGTTCTTGGCTAGCTGTTTTGACATGTGGCGAAAATGAAGACTAATGCTTTAAAATCTCCCTGGAATTGGAAATCTGGTTAACTGGAAGCCCTTAGTAGTTTCAGGTCCTTGGACGGCAGCCACTGAAGTTACATAAATGCAAAATATTATTGGAATAGGTAGTAGGTGTCCTTCCTTCCTTAGGAATTGCCCCACTTAAAACCTCAGTTCCTGTCCAGTCCCAGAAGTTCTTTTTAATCTTGTTTTTTTAAGCTATGACTCAGTTCCCCTGCCTTCTCCTCTTCTAGGTTGAGCCCAAAGTTGTCCAATTCTTTTCCCTACATGGTCTGGAGCAGTGGATATGATGTATTCTTGTTTACAGTATGCTAAAGCAGAATATTTCTGAGATGTTTACAGGTTCTTCCTGCCCCAAAGGAAGAATATAGGATTTCCATCCTCCCCTGTAGCAGCGCCTTGGCCTTACTGGAGCCAAGGAACTCAAGCTGTGTGATCTCTCCCTTCCTGTTTCTTTTACTTGACGCAAGGTGGTGGAGTTGTTTGATGTGTAGAGTGAAGGATACAGAAACTCCAGCTTGCTACACTCACCACTTAATTCCTTTATGATGCTCCCTTCTAGGAAGTTGTGAGGATTAACCTTTTTTCTTTGCAAGTTAAATGAGGTCCAAGATACCCTTGAAATACTTAGCAGCTTCTCTTTTGTATCAGGAAAGCTGGACTCTGAAGGTTGCCTGTCTTCACTTTATGAAAGTTTGGGGAGACAGCTAAATATTTTCAAACACTCTTGAGTATCTTCCTTCAGGGGATTTTTCCCTTAACTCTCACAGGAGCCATGTAGGTGGAACTGGCAGCTTATATACTCAGTTTGGAATTTCACCTCATATTTATTTTATACTTAACATCTTTGCAGAAGAAAGTTTCTGTGTCCATTATTCTGTGTCCTATGTTTTTCTGAGCCCTTATCAGGCTCTAAATTATTCTCTCTACTGTAACTGTATGCTCTGGGTCCCTCTTTCTCTCTGTAGAGTTCCCCATACTGGTGAATGTGGCATTTGACTGATCCTGCCCCACCCATCAAATCCTGTATCTCAGTCAAAGAGCCCAAGGATGAAAATAGCAGGATGTGGCTTTCTAAATACTGAGACTCTGTGTCAAATTGTTCTATGCTAATGGCAAATATTTTCATTATCACTGCTGTAATCATTTGCCATCTGTGGCTATCCTCATCCTTGTGACTGCCCAGCACCATTGCTGCCTTAAAAGGAAGGTTCAAACTTCAGCTTTGAGCAAGAGGGTGGACATATGGAATTGAAGAGTCAGTGTAGGAGTTGGCTTATGCATTTTTAATCCCATCCTGCAGCAGTGAAGTGATCAGTCCGTGAAGTCCAACCCCATTTTCTTCCTGGTGTTTGACATTCTTGTGCGGGTAACAAAGAGAGCAGCACAAAGCTCCAGATTTACCCCCGTGCTCCTCCCCATGGAGCTGCAGTGCTGCTGCCTGCAGGGTTAATACACCTCAGGGGAGCATCCTGAGCAGTACCATATTAAACATGGGTAGTAACACATGGATCACTGCTTCAGCAAAATTGCAGCTCGTGCTTTTGTATCCATACCTACATCAGCTTTAGAAATCGGATGCCTGGACTAGCACTGCCACAAAAAACACTGCACATTCATGAATTGTGGCTGTGTGGTATATAAACAGTGTATATAGCTCAAGTCTGTGGAAGAAGGGTTGGTTTGTTGCACCCCTGCAATGTGGCGCTTGCATGACACATCAACTTCTTTTATTGCAAGAATGATGCTTTAAGCTGACCTGTTTCTTATTTCAGTGACTGTCTCAGCTATGCCTTACCTTGTGGTAAATTTGGGTCAAAACTTTGATAGTGTTTCCATTATAGTTAAGGAATCCAAATAGGGCCTAAAACATTGTTCTGCATGTTTTCTGTTTTTTTTTTTTTATCTCAAGTGTAAAATAGATTGCTTTGACATTTCCAAAAAGTCTTTCTAAAGCCAGACGGAAAAATAATAGAGAATATTTGATTCTGTTTTTTGGACAGAGATCTAAATGTGTGAGCTTGAATACTTATATGGGTGTGATTTTGGTTCAGATTCTTTTGGCAGTAATACTGAAATATTTGGATTGTTCTACTTAGAACATTCTAAAGGATGCATCCTTTTCTTAAAGTTGGAGTGCTTAATGCCTTTTTTTTTTTCATGGATCTGACCAAGCTAGTTCATGTTCCTTCTGGATACTAAAGGAGATGTTTAGAACACATTTGAAGGCTACTAGGAAGAAGTTGATGGTGATTACATCTGATGTAAAGAAAATAGTAAAGTCTGTAGCCCTGTATTAGTTTTCCTTTACTTGTATTGCTCTTGACTCCATATTGTAAGTTGTTCAACCCACTTCCAGATTTTATTTCCATCAACTTCCTTGATGATGTGTATGGTGTTTGCATAGGGGTGCCAGTATGATGGATAACTTGGAAATAATTTGGAACCTATTTTTTTGACTGAGACTTAAATCAGGCTTATTAGTGCAGTCCAACTTCCCTGTGTGGTGGTAACAAAACATCCTCGGTAGGCATGGGTTGAGGTCCTAAGATTTTGTTGCTGTTAGAAAAAGGTCTCTAGCAAACTCTTTTTAGTGTTTCAGATGGTAGAATTCAGCTGAATTTTGCAACAGGACTTAAGTGAATCCTGGTGTTCTGTTTGGACTTACCTCTGGCACATTTTCCATTTTGGAAACCTAGAGGAAAAAACACCATTGATAGTGCACAAGCCTTGACATGGGTCATGCAGAATAAAAGGTGAAGAAGACAAAGGAAATCACAGTTGTGAGGGTTTTCCAATGTGAAAGGAAAAGGAAGGTCCATTTCATGGTCTAAGGCCAACTACAGGATCCTTTTTGGGTGTTTTAGAGTAGTGTAGGTGGCTCTCAGAGCAGCATGGTGTCTTGTACAAATATACAGAGAGCTTTAAGTGCTCCTAAATCTGCTGGGTCTGCATTGAGTGTGCTGAGGACCCATGTGCAAGAATTTTTGGTGTTTCTCATGAAAACAGGGTGTCACCACAGCTTAGGTGAGGAGCCATAGCCACAATGAGAGAGTATTACCTGTTAGGAAAAAATGTTGGCTTTTCTGGCTTTCTTCCTCATCACCAGTGGAACGTGGTTTGGCTCGGGGACACTCAACACCACTCCACCAGATATGGTCCATTGGTAGAGAAAGATGTCTGATAAAGGAGAGGCAGAAGAAGGCAGTGGAAACAGCCCCTGTGCAGGGGGACCTTGGGATGTAATGAGATAGGACAGGTTTCTGTAATAGGCAAATGAAACGTGTTCTGAATTAACCAAATACCTGCCATAGTGTTTGCTTGATACAATATCAACAAAAAGTATAATTCCCTTAGCTGGTAGATATTTTCTCTGTTTTCACATGCTTTGTGGCTAGAAAGGACTTCAGGATGGCTTCTGTGACAAGATTTCATTGCTGCAGCAATGGCCAAAAAATCAGCTTTCTATCACTTAATTACAAAATACATTACAAAAATCTTTAATTCTTCAATTACAACTGGAGACTTTTTATGCTGTTGTTCCCATTAGTTCCTTACCAGGGGGTGAGGTCTTGGCAATGTAATTCTCCATCTGTTTCTTACATGTGAATGCAGTTGTTTCAAAATCCATAATGGGCAAGACCTGCTTTACATTCTGCTCACAAATGCCTGAGTAATGCTATAAAAATGATGTGGAAAAAAATCAGGCTTCTTTTTATGCTGATGCACTGTAAGTCATCATTTGGATAGATTCTGAGGTCAGAAAGGATCGTTATTGTGCCAGACCTACAGGCCACAACGTTTCACCTAGTGATTTCCATATGAAGTCAAAGAACTAAGAAATACTTACTTAAAGGAAAATCCGCTCTAGTCTTGAGATGTGCCAATACAGCTCCTCTAAGATGGGTCTCTTGAGTGTGTTTTCATAAAAAAGTAGAAACTGGGAGCTTTTCATGTGAATCTAACAATATAAAATTTAATAAATTTTAGGTTTATTTTGTGCTATGTAATAAGATGGTGACAAAAAAATAGGACAGGAATAACAAGCTTTAAATTCAGAAAGCTCCAAGCTTCAAAATATTGATATAAATCCATATCACAACTGTCATGTTTTGACATGTCAAACCACAACTACAACCAACTTGAAATAAGAATGAAGAGTGACTGGGAGCGATCAGCATCTTCTTTGTCAAGGTAGAAATGGCTCTGAGGTAATGAGAGAGCTGACACATGATTAAAAATTGAAAGAGATTCAACCCCTGTTTAAGCAACATAATCAGGATTCAGACAGGTTTATATTTTCAGAAACGTTATCTCCTGTCCAGTGGCAATACTCTCAAGACTGATCGGCGATTTTCAAGCATGATTTTTCAAGACATTCAGATTCTATGGCTTGTAAATGTATAGATGAATTTCCAGTCTCTTAAAATTCACCAGCAGCTTTGTCCTGAAGTGAGGCTCTTATCACAGTTAGCTGTATTTGAAGACTAAGTCTTTGATTTTGTATTGCCTTGAGGGATTTCTGTGATTCTCTGGCTTGATGGTTGATATTGATAGACACAAATGCAGTTGCAGTGTGTCATAGATGTCCAGATTTTTTTCACATATGTTTGAGTCCTTCTTGGATAATAGGTCTATAATTTACCATTTATTTAAAGAATAAAGAATGGATTGGAAATTGGTGTTAGTAGAAGCTTAGAGCAAGAGGTATACTCTAATCCAAAATGCTAATTATGATAGAACTCCATATTTCCTTCAAAATTCAGCTGAAGAGATGACAAAATACTTATTGCTTCCTAATAATACCCCATAAAAACACCCAGATTTTCTGCCTTGGAGGCTATACACATTTCAAAAGAAACCTGGGCAATGTTAGACTTTGTAAAATCTCTACGGATCCATAAAAGATGCAATGAGGCTTTTGGATGGAAAAGCACTCAAACTTCTGTTTCAATTTCTGTATGGTAGATGTTGTTGTCTCCACTGAAGTGCCTTTAAAATTACTCTTCAAGCACTTTATCTGGAAGTTTTATGGCCAAATGTACCCAGCTTCTAACTTTCTGCAGAGTCAATGTAGCAGGACAATTTGGCATTCCTGGAAAAGAATGGCATTCCTGGCATTCCTCTGAGAGCTCACTCGGGATAACTTCCTGATGCTCTTTGACAGAGCGATCTAATTGCAGGTCATGGCTCTGGATTCTGCTCTGTTCACTTCCCATCCTTACCCATCTTGGACAAAAGCAAAGACTGACCTTTCCCTAGGATATTTCTGACTAACAGAACCTTTAAAAGAGATGCCAGAAGTCTGCAGTGTGCCAGTGGTTATATTGGTGTGCAATAGCTGGGAGAGGCTTTTTGGATGGTTCTCACTCAGCCGCACGGGACTGGTCGCTGCGCAGGGTGACTCTGAATGAGTCCTGCAGGAACTTTCCATCTTTGCTTCTGCTAAACAAATCGTCCCTCTTTTGCCCTGGAGGACATGGTCTTGTCTTTGGGGACAACTATGAATCTTATTAAGCTCATTGCTGTATTCATTTCTGATGGAGCCCACAGGCTAAACATAAGTTGCCTAAATATATGTTGTGTAATTACATCTTGTGTTAAGAAAGAAAGGAATAAGTCTTTTTTCTCCCTCCCCATTTTAAATTCTAAACATGAAATGTTGTGATGCCTTTTTGGACTTCCTAGGAAGTTGTTGGGTATTTTTTCCCTCTTTGCTTAGAGAGCTCCCTTATGTCCTAGGGCAGGTTTTGGAGTCTAGATGTCTTTTTATTAATAAAGAGGTTTCCCCCTCTTAGGCTTCCTGGGAATTGCAAGGCATTTTCTCATGAATTTTTGTGCCATGACATCTGACAACATAAAAAAAAAAACAATATATACATATATATAAAAAACCAGCCGTGTGTTCCTTGGCTTCACCCACCATGGCTGGTTGCCATAGTCATTTGTTGGCTTGAAGAGCTGCTTGAAGGACTTGACAAGATCATAGAAATCCCCTTTCTGTCACGCGTCCTCTGGGAGAAAGTTCTTTCAAGGCTAAACACCTCAGAATAATCCAGAATAGAGGAATTCTTTCACAGATCTACCATTTTAAATAGACCTCACTGTCTTTTCTTGGGAAGGAAAAATGACAGTCCCCTAATATCTCCATCATTGCAAATACATGTGATACAAGCCTTTTTTAATAGCTGGACTAACCCTGTTAGTTTTTGAAACTCTTCTTGCTCTAATTGTCAGGAAACCTTTTACAGCTCTGTAAGAGTCAAGCACTAGGGTTTTCCCAAGCAGAGTTGTGCCAAGACATTAAGACCCTAATTCCCCCCACATTACGCAACTGTTAATTGGGAAAGATCAGCAGCAGACAGCTCACTTTGGGACATTCAATCCCCACTTCTTGTAGCAGCACGTATAATCTTTGGGAGATGGTTCATGGACTCTCTGCTTGCAATACTTGGCAGCTCCCAAGCAGCTGCTGGGCTGGGAAGAAGTCTTGCTGATTGTCAACCTCAAGGGTTTAAGCAAATATGCCTGAAACATCTATTTGTGGAAAGAAAAACTCCCGGCATTCTTGCAGCACCAAGTCCTGGGAACAAGCAGGAATTTCAGAGATCTATACCAGCATGACCCTGAGCATCACAGGGTGTTTCTGCAGTTTGTGTCAGGCAGAAAGACTAAATCTGTGGGTTTTGTGTACTACAGTCACCAAAGGATCCTTGTCAGGATGACTGTGGCTGTAGGATTGAAAGCATCAAGAGGATAATCTGAGAGAAACAGAGAGCTGAGAGGGGAGCTCATCAGTGCCTGCCAGTATCTGCAGGGAGGTGCCAGGGGATGGACCCAGGCTCCGCTCTGTGGTGCAGAGCAGTAGGATAAGGGCAGGGGGCCCAAACTGAGGCATAGTGAGGAAGAACTGCTTTACTGTGCAGGGACTGAGTGCAGGAACAGATCACCCAGAGTGGAGTGGAGTCTCCCTTCCTGGAGACATTGCTAACCCATCTAGACACCCATGTGCTCTGGCATGACCCAGCTTAAGCAAGGAGGTGGGACCAGATAACCCACCCTGTGATTCCTTCCAAACTGACCCATTCTGTGCCAGAAAACTCCTCACTGGCAAGCTACAGGAATAACAGGTTATGCTGGTACTGCAGATGTAGAGGAAAAGGAAACAGAACAAGACCAACAAAGCCAATTTTCCCAGTGAATCAGGTTAGATAGGTCACTGTTTGACCTAGACTAATGTAAAAGTGAAGCTTGGTTATTCTGCAACCAAGTGAGCCTATAGTGTCCTCTGAGATCAGATCGTGGCTCCAATCTTCAGCTTTGTGGATAGCCTAGACCAGTAGGTTACTGGAATAATAGAAAGCATGTAAAATGAGAAATCTTCCAGAAAATGTGCATGTGTTTTGGGATTAATTCTCTCCTGGTTTTGCTTCAGCTCTTCAGGTTTGCACGTCCGTCAGCATCCAGTCCTACATCTCCTGTCCTTTGATGCTTTCAGAGTTTTTTGCAATATTGTCACAGCAGCTGGTAGTAATAATGTGAAACCTCCTCACACCAACCCCTGTACAGCCCTAATGGCCCTGTTCTCACTGGAGGGATCATCTACATGATTCCATCCACGGGAGAGTAGAATCAGGCTCCTTAATGTGCATGAAATTCGAAACATCTTTATTTTATTTTCCTTTTATTTAGCAGTAATGTCAAATATAAATGGGAATCAGGTCTGTAGTAAGCACCTGAAAGTTAGGAAAAAAGATATTTTTCTAAATTGTGGTCTTATTTGTCTGTCTTGCTGCAAAATGAAAGTCTTTGAGAGCTGCTTAACAACTATTTAATTACTTGCTTCTAAGGTTCAAATAACTAAGTGAAGTCAAACAAAAAAAAAGAAGGAAAATTAATAATAAAAATAATAAATCTTTCCATGTCTTGCTAACTGAAAAGAAAAAAAAAACCAAAACAAGACACCTGATGGATCCAGCTTCAAAACCAGTTTCTGATGTGACACAACCTTTCCTAAGCACATTTAGGTCTGTTGCTGCTAATAGCATCAAAACTGTTAAAATGGATTTAAGGGCATAAACTGTTGTTGCTACAGAAATAGCAGTAAGCAAGTAATTAAAATGCACAACCTTCTTAGGGGAATGGAAAACATTGCAAGATACAGATGTAAGTCATTCTTTCTAACTGCAATAGTCCGTGTTTAAAACAGATTTTGGACTTAAAATTCATCAATCTTCTGTAATGAAATGAGAGTGGGCTTTGGTATTGAGAACCTAAGCTATTCTTTAGGCTTCACTGACAGAAACCAAACGAAAACCAGGCAAAAACTCCTTGCTAAAAGTGAGTCCATCTGGGGCTGGGAGGTAACAAGAATAGTCTACATCATGGGGAAACGCTGAAGGCCAGCCAGGACATCAGCAGGTAGATCATGCTTCCACAGCAAATTTGAGTCATCAAAACCCTTTCCTCTCCCAGGAGGAAGATTGGGCAACAGTATGGCCACTTGCTCTTTGGAATTATGACTATAAACCCTGGGGATTGACACGTATCTCATAGACAGGAGGGAAGTTTCTGCATATCAGCATGAGCTTACTTCCACCTCATTATTCCCTCAGAATGGGTGCTTCCATCCAGGCAATTACTTGAGATCTTTTGACTGAAATGTGGGCACACAGGTCTTTCCCCCCAAGCTTATGTTACATTTCCAGGACACTATAAGCATGGTCTGGAATTTGTTATCGATAAGTGCAGAATAAAATTGTGCAAATTTTTTTTTTTTTCATGTTGACCTTGATCTTTTTTCCTCTCTGTTACCCTTGATTGCCTGTTGGTTGTCTTCCATTACTCTTGTAACGACAGAAGAAGAGGGAACAGCTATTAACATTGATATGTGAAGTAAAGGTCAGGTTGCAGAGGATGAGGAGGTGGGAGGGAGGCAATGGTGTTGGAAGGCAGCAAAAAGGATATTATTTTGGCACAGTGTATAATCCATTTGTGGCTCGTCTCCCTCATACTTATGAGGCCTGAAATTTGTTAGGATTCCATTTCTAAGGCTAATGAAATTCTTCGCAACTGAAGGATCAGGAAAGAAAAAAAAATCGTGTTTATAAAATCAGGGTAGAAGCCAAACAATTTTGGGGGCAGCATAGGGTGGAATTTGGCTCCCTCTCAGCATTTTTTTGCAGTTTTTTTCCTCTGGAATAACTTGCACCTTCCTCTGAAGGGCTTGTATTGGTTGTTGTCTGATCATGCCAGACACATCACTGGTCCAGTCTGGGTTCCTGTAATTGTCTGTTTATTTAGGACTTGGTTTCAGTTGCAGTGATTTGGAGCAGAGATGTTACTTTGGTTTCAGAATTAAAGATTCTGAATAAATTAATTTGATCTGTCTGCTTGACTTTTTCTGTTGGACTGCCCATCACTAGGCAGTCTGGAAAGCAGAGGAATGGCAATACCCACACTGTTCCCTATCCTGGAGAGGGAGCCCCTTTTCCATTGGCAACTTTACACCAAGGAGGCCAATTTATCAAGGAAAGGAGAGCATTCTGGTTCACTCTCACACACAGAGCTTTACTACATGCAGAGCCTACATCCTTCCAGGAAACCATTGTGGAGCCTGGAACTGTCCTAAGCAAACCAGGAGACTTGGTCATATTGAACTCTAATACTGAATTTTTCCACTGTAGCTCAATTCCACTCTGACTTGCCAAAAGTTTCAATCACTGGTTTCTTGTTTTCATGCTTTTATTCTGCAGTGCTCTTGACTGTAGTAAAGAGTAATTAAAAAATATATGAATATAACAGAGCAGAGGATTATAAACCAGGGCAATATTTGTTCAAAAATTGCATATGTCGAGGGATTTGAAACCATTGTACAGCCATTAGTGAACTCTGCCTGACAATTAATTGATAGGGTCGGAAATCATTATTTTAAAGATCTACTGCAGTGGTTAGCTGCTGGGTGAAAATAAATATCCCTTTATTTCTTGGTAAAGGCAGATGAATAAATCTATTACACATACAGGGTACTTTAAAATCTCTCTGCCTAGTAGCTGGTAAGAGGTCAAAATCAGGTTTCCTAACTGCTAGTGTTTGGCCAAAGACGTGTACAGGGTGTTAATTTAGCTCAAAGATGTCTGGGTAAATCTATAGGAAGGAAGTTTGCAGACAGGAAGGAGGGGTGTGGATGGGAAAGGCTTGCCCTGTGCTGGGCTGCATTGAATGCAGTCTCAAATCGCAGCACATGGATAAGAAAGAATTTAGAAATTAATGTGCAATCTTAAGAATTAAATTCTCTATCGAGCGACCTTAGTCTGGCAGCTGTTCTGGAGCTGATAAGGAAAGGACCGGCTGAAACGTTCCCATGGAAGGCTCCGGTCCCTGGCTGGCATTACACGAGCTGCAGAACATGAATCAGAGTCTAATTCTGTCAGTCAGTGATAGGGCCTGTGAGGCACTGGCCTGTGCCTCAGCTGAACAATATGCTCCTTGAGTTATGAGAATCGTGGAGCCTCTTTTGCTTTTTTTGCCCTTTTTTTTTCCCCTTTTTTCCCCCCTCCTTCAGCCTGTTTTTCCCACACTGCCTCCTGCCCCTTTCATTCCAGAGCATGCAGTGCACCAGTGGAGTGTGCATTAGCTCATGTGTGTGGTGTATCAGGGTGCATTTGGACATGGCTGAGCAGAGCCCTGGACTCGCTCCCGGTGTGTGGGAGCAGCCCAGTGCCACAGCACACACTGACTGTGCTTCTGGCAGCTGGGTTCCACGGGTAACAAAACCATGTGTCCTGGCTTTTGGGTGGGCAAATCTTAACAAGCTCAGTTTGCACAGGCAGTGGGTTGGAAGTGGATCTCCTCCCCCTTTTCCCTGTTTTTCCAGCCAACCCAGGGCCGGTGTTATCGGGCCAGCCAGGCTTTCATCGCGGGTGACAGAGCAAACATCACTGCGGTGACAGAGTGAAAATGCTGGGGGAGAAATCACTTGGTTTACTTTAACCTCACAGAAACTAAACTGTATGAAACTGAAAGTATTCAATTTACTCTGCCTGAAGCCAAATGCCAGAGACACATTAGAACATCTGTTTGCGTTTATAACCTGATTGACTTTGCCAATGATAAAATGGATTTTAATACGATAATTTGAGTGCCCAGAGAAGTGGTATTAAATAGTTTGCTATTTTTGCCCTGGGTCACTAATCATTTGAGTTTTAATCCAAAGCTCCTTGAAGTCAAAGGGTATTTTCTTGCTGTCAGGCTTTGGGTGAAGTACATTTCTTCCTGAGGGCCATATAAATGTACTCGAACACATCGTTGTTAGCACAGCAGTTCTGCTTGGTAAGGATTCAAGCTGAACAGAATTTCTGGTGAGGTTTCAACATTTCTGACTTCCTCTGTTTTAAAAGAATTAAAATACACAAAGCAGAAACCATGGCATGTAATCTTACTTTACATAAAAACACTTAATTAGGGAAAATAGAGAAACATCATTTTAGTTTGCTTCAATGTTGGATGAAGGTCAGTAATCAACTCATAATCAATTATCTAATCCTCTTTCAGTAAGAAAGCAGGCTGAAAATCCCATCAAAAGGCCTTTCTCCAAATATGCTTGCTTCAATCTGTTATTCTCTTCTGGATCAAAGAAGATGAATGAATTGTACCACATCTTGGGCCTAGTTCTGAAGGTGTTTGGATTAGCAGTGAATCATCATAACATAATGGAAATAGAGGCTTAATGTGAGGTTCTTCAGACAGGTTTTTGGTTACCAGTTAGAGTTATATATATATATATAAATATATGTATATATAGTAGTAAGAGCACTTTATACAGGTGCTGTTCTGTAAGGGTAAGCTGATACCCAAATGCTGCACCACAGAAACCCCCACCTCTCCTTACCAGAACCATCTGCAAATGAAGTTTCCCAAATGCTGATAGGGATGGTTGAGTGTGAGAATGTGTGATGCTGGAAGCTGGGTTTGCAGCCTTGCAAGGCAGAGTACCACAGGTATTTGGTTGGTTTTCCTTGGCAGAGTATGTCTGCTTAGAATGTGGGGTTAATGGAGGTGTCCAGCTCAGAGCAATGGGCTGTATTTTCCATTCAAATGTTCATGAGTTTGTATGGCATAGGAGAGATTTGGGACTACTCTTATCTGAATTCTGAGCACAAGGCAGAGATTGAATTTCTGATGGTTTAAAATAGGGCTGTAACTTCAGCTTGAGCTAAAATGTCAGAAATGCATCAAACTTTCTGGTCGAGAGGTGACAGGAGAATCTCTAGGCAGGTTATTACTCTCTAGTATTACACTGCACGTTAACCTTGACTTTCAGCTTCCCTTGTTTAGGACCAGGTTAAGTTTTTATAGCAAATGCTGTTAGCTAATGGTGTTGATGAAACTTTTTGATTAATGTGTTCAACTTCTTCCACTCTTTAGATCATTCATCAACAGAATTAATATGAATGGGAATTTCATGCATGAGTATTTGCCAAATAGTTCAGAAGATTTATTTTCAATGAATGAATTATTTGCAACCCGTGCATTTTGATTCTGATGTATGATTTTAATAGGCTAAAATCTTCTATTTTATTAATACTTTCTAAACAGTTATTCTGTAAAATGAAATATAAAAATGAATACTAGTTCTCTGAAAAGAAAAATGAGTATTGATCTAAATAAGTAGTTTAAGATGACTCATTATTTGTGATGCAAATAAACACAAAAAAAATAAGAGAATGCCTTTAAAACAAGATAATGTAAATCCAAATGAAATCAAGGCAAGTCAGGTAACTGAATCAGTTCTCTGACAAACATATATAATGATTAATAATAAGCCATTGAAAAATCTGGTCAATTCAGTGTCCTTGCTAACCAATATGTTTGGATGCTTGTGAGTTACCTCTCCTAACCAATGTCTGTGGCCACCTTTAATGCACAAGCTGGAATCACATGTCCTGCAGCTCAGCTTCCAGGCCCTTCATGTGGACAAGTTTTCCTCCTGGCTGGAGCCTGCCAGGCCTTCAGTACTACTTTAGCAGAGCTGGTGCCAAGCACTTTTTTGGTGCCATGAGTGTGAATGGATCTTTACAGGATCCAAGCCAGGGAAGCCCCACACAAGCTCTGCAGCAAAACCCATGGAAATCAGATTTTGATCAGGCTAAGACTTTAAAAGGAAACAATCTGGACACAAATAGTTTTCATTTTTTCCCCTTCCCCCTTTCTAACACGAGACATCCCTTCTCTTTTTCCCTGCATAGTTTGAGGGAAATGTCTCAATAAGCAATTACAGGATTTTCTCCAGTGAGCAGGGATCTCGCAGCATGATGTTTTTCATCTGGCATGTCTTTGTTGCTCTCATTGTGGGCTGTTGTGCTGAATAGAAGGCAGACATTACTCAGAATGGGAGCGGAGACTGTCTGTTTCTGAGTGCTGAGGCCTTATTTGCAATGTGTGCCTTGCCAGTGGAGCCTGCCTGTGCCTCTCTCCCATGCTGCAGCCCCAGCCCCTCACATGGGTGCTACAGGGCTGAGACAGTGCACAGGTCCTTTGCCTTCCAACAGGCACTAACACTGCACTTTTTACTGAGTACACCATGAACCAGTGAAAGAGGGAATTACTGAAACTCAATCAGCTTACCTGCTGCTCCTACAGAGCACGAAACTGAGGTTTCTGCCAAACATTTGGCAGAACAAGAGGTACACTTTCTTTTTTTGAACTGCAGTGGTTCTTGTTCCAATAGAAAATACATAAATGAAAAATGTGTAGCTAAATAAACCTTGAAACATTTTCACAGCACTTACACATGTGTCAGTCTGCATGAACTCTGGCCTTAGGTGCTCAGTTGGGTTAGCGTGAGCCATGCTCACATTGAGGATTTTGAGTCGTACAATGTGAATTGCACAACAGAAATACCCCAAACCAGAGAATCCAAAATGTTTTGCTCCCTCCTGTCACCTCTTGTCACCTGGGTTCATTCACACTTGGTGTTCTTCTTTCCATCTTTGGCCATGATAATGTGCCATTCATGAAAATGGCTGGCTTTACAGAATATAATCAGGATGTTGTGCTACAGGGAGAAATTGCACTTTGGTGCCGTTGTTCACTGGGACAGCCTGCTAATATAAAACAACCTCAAAGTGGAGAGAATTTGCCATGATGGCCAAAATTAGAAAATATGGGGATGGAAAAGTTATCAATCCCACCTCCCTTTCTCTGTCTTTTTTCCATTAAAATTCTTATTTAAGGCAATTTTAAAATAGACTCCCATTACAAAGGATAGATAGCCCTGGACCTTGTTTAAATCAAATTTGTGCATGCTGAGCTATGCTCTTATCTCTTATGAAAGAGTTCCTCTGCATCCAATATTTATTTGCAGCAAGAATACGTGCAGCGCATCATAGGGTGTGCATAACAAAAGAAAAAATACATAAAAATTGGCAGTTGTCTGAGTTAGCATCAAGCCAAATGCATGAAGGTGAAGCTCTGTCAGTGACCCAGGAGTGGGTGCAGCACACCCAGAGGGGATGTGTGTCCCAGCTGCCTCACACTTGTGAGGCATTGATATGAGCAGCAGCAATTCCTGTGACACTAATGACAGTCACACTGGAGTCTGCATTTAGTGCTTTGACTCTTAGGAGCAATAGGCGATGGAATGAATCATGCTCTTGAAATATGTATATATTTTCTGATGTGCCTTATTGAAACCACAGATTCATTTTACTCAGGTCAGTGAATGGTGTCATATTTTTAACAAATCAATTTAGGATAAACCTGAAGAGTTGCATCAATTACAGCTACCGAAGGCAGTTGTCATTCAGACATCTCTAAGCTGCCCATATCTTTTTCAGAATATCTGAATTTTATCAACCCTTTGGCCTGGGCTGTTTCTCAGATAAGTCACTTCATCAGTGTGATTAATTTAGCTTGTGTGGAGGTGTTGAACATAAACTTTTTTCATAAAATGCTTGAAGACCTTAAAAATGCTATCCAGGAAAAAAGTATTACCCTAGGCAGCTTGAAAACCTGAAGCTGAATTCACTGTAGAGAGAGGACACATCTACTTCTTGCAGAGGCCAGTGAAGCAGGCAATGTCTAATAAAAATCCCAAGTACAGGACTTGGATTTAACTCAGGCTGCAGTGATTAATGGTTTAAGGATCCTGGCTCAGTCCCTGGTGCTAGGCATGGTGAGAGACATCCTGCTGCTTAATAATCCTACAACTGAGCTGGATTTTGCTTGGCAAAATACAAGGTGTTGCAGATGATCTCATGTGCCCACCTTACTACCAAGTAGAAAGAAAAAAGTATAGGTTAAAGGTTATTTTAAATGATATTTGAGAATGTCAGAGTGCTATGGATGAAATACAATGCTTGTGGTGGGACTTAGCCTTTCTTTCTTAATGCTGAGGTGGAAGGAGCTGTATTTTTCACTGAGCTGGAGAATTTGAAGGACTAGCAGGAAGTGATGGCTACAGGATACAAAAGGGTGGGGGAATCCATGAAGTTTTATTGCTGTTCAGTAAAAATGATCACATTGCTCCCAAGTGGCAGAGCTGCATACATAGAATAGGTTTTCATCTGGCAAGCAACTTTGAAAATGCCATACCTGACTGTACATGATGCGTGTTTTGTCCCTGTCTTGCATCTGTGGTGCCTCAGTGCCTTCTCTTCTTTCTTCTCTTTTCCCCCTTTTCCTTTATTATGCAGACATTATTACTGGATGAGTACTGCATTAATTCAATTTATTTTAAGGTTTCTTTGCTAGAGATATTTATATGCTGACTATTCTCATATTGTATATTCTTTTTGTTAGAGATGGCACTGAATTCAGCTTATGAAGTTAATATTTCTGAACTTTACATTTTTAAATACCATGATTTTGCTTTTAGAGTTACTTGTGTGTGTCTCCATCTTAAGAGCTTAAAAAGCCCACCAAATTACTTTTCTTGTGAAGCTAACTGCACTTGGACTTTGGGTTTACCATGGATTCCCTTTCCCCATGCAAGCTGTATAATGAAGGCTGTGCAAAGCACCGTGCAGTTTGGATTCACGGAATCACACAAATTTGGTGTTAACACAGTATGAGAAACCCAGCAGAACAGTCCACCTCAGGATTTCCGTACTTTTCCTCCTGCTCAGCTGCTCTTTTGCCAGAAAGCCAGCTTTCTTCAGCCTTCCCTGTGACCCAGATCCCTTCCCTGTGGAGAGGGCCCTGGAAAACCCAGTCTGTTATTCTCCAGCACCATGGCTCTTCTTTACTGATGGAACTCATGAACTCATGATTTTGGCTGTTGGAAAACTTGACTTAGTTTCATTTTGGTTTGGCTGAAACCTTCCCGTCCTCCAATTAACGAACATGAGATTTTTCCTGAGATGTTTCCCTCCCATCTCGGGAGGGGAGAGGTGTCTTGAGTCTGTTGTTAGTCACTGGAGTAGGAGAGGGGAAAGCTGTGCACTGCAATTCTCTTTCCATTACAGACTTGCAGGGTGTGATTTTTCCCCTTCTCTTTTGGAAACTGAAGAGTTCATCCCTGCTTTTCCTTGGGGAAAGTGTCTTATGGTGAATATTTTAGAGCTGTTTCAGTGTTTCATGTTCAAACTTGGACAGATTAGAGCTTTTTGGTTTTCTTACCCGTGCTTGACATCACTTTGGCAATCAGAACTGCTTGGGCCAGCCTGTGAGAGAGTCTGTAGAGAATTCCTGCTGGAATGTTGTGCTACTCTGCTCTCTATTTTGTGATTCTTCCCGGCAAGATGTGTATTAGGAAAAATGTATTCCAGTTTCTTTGTAACTAGCAGTTTTATTATGTCTCATTAAAAAAAAGGAAAAAAAGGAAAAAGTAAAAGCAAAAAAACCTTCTATACTTTTATTGTGAATTCTGTAGTTCTTATACCTCAATTTCCTTAACCTAGCAAGCGCTTTTTTAACCAAAGCATCTCAGTTTTAGGGAAAAGATTTATATCTAAAGAGGTAAAATACAGAAGGGGAATAAGCACATGTTAAACATGTATTCACTGAGGGATTTTGAGGCTTGAGTTTTTGGGCCTTTCAAGGTCAGGAGCACTAGCACACCTTAAAAGAACTCATTTCAGTAAGGTCCATGAAGCATATATTTAATACTGCTTGCATCTCTGACAGTTTTTTAACCTTATATTCCCAATCAGCAACCATTTTCAGAGGTTTATAGGTAAAATAGTGTTGAAATCCAGCCAGGAAGTTACAGACTTGGACTGTTTTGGGCAAGAGAAGGGAGAAATTTTAGTGGCTGGTGGTCCACAGATAAAGCATTTTGCCAGTAATCACATTTTATTGGTTTGAATACGGATCTGAACTTCAGTCCCATATGAGTCATGGTCTCTAACATGGACAGTTTTCAGCTCAGATTCAACTTCTGATATTTAAACTTGAGTGCATACTTTGACAGAACATTGCAAAGATGAATATGTTTTTCAAGTTGAGGTTTCCAACTATTAATTTTACAGCCATACAATTTTGGGTAATATTTAAAAAGTCTAAAAGCTTAAAAGTGATGTGTCAAAGAATGTTGTTGTGGAGGTTTCTGAGAACAGGAAGTTTTTACAAGAATACTGATAAAGTGATTCTGTGTCCTTTTAATCCTTTTTCATGATTCAGTATAACTTTGGGGCTACTCGGGTAGAATAAATTGTATCCATTTGGTGAATTGAAATAATTCAGGCTCTTGGGGGGAAAAATAGATTTTCTGGCACAGTTTTCAAGATGCTGATTGCAGACAGTAGTGTGCCAAGTCAGGTTCTAGCATAGTAATGATCACTGCCTGTCTCCAGGGAATTTTTCTCAGGCTAAATTTCCAAGGCAGTTAACTACTTGGACTTCAGCAGGAATTCTAATAATCTCTGAACTCTACTGGAAATCAATAGGAATTCTGCCTGGCTTTGGATGCCTGTAAGAGCCTGAGCTGGTACTTTGGTGTGCTTCAGACACCTTTGTTAATCCATCCATTCTCTGTTCCAAAGTGCCCAGAAGTTTAGGGGTGTGCCCCAAAACAGACACCATGTTTTAGCCAGGAGACTGCTCCACTTCTGTGGTGGGAGAAGGGATGCTTAGATAAATAGTCTGTCAATTTGTTAAGCATGAAGGATCCATAAAAATGAAAGTTATTATTGTTGCAGCAGGAATTTCCCCACAGAAGAAACAAAACAGAACTGACTTTCATCCATAAAAATATTGCAAGTGTACCACTTGTTTGCCCCTCACCTCTGTTAGCCTGTTTTATGTAAGCCGTTCTCCTTTATGAGGGCTTAGACACAGAGCACGGGCGTGTTGATCCTTGCATCCACAGAAAAATTCTATGAGCTAAACACATGTTCTTGCCACTGGCATATTGCTGCTGTCCTGCCAAAACCCTCCTCCGTGCTTGGCTTCTGCGGCAGTGAGCATGGGTGGAGGAAGGAAGGAACAGCTGGAAGGCGATGATGGTTTCCTGATGCCCTGCCCCACCCGTGGCACAGGTTAGCTCAGTTCTGAGTCTCAGGCAGCTGGTAGAAATTCCCAGGAGACTCTCCATTCATCCCTTGCTTTATCTCCACCCAGTACCTGGCACACATCCTCTGCAGCAGGCGGCCCCTGCTGCTTCTGCTGCTGAAGGAATTGCTTTTCCCAGTTCCATCCTGCCTCCTTCAGCTCTTTCTCTCTTTGGGATGTTGCTTGGAAGAAGAAAAGACTCAGTTCTGTTCTTTGGATTTCAGGACAAATTTGATTTTAACAGGACTTGTGTGCATGGAGTTTTATCTGGAAGCCCAGGGGGCCCCGGCTGATTTATTCTAGTTATTTGAAGGGTGTTTCTGGAACTAATTCTGGTTAAAAAGTTGAGGTCCAAGAAGCGCAGAAAACTATTCACTGAGGAGGGGGAAAAAATGTGCTAGGAGATGCAGAATAAAATTTCCAAAGAACACTGTCTACCTCTGTCCTGCTGGAAAGTTCACCTTTCCCAACACAGAGGTTATCTCGAGCATTGAATGACAGATAAAGCTTGTTCCATTTAAAATATTCCTTGTGTTATCTGCCAACAATACACCCTGCCACAAATTTGTCAGCCATTTACAAGGCCAAATTCACAATCAGTCAATTTAGCCATCTGTAATGTCCCTTTGACTGGTAAATAAAGTGTTTCAATACCAACAAAGTGGTGAGACCAGTTTCACTGACTGATGCTGAACCATTTTATGGCCTAGCAGAAAGCAGAATGAATTCTGGATCAAAGGGTGACCAATGCTAAACCCAGGACTATAAGATGCAGTTATCTGATGTCCTGGTGAATGGTGAGCCACAAACAGAGCTATTGGCTGACATGCCTGGAAAGCAGTAGTACTACTAAACATCTGGAGGGTTTGACATACTCATGGTTGCCAGTAAATAATCCCTGGATCCAAAGCAATTCCTTTGGAGAAGCAGTTTGAGATATGGAGAATCTAAACAGTAATTGTGTGATGGAATGATGGACAATACCCTGATAAATCAGGGCTGTTTGTGCATTGCATAAATAATGAACAGGGTCATAGGAAAAGGGGGAAAAAGGGATCAGGTTGTAGCATTCAGTGACAGGAGTCAGCCATGGAGGGAGAGAGGGAGGTGAGAAGAGGCACCAAGTTGCAGCTCATCCCTCTGGAGCACCTACAAATGTAGCCCTTCATTCCTCACAGGGACCAACAGTAAAACCAACTGAGTGTGTTTGTGCAGCCAGGAAGAGAAATGTTTCTGCCCACTGAGGATTTAATGCAGATTTCATTGAGTTCCATCTAAATCTCCCAGTAACTGCTCAGAGACTGGGATCTGGCCTGCCAGCTGCCTGTTTACATCCCAACCTGCAAACATGAATCCACGAGCCCAAAGCAGTGCTTCACACTTCAGTGTTTACTCCCAGCCATTCTCAGACAGAGATTCTTTTTGATGAGCGCCCCAGTTATTTGCTTGCTGCAGCTTTCATCCTGTTTTCTGTGGCTGTCTTGTCTACTGGGTATCATGAACACACTGGCAGTGCTGCTGCTCTGTGTTGAGGACACCTTGGTCTGATTTTCTTCTCCTTTTTCCCCCTGCCAGCCCCATTTGAGGCTATCCTGGCCAATGTGCAGATGAAGTCAGTCTCGTGCACCTACACCAGCATTATTCTCTTGTATTACAGCCTCATACCCAAGGTATTCATAACGTAATTGAGGCTGCTGGGAGCCCTGCTGCACAAACCCATGGGGCTGGAGCTGCTTCCGTTTGGGTAAACCCTGTTGACAGGCAAAGGGTTGCTGCTTGTAGAGGCAGGTTCCTTGCCCCGGTGCACATAGTGCTGCAGATACATCATCAGATTAGTCAAATGTCTGTGAAAAGGAGCCTGTCTCCCAGGTTCCAGTTGCTCCCTGCCCGCCTTTGATATTCCTGTGCTTGCACAAGGAGTTTGACCATGCTGGCATTACGCAGGCCTGGCTCACAGAGAGCTCATTGTCTGTGTTCTTCTCCCAACAAAGCACTAAGGTGTGGGGCTTAAGCACAGGCGTGGGATGTGCTTCCCATCCAAATAATAAGAGATATTTGCTGCCTTTTAGCTGCAGTATCAATAACCTGGCAAGATAGCTTTTACTGAAAGGAAAAACAACTGCTCTATCCAGTATTTGGGGATACAGGTTTTACAGTTTAGAGCTGGAGGGCCACTGCTCAAACAGTGCAGAGGATAGGGGTTTCCTGTAAGGAGTCCTAGATTAATACATGCCCAAGTATTCATTAAATGTCCTGTAAGAATTAAAAAAAAAAACATTAAAAAAAACCAAAAAAACAAAAGCAACAACAACAGAAAAAAAAACCACAAAGAAATTATTTGATGATACTGATAGTGTTTTATGCACTCACAAAAAAGTGCCACAGAGAGATTCCAAGGTGTCCTTGTTATTGCAAACAGCACTTGCATTCACACAGTCCACTTCCTGGGCTTGTTTAGAAGGTGGGGTTTTTTTGGGTTTTTTTTTACCATGGAATTCTGCTATTTTTAAATTTTTTAAAACTTTTTTTTTGTAATATTTAATTCTAAATTGTCTTGATAAGATGTAATACTCATGCTGCATTTATTATTCTATCTCTATATCCCACTCTAAGTAACATTGTATTTAGAATTTAATGTTTTAAAGACAACACTTTTGAGGAAACCTTCATACTGAACAAAAGTTTTATTTTTTCCAGGTCAGAGCAGAACACATGTTTTGGAACACTGAAATTTCCCATGGGGCAGAGGTCCTGCTTTCCAACCAGCTCTTGTATATGGGCTATGAAATCTCCTTCTGATTTGCCCAAAGAGGACTTGGCTCATGATCCCTTCTGAAGTTTATTCAAGGGCAAAAGATGGGGTGATGATTGTGAAGAAATCTTATTTTGGTTCATTCCCAGAAGACCAAAGTAAAAGCCAGAAAAGAGCTTGATGCTGTCTCACCCACCAGCTGTCATTTCCAACCCAGATGCTCCACATCCCTTGCCAGCTTCTTGCTGGGGGAATGGGAGGAGGAAGGCAGGGCTCAAAAATAAAATAATTTAAAGACGAAGAAAAGGAAAGTTGAATATTGTTTGTGCAAACTATGATTTGTTGCAAAGTGGAACATAAATTGGAGCCCTTGGTAGCCACAGGAGTCATGTATTCCCAACATCATGACAAACTGTGTCCAGCTTTGCACATTAATAGAAGCATTTAATGATAAATCCTTTCTAGCTTATGGCTATGGGGATCTTTCCATTTCGTGTCTTGAGGAATATACATGTGTAGATACTTGTATGGTTCCCATCACTCCATTAACCAAGCACAGATTAACAGACCTGTCCTTGCAATGTTTGGGTGATAAAATGTTACCTCCTCTTTATGGATGCAAACCCAGAGACACGGAGATTTTTAAAGGCCTCATCCACAGCCTGGAGGCATTTCTGTGGGAATCTTTTCCTTGATTTCAATGGTTGTGGATCATGTCCTTAGAATCTTGTCTGAGGGAACTGCTGTGATGACTCAAACTGTTCATTGAGTGTTTGATTTTTTAATTTTTATTTTTTTTTCGTCCAGCAGCAAAATCTGATTATTCATTTTCTACAGTATCTATAATACTATGTTTTAAACTCATAGCTTTGCTCTTAGTGCATTTCCTCTCAATAGAAATAGAGCAGAACAATAGCTCAGGTCATTATCTTTCAAACTTTGTCAGTTATAGTACAGTGCCTAAAAATATTGAAATATTTCAAAAATTGCTTGTCCTGGCTGGCCTCAAAGCCTGGATGTGTAAGGATAGATCATGATTAGGATAAAAGTCACTGTGCTCTTTCTCTTTTTCTGCATATCATGAGTCTAGATACTTTTTCAAAACCACTATTAAGTTTACTATAAATACTTGATCAAGGAATTTATATTAAAATTATGCAAGAAGACAAATATTTGTTGTCCCTAGCACTGGAAATTCAAATTAGTTGCTTTATAAAATACTGGGTTACCAGTACAGCTTGCATTCAATCTTTAATAGGTTGTCTAAAATGTGGTTCCTTGATGAAAGCTGGAGCAATCCTGATCTTTTCCTGGTCTTTGAGCTTTGCTGTGTTTAGATGTTGTCAGCTCTTATGTGAGTGTGAAGTGATGCACAGCGAGTAGTAGTGACAGCCCACGAGTAATAACTGAATGCAAAGGCTCCAGACTGAAGGGATTTCACCTGATATAGAGGAGTTTTAATTAGAACTAATGGGGTAAAACTGAGAAAAAGGCTTATGCAGGCTGACTGTCAGGAAAACCTTCCTGGCAGTGAAAGCTGTCATGGTATGTTCTCCCAAAGGAAGCAGTAGTAGCAATCTGTGGAAGTTAAATCACAAAAAAAAAAATAGATTGTAAAGATGGAACTATTTTTGGGCTATGAGGACTGGTTGATTTGAGTGCAAAGCTCATTACTAAGCTTCTTCCTCCTCAGAGTCCCACGATTAATTTTATTTTCCTGAGCATACCATAGAATTATAGCTTGGTTTGGGACAATAAACCAAAATTCATAGGCCTGGGAAAAAATTATTTATCTGTTCCATCATTCCATGTTTATAATGTTCATTTAGGTAACTTGAAAAAAATCCCATATAAACATTTTCATGGTTATTTCAATTTTTCATGCATATTAATTCATAAAAATGAACTAATTCCTCTGTGGCACTGAGACTTTGTACCATGTGTGCTCAATGTTACAGACTAGACCAAAGAGAGAGATTGTTTCTTCAGCTCCATATGAACTGTGGTAGAACCCCCTTCAAATGCTGACCTCGGCACTAAACCAGACATTTCCAGTGAGGTAACTGCTCCGGAGTGGGCCACAATGAAGCAGCAGTGACCAAGCAGTGTTTTCAGCATTCACCAGGTTCCTTCTTTCGTGCCCCAGATGCCTGAGGAGTGGTAAAACCGAGACTCTGACTGTGACAAATGGTATCTATCCCTACAGGGTGCAAAATGAAATGGTTCTGCTTTGTGAAGCTGCATTGTGAGCTCTTGGCTGAGACTATGATGGAAACAATTCCAGAGAAAAAAGCCCCAGAGAAAAGAAATGCTAAAGATGTCTTCATTACCTATGCAGATGAGAGAGTTTCCTTTTGAAAACAGAGAATCCCTGCTTGATTTCTCTTGGTTTGGAAGTTAGAGACCAGTTGTTCCAGCTGGAGTTATGAGATATTTTAGTGGGGGCATATATTTATACAATATGCAGTTTCAGTGACACTTGGAGTGAAGCATTTGGGGGTTATGGAAAACAAATTATGTGCAGGAATAATGATTTATCTGTGTGACATTTCAGCATCATATGTTAGACCTTTCTTTAAAATCATGCACTGAAAACTGTGTTTGTCATTCCACATTTCTAATAGGAAACACTTCATAGAAAGCAAACCCTGTTCCTTTGGAATGTCATATAATCAACTTGTTCTACCTACCCCAAGTTCTATGCCATTGATCTTATGCTTTCCATTAGTATTTTCAGCCTTATTTTTTCCTTTGGTAGCACATCCCCTTTGTCCTCTTCAGCAATTAGCAAAAATTCAGTAATTTCTATGCCAGGACTATAAAACAGACACAGTATCTTAATTTGAGAAGTCACAAAGCTGCTCATGTTGTGCATCAAGCACTGAGATCTTTGGGCATGGCATTACAATATTCTGTTCTCCTCTATTCTACCACAACCACTTCATGGCGCTCTTCTGTCTCATGGAATGAGAAAAAAAAAAAAAAGAAAGAAAAAAAGGAGGGGACTTCTGAAATCTGGGATCCTGTTTGCATTTGCCCAGATTTGCTGATTTCCCATATGCATATGGGAACATACATTGACTGTGCAAGAACTGAATGTCCTTGTGACTCTGTCCCTGGGGGACCATGGTGAGACTTCTGGTAACACTGCAAATCAGGATCTATGGAACAAAATGCTGGATTTTGTCTTAGCACTATTAAAAGAAATAACATTTTAATGATATGTGCTATTGGCGTAATCCTTCCAAAATGGACAATGATTTATATATTTCATGCGAGGACAGGATTCCTTAGGGGATGACTCATTGTTTTAGTCTGGAATCATTCCAGTGGGAACCTTTTTCAGAACTGGTTGATACATACCTTACATGGTCTTAGTTTGGGATTTTTTTTTTTTGTCCTTCATATTGTCTGATATGTGTGCATGGCCTATTAAAATTAAACTGTCTCTTTCCCTTCCGAGTCAAATCCAGTTTGTATTTACCAAGACCTTTTATGGAGAGGGTAGTACGTGTGTGTATATATATGTATAAGAAATACATGTATACATAAATGTATTTATGCATGTACATATACAGGGGAGAAAAAAGAGCTGGATCTATTGCAAAGGCAGTGTTTATTTTTTAGTAAAGGGGTGAATTTTTCTTTAAGCACATCTTTTCACATCTTAGTTTGACCCAAAGACAACAATTGCCAGCATAACTGCTTCCATTTATAGAAATAATTCCATACCATAGCTTGTGGGACTACACGGATGCTGTGGCCTCTGAACACTGAATTAACAGCCAGTGGGAGCAGGACAGAATTGGATCATATGATCTGGGAACAGACTGTCTTCACTCGCACTCCTGGTCTTGGTGGCACATTTTGTCCCCTTTTTGAATTGATGTTGCCACTGTTATGGATCAGTGGAGTCAAGACACTTCTGTAGCATGGACAATAAGGAACTGGGAAGCAGAGTTGCCCTGGAGAGTCCCCTAAAGTGTTCCAGTAAAGGGCTTACTGCATCCAGGATTTAAGGTCATCTCCATCAGTTGCTCTTTCTGAAGATAGGTCAAATATTTGCCTTTCTTTGGTCACTGAAGACCTCCCTTTGTCTCCATAACTTTACCATCAACGATAAGAAAGTATCACTGCCATGCCACCTGTGGTCTCTGCACTCTTGCCTCCTTCCCTTCTGGTAGAATGGGGATCGAATTTCTTAAGAGATCCCTGACTTTGCTTTGATTGCTTAGAACTTCTTCTGCCTTTGAGTTGTATTTGGGAGTGAAAAGGCTGAGTAGACCTTTCTGGTGAAACCTGAGGCACAGAAAACATTGTGTGCCTCAGCCTTACCTGGGTGAGCTGTTGTAAAGTTCACCCATCACTTCTGATGGCTGAACATTTTCCTTTTCTTCCTTCTGCTATTGAGGTGATTCTAGAAGTTCTTGTAGTTTTTAACATGCAGTTTGGACTCTTTGCCTTTACTAAAAGCATCCTTTTGTGCCTGAGAAATGTTTCTGCATTTGTCCTTTGTAGCCTATCCTTGCCTCTGTCATCTGTGTATGGCTTTTTGCACTGGAGCTCTATCAGGATTTCCCAGTTTAGCCAAGCTGCTCTGCTGATATGCAGAGCACAGGGGTGGGGCTTTCTCATGCTGAGAAGAGCATGACCCTGGAGACAATCTCAGTCTTTCAGAACCCACAGGATGCCCCCCACCAGTTCCCTACAACAGGCACCATCTGCTTTCCTAAAATTCAGGGTCTGTCCTCTGCCACTTGCTTTCCTTGTGTTCCTCAGAATCTTGAGTTCTGCTGGATATTAGTGAAAGCCAAAGGTGATTCTTTTGCATGCGGGCCAAAATGGTTAAAGTTCAATTAAAACACTTTGAATATCAGTTGCAAATGTCAGATTTTTGTACTAAGTTCTTCCTGTGCATCACATTACACTGGTAGTGCTGGGTTAATGGTAGAACTTGATCTTAAAGGTGCCTTCCAACCTTGATGATTCTAAGATCATGGAAAACAGTGACTGAGGAAGAGAAATTTGAAGAATCCATTCCAAAAGACACATCCAAAACCGTAGTGTCAGCCAAACAGTCCTAACTATGAAAAGATTTCCAGTTTTGGGGACCAAAGTATCAAGACAGCAGGTTATGAGATTTCATGCTACATGATTCAAGTTTAGAAGGTTTCATCATCACCAGGTCTGTATGAGAACCCCAGCCCTGATTTGGTCATGAAACCAAACTCCAAACCACCAGCTAAACTTAATTTAGATCTGAATCTGAGCACCCACTTCCTTTTCTTCATTTCCAATCAAAACAGGTTTCAGTTTTGGTTGGTTTGAATTCTTGATGAAATCTCTTGTTGGTTATTGTTGACTTTTTCTCCCATCACTGTCTGTGATCTCAAAAAACCTCCAAACAAACAAACAAATGAAAATCTCAAACCCAAAAACAATCCCCCCTCCTCTTCACAGGACACATATTTCAATTAACCAAAACTACTGTCAACAAGTGAAAGTATGGCAAAACAGTGGTGGTTTCCTAGCCCTTGTTTTTATAGTTATTAATTATATTTGGTTTTGGTCCTAAAATGACATGTAAATATTTCATAAATCAGGTGAATTTGTTGTTTTTATAATCACATTTTATTGGATAAATGGCAGAGTATATTTAAGTGGGCATAAATTCTACCCAAGTATTTTAAGTGCTTGTGTTAGCAGTCTGTTGCAGATGTGTTTATTAAATCTGGCACAAGATAAGGATTAAAAACTTGTTCTTCCCTCCAAGCACTATGCCTTAAAAAGCAAATCTTGGGAAAACTAACACACATCTGATTTAAGGCTCAGTTTTGAGTATAAATCCTAATGACTTCATTTAAATGAGTAAGAGAATTGGACAGTCAATATAGAAATAGATTTATTGATCTTGTTCAGGTTTGTATGCCCTTATGGAAATCTCAGATGCCTTTAAAGCATATTAATTATAGGAATTGAAAGCCAAGTCCAACTTGGATTTTGTCTCTGATCTTATTGCTGCCAAGCACCTTTATTTTCAGACATTTCTATCTGTCTCAAATGAGCACCTGTCATGAGCTTCGTAGAAAAAATGCATATGTGCTTTTTCTTCCTTTTTTTTATGTGGTCATGCAAATAAATAGAACAATTGGTAACTAAAAATTTCATGGTGTTCCCTTTGGAAACAGTGAAATGGATGCTCTAGAGGTAGTCAGCCCCTCAGACTGACACCCCTGAAATACCCAAAAGGTGTTCTCTTTGAACATATTTGTTTGAGCATGAGTAGTGCAATGGAGAGGAACAAAATCCTGAATTGCAGAAATAGGTAGGTAAGATATGTAATGTAACACACCACAGGAAATCATGTGGAAACCCACAGTGCCAATCTGTTTAAAGGATTAAATAGATTTGGACCCTGTCTCTTCCCAAAGCAAGTGAAAGAAGCTAGCAAGATATGGCCAAAGTTTTGTCTTATTCACTGTGGGGAAGGAGGGACTTTGGGCTGGACAACAATAGAGAATTAGTCTATGGTGTGAGGATATCATAATGACTGGAGGTGGAGAGGGGAATCTGGAACTTCTGGTGGTTCTCAGTGGGGTGCAGCTTAACCACCTCCCTTTACTTCCTAATACACCATGTAAGCCTCACACACAACAGTCTTAGCATGAAATGTTAACATTTTATTACTCAGGGCAGAGGAAGCAGCTGTTCTTTTGGGCTCTGTTCTGATCTGTGCTTTGAGCGAACCATCCTTTAGCTTGGTGGAATTTGGTGAGCAAAACCAGAGCCCGTGCAGGGCTGCCAGGATCTGCTGCCCAGATGGAGGCACAGAAAACAGGGAGCCTACGATTTGTTTGACATGACAAATTCACCAGCACTAGAAAGCGTTTTTTAAAAATGATGATTTTTAGGGAGTCAGACAGTGTTTACATACACAATACTAGTCTGTATGCAGACAGAGGCTGGCATTATGCCAGATGCCTACAAATTCAGAGCCCCATCCTCAGCTGGTATGTATCACTGTATCTCCATTGACTTCAATGAATTGGCGCCAGTTTACATTAACTGAGGAGCTGTTGCATTATGTGGAACGATTTCTTTCCCTCTCTTCCTTTTTTTTTTTTTTTTATTATGAAAAGCATGGAAATGTCATTCTTGGTAGCTCACAGGACCCTTATTTGGGAAACCTTCCTCTTCTTTGATATTCTTTGTTTTCTCTTTAGATGATTTCTATTTCTACCAAATTTAAGATACATTCATGCTAATTTTCTGAAGGTAGTATGTTGGGGGTGTCTTATGCTTCTTGACCTGTCCCTGAGGGGCTCACATAGAATTTTGTAAGTTGAAATCTCAGAGCGATAGGGTAATAATTCCTCAGCCTTTGATTAAAATATGCATTCTATCACTGAAGTGGCATCCCTTTCACATTGCTGTGATACATAAGCACGTCCCACAAAAGAGCAATCAGATGAATATTTTTGCTCATTTCCCAGGAGCTCATGGAAGCAGTGGCTGAAGGGAGACTGATCACCAAAAGCAGCAGAAAAAAGATTCTTCTCCTTAATTAAAACTCTCTCAAGGCAATATATAATAAAATGAAAGCTGGCTCAGGCTGTGATGCTGTTGGCTGAAATGGGCAATGAAGTCTGTAATCAGCTGTGTCACACAGTGCTTTGGCCCAGGAAATGTACGATTATGTGTGTAGCTTCCACACCTGTTTTTTTATGTAGGAATAAGTCCAACCTGTGTAAATATTTCCTCTACACAAACACATGTTCACATGTCCATTCAGTATCCAGTGGGTCTCACAAAACAGAATCTTTCCTTTCCTGAACAGATTGAAGGATTCTAATCTAGTAACTGGTGTGTAATTGCTTAACGGATGTTTCATATTGGTTTTGAATTTCTTTTTAGAAACTTCTTTGAACTCTAAGGATCCTTTTCCCTAAGTTTTTCTTCCTTAATCATCATGTTGTTGTCTCTTATCCTTGAGAAGATGGATGCTTTGGATACCTTCTCTGTTCTGTGTAAAAAATCTGCTTTATCTTCACCTTTGCCATAACAGTTTTGGACATTTTCCAATTTTAAATGAACTTGTAGTAAGCAATGAGTGTTTGAAGGACTTCATGTCTAATATTGAATGAGTGTCTGAATTTTTCCTCCTAATCTTTTGTTGCTCTCTTACCTACCCTGTATTTTCTTATGCAGTCATCTTGAGTCACATACCCACAGTCTGGCCAGATGTTCAGAAGAGCTCTGCTTCTATTCTGGCATTTTAATAAGTAGCCAGATTTTGTAAAGTCCCTGCTGTGTGTCTGAAATCAGAGTTTCTGAGCAATGTAAACTCTTGAAAATTAATTAACGTGCCTAAATTGGAGAGAATTTTTTTTTGAAAAGCAGGCTGAGATTAGGATTTTCTGAAGTACTCAAAATCTATGTAATATAATTTCCCTACTATAACTTGTCAACTTGAGGTATTGGCAGCCTTCTCACAAGTGTTGTGTTTTCCTTAAACCTTAAGTGCAAGGGAAAATTCCTAGATATAGGGAGGCATGGAAAAAAAGCAACTGTTGACAACACAACAATTCATTCATTTCCTAACATCACAGGTCACGTACTGTATTTTGAGTCAAACAATAAGGCCATTGTTTGCACGGGGAAACAAGCACAGTTTATGTAAAGGTTAAAAGACTGGAAAGGTTAAAGGCTGATTTGTTTTTGGCAAACTGTGGTTTGCTCCTCTCAGGTGAAATGGGGAGGTTTCATACTCTGGCACTTTGCAGAGGAGAGGGGAGGCAGCTGATGTTCTTTGCCAGATTTTATCCCAAAGCCTTCTTTTCCTTCATGACATTTTAATAGGTACAAGGAGGTTTTCAGTGTTCTAAAGGGGGGTGCAAGGATCAATATCCTTCACGTTCGGGTGAAACTGGCTGCTTAACCGCCCTTTGGAATCTTCTTTGGTTTTTCCACTGACAGGCAGCTTGGGTTGGGAATTTTTATTGAGTCATTCTCTAAAGCTTGTTTCTTAAGGGACTTTGGATCAGGACTTTTAATTCCCCAGCCACTTGGATTTATCAGCCTCTGAGAGGAATTATAAGGATCACTCCACATCAGAAATCGCTTGTGTCATGACTGATAAAGTGATATTAAAAGCTGCAGCAGTTGCCATCAATCAACTCCTATCATCTCTATCAGCTGTACTTGTCAAGTTCAACTGTTTTTCTTTCTAGAGTATCCTGCAAATGATATTTTATAGCCAGGCTAAAAAAAAAAAAAACCCCTTTCTTATTAGATACTGGCTTTGTTTTAGATTGAAATTTGAGAAAATAATTTAGAACTCCTAACTGGAAGTGAGGTATACAAGTATTTTTTAGTCAAAGGTGTGGGTGGAGAGAAGAGCTCAAATGTAATTGATGTTCATGCTAGCAAGCACTAAAAAAGAGCCTTTTAAAATATATGTGTATTGAAAAAAGTATAGGGAAGCCTGTAAGATACTAATTTTAAAATTTAGTGCTGATGTTGTTTGCACAATCATGTAAATGCAACAATTCTGTCATTAAGTTTGCAAAAACAAGTGCTCAAATTTTGGCAGCATGAAGCAGATTATTCCAAGACATTTAGGAGTCTAATTGTGTAGAGACACACAGGTTTCAGCAGTTGTTTGTTCAGGCTGGCTATTATTGGCTCTGCTTTTTAGCTCCAGTGGGATCTGAGAGTGTTGGCACAGAGGTTGTGGTGACTGGGAGTGGGGCTGTGGCCCAGCCTCATCCCTGATGGGCTACAGCTGTGCAGGACAGGTGAGCAATGTTGAAGGTAAGGAGCCATGGAGTGCCCAGGGGCACTGACCAACCACAGAAGGGAACAGAGGGCACACAGGTGCAATGCATGAACGTGAGGGTATAAAAGGTTGGGCTAAAGAACAAGAAGGGTAGATGCTTGCAGCCTCCTGAAGTGGAATGCTGTTAGTCTGTATGGGCAGATGCCTGAAACCTTCTGGTGAGGTATGGTGTTACTCTGCTTGGGTGAATGCTTAAAGCCTTCTCAAATTGTGTGGTGGTACTCTGTGTGTCCAGTGACATGTGCAGTGATATGAGAGTTCTCAGCATTTCTGAAAGTCAGCCTGCACTACTGCAGGTGTTAAAACAGGTACAGAAAACTTGGGTTGCTTTCCAGACTTGGCTTAGCACTTGGATATATCCAGTGTGCCATGTTCTTATACACAACACATTATAGGAATAAGAAAATGCACAGTTTAATAAACCTGGTTTAGACTTGCACCCGTGCTCCTGTCGTGCAGGGAGCAGTGAAATGATCTCCCTCTGTTCCAGCTGTATTTCCCACATACCACTGTCCCGTCCCACAACAGGTAAAAATAGAGCCAGGGCTTTGGAAGCTGGTCTTGCTGTGAGAATATGATGTGAAATTTCAGTATAATCCCACTGCAGCCATCTGTTTACACAGCCATGCTGTCCTGGGACAGAGAGTCACACGGATTGCAAGCATTCTTGTTGCGAGGAATCCGGCTCTGACAGGAATAGCTGATTCCCAAAGCTCAGCTCTGTCTAGAAAACTGGCTCTATTACCCGAGATCACGGCAGAGAGCAAGCACTCCTCCAGTTTACCATAGATTTACCATCAAAAGGAGCTTTCTTTTAGGAGTTGGAGTTCCCAGAGTGTGTTTTCCCAGGAATGTTTGGTTCAAAGCTGATGGGTAGGGCCTCGTTATCAGCGTGGAATGGTTTAGGTTGGGTCTATTCCAAATGTTCACAGTGCAGGGAAGTAGTTGGCCAAGTTCTTTTATGGATTCATCCTGGCTAATAATTCCTGCTGAAAAGGGGTTTTGGCATGTGTACTTCAAGTGTTGGTTTGGCACTGGGCAGCACCTTCCTGCTGTGGGTTGAACCCCATGTTTAAAGGTACCGTCAGAGACATTTGCTTTGGGGGACATGATACCACACAAATAACCAGAAAGCTACTGCCTTTAAATGCTATCTTTTATTGTCAAACCTCCTCTTTCAAAACAGAAACCTTCTGCGATTTCTCTGGTGGAGCACAGTGTGTTTGGTATGAAGGGGGGACTGCTGTACGTTAGCACACTCCACGTTTGGAGTATTGCCCCTCAGCCATACTCCTGCTGGGGAAAGACTACTCCACTAGAATAGTAGTTCAATGAAAATAAGGTTCTTAGCAGATGCTCAACCCCTACATAGCAATCATGCCTAATGTTTATTTTGCAGTGGTTACTGAGAGCTGTTGAGTCACTGACATCTGTGTTGAGAGTCTTGGTTATGGGCTTTTTTTTTTTATATAGTGCCATTTGATAAAGCCAAAATCTGATTCTCAATATCTGTTGTTTGTCGTCGACTTTTAGAGAACTCCCCTAAAAAAAGGCAGCATTAACGGGTTAGGGGCCAGTTAGCAAGGCCAGACAGAAACACCAGCAGGGTGTGTGAATTCTGACTGTTGCCTTCATACATGCAGAGGTCAAAAGGCTGTCACAGAATATGCAGATAGCCACCCTTAAATATTTGAAAAAAGCATAACTGTATTTTTAGCATGATCCTTGGTAACCCTCTGATCATTTTCAAAAATGACTAAGTGAATTAAGAATCTATATTCCATTGTTTTAATGTGATGGTATGCCAAAATTGTTTGAAAAGGTGGTTTAGGATTCTAACTTGTTTATCCATTGCTGGACACATTAGACAGTGTGCCTAAGGGAAGAATAGGGCTGAGTGAAGCAATCTGGGTGCAATTTTGAACTGTCACAGAGACTTTGTACTGCCTTGAATAAGTCCTGCAGTGATTGCCAGAGAAATGGATGTGAATTTATGGCTAATGCCCACACTTTCTATATTAGATTTTTGAAAACCCCCATTTACTTGTCATATAAGCCTGAAGGTGCCTCTCTTTCTGCTGATGAATTATCTGGGTATCTGCCCATTGACAGCACTGCTTGGCTCTCAATATTAGCATCAATTTAAGAACTCGTGACTCACCTCTCCTCCTGGGCTCTGGGGCCCAGCTTCTCTGTGTGTTCCCTGCATGGACAGGGGCTCCCCTCAAAGGCAGGAGAGAGCTGGCTCTCCAAAATCAAAGCTCAGTTTGCTGGTTTCAGAAGGAAAATAAACAGCCAGTAACCAATGTAGTGGGTATGGGATGGTTACTCATATGGTTCTTTCTGTTTCCTACCCTGGAGTCCATAATGTGCATTCTTGTGTCAAGAGCTACTGTTGATGCAGCACCACAATACCACAGAATTAAAAAGGAAGGAAAAAGAATCAATTAGATGCAATTATAATTAAAGTCTACTTACTGCAAGTTTGTTCTGGCTGATTGGACAAGCTGAATGAGAAATTTCTTGATCATGAAATTTTGTATCATGCCACCACATGTACAATCCTTTGTTTACACAGAAACCTCCATATTATGCTCTGTTTATTTTAAAAATCGAGTTCTATTTTTGCAATATAATGACATGCCAGTAAAACCAAAAGGAGCCATGGCTTATTCATTCACTCACAGCCTCCTTTTGTTACCATCTTTCCCCCTGGCAAATAAAATAGAAAGTCATGTATTCTAATAGGTTCATTTGTAAACTCATTGGATGTGGGCAAATGAGGGGCAAGTGAGGCAGCTGCATGATCAGGATTCCTGACTTCTGAAAGCAGATTTTTGGCAGTGGCAACCAAGTCTTTGGTTTGTTTTGGTTTGGCTGGTCTCTAATAAGGCCCTGATTTCCTCCTTGTTCTGGCTGCTGCTGAACTGCTGATGAGTCTGTAAGGGCACCTTGGGGTCATCTGGCTGAGGCTTTGTAGGAACTTGTGCATCCCAAAAGGGGCTGATTTCATTGGGTATTACCTGGTTCCCTTGAACAGGATAACCTGTCAGATGCTATTTTCCTGTAACTCCTAGACACTTCTGAGGACTTGCCAATGAAATCCACTGCTAGATTTTCCCACTGTGGTTTCATCTGTTCGTCTGAATTCCGGTCAAGATGCGGTGTCTTTCTCAAATGGCCACTTGGCTGAGCTGGGAGCTGTGGGGTTGATGTTTGAGCCAGTATCAGAGCTCTTCCACAGTGATATGGTTTAGGCTCCTTTGGTGCCAAGGATGAGTGGGCTAGGAGGTGTTATTTTTAGGAATTGCTGGAGACTGGATGCTAAGAAGTGCAAGCTCAGCACTCCAGAAAACCTCCAGCAGGATCCTGTCAAGGACTGGTAAGCCTGGATCTGCCTGTGATTTTACAAGCATTACTCTGAGAATGCTAATTTTCAACAGACCTGTATTTGTGTAGTGTTAGTTGTAAAGAAAAAAAAGAAAAAACATGGCAGAATTACTCTGTTAGACTACAGTGATTGTGTGCTTGCCCAGCTCCAGGTAGTGTGGGCCTTTGCCTTGTGAAACAACTCCATGTTTCAGAGGCTGGCACAATACGACTGCTGTGTTCAGAAGCCCAGGCTTCTTGGAGTTGCAAAGCACCATCCATTGAAGAGTAACAAGAGATCATGAGAAAGTTTGTGGGTGTTTACAAGAATTTGCAAATTTCCCATTCATTTTCTATGAGATACTCACACAGGCTGGCATTTCCTGACCCAAAAAAAAAAAAAAAAGAATGGGGGTGCTGGGAGGAAAAGAAAGCACTTGTCCTATCACCAATCATGCACTGATATACCACCATTCAGAGCTGCAAGAGGTACAGAAAGGCTCTGAGAGGGTCCATGTTGGTAATGGGAAAGATGCCCCTGTGTCTGCACCCAGACCAGTCTGGGATCTCGTGGCGTGCCAATGGATTGGATTGCTGTGGGCGTTTTGGAGATGAGGTGGTCTGTGGCACTGGCTCCTTCTGCATACTGCTGCTCTTGGAAGCCCAGATTGCATTTGCAGTTCCCAAGTTCAAACCTCAGCATACTGCACACCCACAGATTCCCACAGCTTGGGCCTGCAAAATGTGCACCCTAACAGAAACCTCCCAGTCCTCATGTGCTTTTTTGTCACCACTGCAGTGAGCAGCTTTGTTTTGAACAGAGGATGGAACATAGCTAATTTTCCCACTGTGATCTGGTCCCTCATGTGCTAAGCTTGGAGTGAACAAGTTTTATGTGATCCCACCCCCTTGACTGTCATTTGCAGTGGGACATTCAAGGCAACAGCACCTCTAAATTTCCTGGAAAATATTTTAGCCTTTTTGCCTGCCTGCCTCGGTTGTTCTTGTGAAAACAGGCACAGATTTTGCTCATTGCTCCTGAAGGAGTATCTTCACATGAATAACTCAATTAGTACAAACAATAACAACAACAATTTCACGCCTATTCTCTCTTCTTTACTCACCTCTGCTGGTTTAATATTCCTGAATATAACAGAGCATGTATTTAGTGATCAGTCACAAACCACAAATCCTTAATAACTTAGTAATTTGGGAACATCAATTAATGTTCACCAAAGTCCTTTTTAGTGAAATACAGGCCCATTGCTCTAAAGAACTGGAAACCTTAGTTAAAGGAGTAGAAAAAGGCTGGTGTGTAAGGGAAATAAAGTGGAGGAGCAGTGGCCAGAGCTGCAGAAACAATGACAGAAAACATCCAAGTGTTGTTTGTGAAACTCTGCTGCTCTGTGTCCCTTTCATGTGACTTTGCTCATGTTTTTAGCACAGTGGAGCTTGTTCTTTGCAAAGCACAGCCTTCTGCTCAGCTGAAGGACATATATAGTCCATCTGGGCCTGGGGACACTTCTGATGTTAACAACCAGAGGTGTTGGGATTTGTGAGATATTACAGCAGCACTTAGACTTGTTCAAGCTCAAAATCTGGAAAGAATACTTAGTTTATCCACAGCAAATAACTCAGCAAGTCTGTCACCAGTGCCCTCCTGGTCTGTGCAGATACTGCAGACAGCAATTCCTCTCTCTAGAAAGAGCCCATCAATAAAGGCCACCCATTCTTTCCCAGTGAAGATCACCAATCCTTCGGTTGTCACGACTCCTCCGAGCCCATTGTTCCCTACTTCCTTTCTCATATAATAATTCTGACTTCCGTGACCTTTCTGTCTGCTCCTCCAACATGGATTTTAGAGCACCTACCACAGAAACAAAACTGAATCTCAATGATTATTGGTCTTCATTCCTTTCACCCTAGATGGAGTTGCATTTTCCTTTCACTCCATTTCCATTTAGACTTTCTTTTCCAATTCCTTTAAACAGTCTGGCTTGGTTGCCCAGTTTGCAAAGGCGTCTTGTGTCCTTTACTGTGTTTTTCTCACACCCTTCTGAAAGCCACAGGGTCAAAACAATGCTTCTAATCTCATTTGAAATCCCTTGTGTACTTTGTTTAGTTATGTTTTTGTGCCAGTTTTTTTGACAGATTTTTTTCTTGTAAGTGGGTGTTGCAGTTTCTTCTCAGGGGTTGAAATTCTGGTTTCATAGACATCAATATAAAGCTTTAGTCAGATGAGGATTATGTAAAGGATCCTGAAAGAAGAAAGATTGTTATTGCCTCTTGTTCCCACATTTCTAGAGTTTTAGTAGACTCTATAGAATTTTGAGAAATAGGAAAAACATTCTAGGTAAAAGTACAGATAAGAGCAAAATTTCTTTTAGCCTGTTTCAGAAGCACGGATTTGAAGTTTTTTTCAGTTGTGTTGAACCACAGTGGATTTTTCCCTTAGCTTTAAATAGTACATTTGTTTTTTCTGCCATTCTGCCATCCTTGTTTATACTGAGTGTATTCCAAACCCCTCTGAAGTTAGTGGAAACACTCAGTGAACTCACCTCAGAGTTTCCCCTCCACCTGAAGTCAGAGGGAAATTAGAAATGCTGCCTGTGGCATAGGAGACTGAGGGTTTCAGGAAAGAGGGAAGTCTGCTCTTATTTTGTGCTCTTTTCCTCATTTGAGGGAATACTGCTTTATAAGGCTGTAACAGGACTCTGCTTGTGCTTCAGTAACTACATTAGCCCTCAATCTTGTTTTGGACTAATGGTAGATATTAAATCCATATTCTTCTGATTCTTGTAAAATAGCTAAAGGTGATAAAAGCCCAAATACATTAAATTATACTATTTACTCTTTTGAGCTTCAGTCTCCTTATGCTGCTTTTTAAATTATTTTCTGTTTAAAAAATAAATCCATCTGGAATAGGTAGATTATAGTCACTTTTACACCTCCCTCTGAACCATGCAGGAAAAAAATTGAGGTGATGCTTTGAGTACAAGCAGAGGTAAGAAATGGTGGTGGGGAACCAGCTATTTCTTGCTATATACCATGGAATTCTTATTTTGGACATTTGGCAAAAATTGCATAGTGGAAAAATAAACATCATCATTGTGAGCTCTCTCTTAACATGGACAAGAACAGGTAAGAAATTAGAAATCTAAAAAAAAAAAAAAGGCAGCAGCACTTTGACAGGATCATTCTTTTGTAACAGGAAACTCATTCCTAGCTAGAGCTGTGCATGAGACATCAGGCACTCCAAGCTGAATTTGTTGCACTAACTGTGCCCTGGGGGGTTGCTGACCAGCGAGGAGGATCAGCAGAAGAAACAATAAAGCATTTTTATTAGCCTTGAAGTCAGACCAGTGGGAATTTTCCAGAGAAGGGCCTACCCTAATTCTCTTTCATGAACTAACTTCCTCCAAACTGTTTGATAACAAGGGAAATGAAAACAATCAGAAGGCAGGGGGCAGAAAACCCTACTGTTTGTTAATTACATGGATGTTTGGGAGCTGTCAAAATGTGATAGCTCCACAGCATTCCTATCAACTACTGGCTATAAGTGGTTGTGGCTATCTTCAGGAAACTGCGCTGCTCTTTGGACCTAAACTGTATTTTGCCAATGACTTGCTGTGGAATAGTCTGGGTTGGAAGGGACCTTAAACACCCCATGGTTCCACCTTCACCTTCCACCAGACCAGGTTGCTGAAAGCTTCATCCAGTGTGGACTGAAACACCCCCAGGAATGGGGTAGTGTTCCACTTCCATCCACAGCTTCTCTGTGCTGTTCCAGTGTTTCACCACCCTCAGAGCAGAGAATTTCTTCCTCGTACCTAACTTAACCCTGCTTCTGCCAGTTTAGAGCCATTCTCCCTTGCCTTGCCACCTCATCATGATGATTATGGCAGCCAAAGGTCTCAGACAGAGCAAAGGCACTGTGCAAATGCGCACTGAGACACAGATTTCAACAGAAGAAGTGCTTTGAGTTATTACTTGTCTGATATTCTCACTGGTAGGGCTGTGGGCTGTGAGGCTGACAGAGACTGACAGTCTGCTGCTGTCAGGTCAAAGTGGTTTTGTTTCACTGTCCAGGAATGCTGCAGCAGCATCCCAGGTGAGGGATGATGGACATTTACTCAGTTTGCTGCCCTCTGCTTCATGCTCTGAGTATTTTAATCTGACAGAAATAAAGATTAGGGATCTCTGAGAGTGATATTGGCTGCTAAATAAAAGCACTTCTATAAACTTCTTTGAGTTTTTTCTTTTTTTTTCTTTTCTGTCTTTCTCTGGTCTGCTGTAAAAGCTAAAAGCCTAAACCCTTGATTTCAATGGGAAATAGATATGTGAATACCTTCAAAGATGTGACTTCAATGGGAAATAGATACATAAATACCTTTAAAGGTTTGATTTAATGCTTCATCTAATATGCACTGAAATAACAGCATGCTCTGAATTGATTCTGCTGAGCATACTCAGATCCTTTTAAACTAATGCTGCAGCCAAAGCTTTAGGCATTGCAGAAATGTGATTCTAAACCAAGGTTCTTAAGGTCACCTGGTTTTTAGGATTGTCTTGCAGTGAAGGTGAAACAATTTTTTTTTTTTAATCAAAGGCAAGAACTTCACAAGTACTTAAAAGTAGCATCAATGTTTCAACAAAACTTTTACTGCAACTGCTGACTTGAATTTGAGAGGCTCTCTTGTATATCAAAGCCAAGAGACTTAGCTTATGGGTACCTCTGTGTAATTTCTTGACATTGGGTTTTGAAGATGACCATCAGGATTTCAAAGCAATAAAGTTAATCTAACTGCACTATTCTCTCTTCAGTGTCTTTGCATGCTTAAAATAACCCAAAATTATTTCTGACTAAATATGCTAGTAAAAAAACTGGAAATAGTGCAGCTGATGAAATGAGGACAGGTTGGGCCAACTTTTTTTCTCTCCTTATAATTGCCAGTTATTGACTTCCTTTTTGTCAAGGTCACCAGAAAGCTATGGAAAACTTTATTCCAGGATATTTGGTTTACTGGCATTTCTTGAAGAAAAAGCATGAAATACGTGAAGAACTTGCAGAGTCTCTGCCCTCAAGTCTCTTTACAAGAAATTATTTTTGTGATTAGATGCTGGACCAAGCTCTTCTGCAATCTTTCCACTGCTATTAACTGTAAATAACTTCCAGCCTTGCATTTAACCCCTTTAGCTCCTGACAAGCAAAACTGTTCTGTATCTGTCAGGCTGAATGAGAGAAACCATGAGCTGGGAATTTGAAGCTGGGTCTAAGGCAGAGTTCTTTTTTTGTTGGGACTGTATTTATGAATGCTTCTGTAACGCTTTCTCATTCCTCACTCCCCTTAGAGAGTGCAAATATTTTTATCAAGTAGAACATTTTTGGGAAATATATCCATGGTCATGGCTGGATTTTGATCTTGTGCCTGCTGAAGCAAATGACAACATTCTTGCTGGCCTTTGGGAAATGCTTGTGTGCTCTGCAGGCATTGACCTGAAAAGACTTTAGGATCTCTCTGACAGACCCAAGCTGGAAAGCTGTAACTCTAAATTCAGTTCCTAATTCTGTGTAGTTGTCCAAAGGCAGCAGGATCTCAAATATGATTGGAGCCTGTAAATGCTAAAATAAAAAATGCTGATAGGAATACAAATATGAACACATGTTGAGTTAAGGAGGAAGGCAGCTCTTTTTGAGCAAGTCTTGAGAGGCGAGTTCTCTAGCCCTTTGCATTCCCTTCTGGAATGTTCACGTAATGCCGAGATCATGTCTCAGTCCTAACTCCTAAATGCTCTGCCATGGCTTAGTTACAGAGTGGAACCAGGCTGAGAATTTTCAGATGCCTTTGTGGACACTAAAGACAATGGAAACACAGGGGAAGAAGTCCATGCTTCAGAACTGGTGATTATTTGGACTCTAAACATTCCAAGGCTAAAGATGCTGTAATACTATGGAATCCTGTGTACCTGTCAGGCTGCAGCTGAGCTGGGCTGTGTTTTAAATGCTTCAGTCACACATATGAAGCTGAAGAGTGCCCTTATAATGGCTTTAGGGGATGCAGGCTTCCCTGTGCAAGGTTGGTTTCCACCTCTTCCTCTTTATCCACTACAGTGTTATGATGTCTCCTATGAAACACAAGAGATTTCACATTAAAAACTCTTATGAGAGAAATACAGTATGAAGTGGATTAACTGCACATCAATCTTATGCCGTGTATTATGGATGAGGAAAGTTTTATACCTACTCTCACTTTGCCACAAAAGAGGGAAAAAGACCATTAAAAAATTCTTGCATTATAAACATTCCCAAGCACTCTTGAGTTTTTTTTATTTTCCTTTTTTAAATGGGAATTATGCCACAGAGGCACTGGCTTATAAAGTTCATTAGGTTTTAAAAATATGTTTCAGCTTCTTGGTCAGACAAAATTAAAAATTGGCAGGAGGTCACGTGGGAAAACTCTGGCAGAGCTGAAAAGTGGTTCCAGTCTTCCCATGGTCCTTGGAAAAGGATTCTGGCTTTTCTCTTTCTTTCTGGGTGTTGGACAAAGTTCTCCAATTCAGCATCCACCAGCAGAATATTACCACTGGCTTGAATGAAAATTAGGTCGTGTGTCAAAATGAGGAGTAATATGTTATCACAAATTATCTGAACTGTACCTAGCTGCTCTGGCTGGAGTGGTGGTCCTTACGGTTTTCCATAGGACTTTTTATTCTCATATAGGCCATGACCATCTGTAGTGAGCATTCTTCTGGATTTTGCAACCAAGTAGCAGCCTTGGCTTCATGGTTTTTCTTTTCAAAACCAAACCTATCAGCTTTCAGTCTCAACCATGAGGGAAGAACCAAGGCCTCTTGAGGCTGTCCTGTCTCTGCCAGTTACTCTCCTTCCATGGTGTTCCTATCCTCAAAAATAATCATGACATCCAAAATAACTTGTCTTAACTAGAAGTTGTGCTCAAAAAGAAATATTACTAAATCTATATTCTTACTGCTTCATTTTTTTTTCAGGACTCCATGAGGTTGGGCGGAGCAGAAGAGGCTTGGTCTGGCTATCTAGTCCAATACAAATTTGATGTTTTGCCTTTCTGTCTTCTGTGGAGGGATAGAAAGGAATAAACAGTGAAAAGAATTAAAAGTGTGGTGATGGTTGTTTTCAAATTGAAAACTACAAAGTTATATTATTGGTGTAGAAACATTGGCTATGTATGGAGCCCAGAACTGTTGTAATTTTGCCTCTCATAAGCAAGGTGTCTGTGTATCCAAATGAAGTGTCTAGGAGAAAATCTTTTCCAGGTTAAGCCAGAAGACTAATATTTGGTGCTGGAAAGATATGCTTCTCTGCTATGGTTTCTTCCTGATGAGTTTGCAAATCTCCTCTGAATTGTTAGTTCACCCTTTCCATTTAAAAATTTTAAGGCAAAATGGTTTATTTTACCATTTTGTCTATGCATACGTGTCAGGGTGAAAAAGGGGGAAGGAAGAAGCAAGGGATGGGAGATGGGCTCTTTTGTCTTGCTTTAAAGTCATGTGTTAAATACAATCCCTTTGAATTCATCTGTAGAAAGTGTCAGCATCCACAGTGGGTTGCTGTGTCTTAACAAGACTGCTCAATTTGTTTTTGATAAGCATAATTATTTATTGCAAGACATGCAAGTACAGGTAATGCCATCTGAGTCCTGGCAGGGAAGGTGTGTGTTATGATTTGGGTCTGTTGTTGTTTTCTGTTTTGGTTTAAAGTTATCTCCATTACCCATTTTTATTTTTTGACAAACAAAAAAGGGATGTATTTTTGGGATGCAACTTAAAAACCGCTATATATCCTGACCCAAAGAACAGCAAAAAGAGCAACCTTGAAAGGTTTCTATAATGGAAATGAAACAATCAACACAGAAATATGAGGAAGAAATTACACCCATTAAATACATCTAGACTGATGAATGATATGATGGCTGCCTATTCAAGTTGGAAATTTTACACATGATTGAAGCTTTATTTAGTCTAATGAAATGTGCTTCCTGAATGCTGCATCTGAGTGACGGCGTGACCTACAGCACAAAAGAAAGTATTATGTGATTAGACTGAGATCATTCTCATTTAAAGTCATTGTGATATAATTTTACGTTTTTAATTAGCAGCATATAGTTTTGTGTCCATTGCCTCTTTTATTGCAAATACCTTTTCAGGTCTTGTCCTTCCACAGGCTTGTTTGAAGCTCAGCACAGATTAACAGCAAAGGGGTTTGGAGTTCATTGATCCTTTTTGTTTTTTTTTTTTAAATCCCCCATGAAATGGTGAATGGTGGGAGGGGAGGAAGCTGATCTTACAGAATAGGCTCATCTAGTGCTGAATTTTTCCTGAGTTCCATAGGACTCTTCACATTTTAGCTTGAAATCCAGCTTAAATACCTTGTTTGGCCCTTGAAAATATTGATAGTGACATCTTTTAAATCACTGGAATTAGAGTTATTGGTGGACCAAATGATTCTAGAGATATTCCCCTCAACATCTTGGCTCTGGCCGCTGGGATTTCATGAGGGCTGTGGCATTATACTGATTTACATCACTGAAAGTTGGGATCTACATCCTCTACACCACACATTTCTTACCCCACTTCACCTTTATGAGCTGGACCTTTACTTTGAAGCTGTTTTGTGTACCAGGCTGGACGTCAACTCCTCACACAGAAATCCAGTGTTTGGATTAAAAGCTATTAAGTCACGTTTGACTCAAGCAAAATTTAACATGGTTCATAATACAATTTTATGAGCTATTGAGATTTCTGGCACCATAAAATGAGTTTGTTAATGGATTTCAGCAGTTGCTATTTAAAGGGATGTTAAAAAGTAATGAAGGGGGAAAGTGAATGCAAGGGGTGAAGTTGCTTCTCAAGTCTGCAGTTCTTTCCTCTCCCAGAGCATTAGCAGGGGTAAGCAAGCATTAAACAGGTTCAGTGTGCTGCCTTTGTGTGAAAGAGCTTGCTGCAGACCCCATATTTTCAGATGAATATGAACTTGCTGACCACAATCCTGACTTTTAGCTTGTTAGTGAGGTTGACTGATGAACACCCAGGACCAGACAGATAAGCCAGACACTTAATCTATCTACTGTATGTGTTCAGTCAGACTAAAGCTTTATCAATCATTTCAAACTGCATTTCTAGGGCATATTGTATAGCTTCCTATTACCATAAATCACTGAATTTGGAGCCAGTAGTAATTTAACCATCTCATTGTGAGGCATCTGAAGGTGTCCATGTACCTATAAGTACCTTAATTTGTGCCTGTATGGAAGATCCATAGTTCCCTGGCATATTTTATGGTTTTATTGCAGCCTGTAGTTGAAATTTGGGAGGGCAAAAGAAAAAAGTCAGGAACAACCTGACTAACTCTCTGCACAGATAGCTTCTTGATCTGGCTTGTATTTGCTGCTCCAATTAAGAAGATAAAGTTAAAAAAGGGTATTATAAATGCATGTGCCAATTGCAGAATAAAATCTAACGCTGAAAGAAAAAAATTATATTTTCTTAAAGGAGATGTCTCAATTTTTTGCCTGTCTTATTATTTTTTAAATTCTGTCTTTACACATACAGTTGTGTAGGATAATCTTATATTTCACAAAAGTAAGGCAGCATTTTACAGGTAGGGATAATTTTTTGCTGATCATTTTTTTGTTCTATTTACAGAATTAAAGCTTCAGATGTGCTCAGATGTTTTTGTTCTGTTTCAGTTATTGTCTGGCTTAAAGGTCCAACAGCCATTCCAAAATCTCATGTTAGCACTCTGGATTGTGACAAACTCAGGTACTTCCAACCATGAGAGATTTGACTTCTTTTGGAGCCTTGCTAAGATGGTCACAACTTGAAGGCATAGACAGCTGTCCAGCCACTGGTTCTGAGGAACAAATTAAATATCCTGGCCTAATTCTTAGAAGCCTTCATATTTATGTAATCAGAATTTAGTTTTCATTGTTTTTACCTATTTTTGTATCTTTTTTCCCCTTGGTGGCTATGGTAAATGTACATTGGTGTGGAATGTGAGAAGCTGGTGCAGCACATTTGAAGTCATGCAACAATTGCTTAAGTTACAGCTTATCAAACCCAAATTTTTTTTTCATTATTTTCTCCTCAAATCACATTTTGTGGTCTGTTAAGCATAATTTTCTGATAATTGGTGAAGTATGAGTGCATTCTCTGTCATATACGGCTGGTCTAGATTTGGGCCAGGCTTTTTGCATTATAAACCTGTCAACAGATCCTGTTTTCAGCTGTAGTGTAGCACTGAAGGGCAGTTGAGGAGGAGACATGATAAAGTCTATGGGACAAATTGCACATCACAAATTAATTATATGTAATGCTTGGCATAGCAGACATTAATTTTGGGCATGAACATAATACTTGTTTTCACTGCCAACAATTATCATCTGCTTTAAGTCATGTCTTGGATGAGGAGTGGATCTTGTGGTGTTACGGTAAAGGCACTGAACGTGAATAAGCAGACACCTAAGGGTTTAAGTTCTGCATGAGGAGATTAACTACTTGACTGTGGATATACTTCAGGTGCGCTCAGAGAAATTTGGTTTCCCATGCTAACTGCAGCAAACAAGGGGAACAGTTTCCATGGGTTTCCGTGAGCTTTTGGATCATGGCCCAGAGCCTGATCTCATACTTTGCCTGGAGGAGATTTCTGAGAACATGCAGGCTTGGGCATCCCAGGGACTAGTGATGCCAGAGTGGTTGTAAAGGGCCACAGCCAGGCCCTTTATTTACAACTTAAATGATTTCCCCAATGTGATCTGGGGAGTTTTAGGCAGCTCGTGGTTTGTTTCACCTACTTAACATTACACTGAGGAAGAGTCAGTCCCCATTCTTTGACAGACAACAGATAAGCTGGTTAGCTTATGTTGGTTAGCTGGATAAAAGCAGGGGGCGAGACTACACTAGGATTGAAGTTTTGGGTCTGTGGACTGTGGGAAAATTAGTTATACAGACTTTTGGGTCTCCTCTGCTGAAATGCAACTCCTGATCACTGTAATTTTGGGTGAGGTTTAAATGGTTTCTCAGACTATGCAAACCACAAGCTGTCCCAAGCTTTGCCAAAGAGTGAAGAGTGGCTGAGAGGCTGTGCTTCTGCACAGCATGTTTCTGAAATTTGTCAGTTCTGTCACACTCCTCAGACCTGTAGAAATGAAGGGAAAGGGCTTTCCAGAGATATTCTCTTCATAATTATGAAGAAACTCACAGCCACACCACATAAAACCTTCTAATGGTTCTTACACTGGCACATGAATGGTAGTGAGGAGGATGTAGTTTAAAAATACAACAGAGACTTTTTTTTTCTTATAAAACATTTCAGGAAATCCTGCATTTTAGTGGGAATCTCTCACCTCTGAAGAATGCTGCATTTGAAGAATTTATAATGCTCTATTATCTTTGAGCCTAATTTGCAATATACTTATGTAAAGTGAAATTCAGTCTTCAAAGATACATCTTTCTGAACATTCTTATTGCATAGCTACATAAATATTCTTATGCAAGTAGAGACAATAATACTGCTTAAGGCTATATACATTACAAGCAGGGAATTCCTCATACATTTAAATGCATATTTTAAAAGCAAATCTGGATCTGGTTTCAAAATTCAGAGTGGATTGACACCAGCTTACATCATCAGTATCTGGCCTTTCAAAATTCAGAGAACCCATTAAAAATAAAACTTTTGGTGGGGGGAGACTAGAGTATCATATAGCAAGTGAGCACAGGAATGGCTGGCAGGAGAATGGTATGCTGCAGATGAACTGGATGGGGGACAGATTTGCACTGTTGTAAAACACATGGGAAAAGTCCCTTCTGTTTATTTCTTTTTTTCACCCCCTTATTAATTTACCGCAACCACAAGCCATGTGTTCCAGTTCCTGTCTGGGAAAAGAGGCTGGGTAGGCTGTGTTGTGACTTAGTCAAACCAGGGATCTGAAAGCAGCCGGAAAACCCCAAGAAATCCTGAATTGCTCGTAAAAGAGCAGAGGAGAATTGTTTGTAAAGCACTCAGGACTAGGAACAAGGCCACTCTGGTCATACTGTGCTCTCTGTTTGGTGTTCGCAGCTGTAATGAAGGGCATCAGCTAAAGATCACGTGGACAAAAGATCTTCAATGAAAGCTTATTCCTTAAAATTATTGGATTCATAGTGCACCCAAAAGTTTGGTGTTGGCAGAGTAGGGATTTGTGTGAAATATCCAAACCCCTATGTACTTTGGAAAGAATTGTTGTGCTTCATGGGGATAATATTGAAAACAGAAGAACTCCTCCTTCAGATCCTTTTTTCCTTTCTTGCTCTCAAGGTGAGAGAAGCATGTTGCTGTTCTTTATGCAACACAGATGATTTCCTCAGGTGCATAAAGAATCTGTGACAGGCTTGAAACTCCCTCTGGTTCTTTCTCTTTACAGCCACTCCTGTAAGATCAAGCCTCTCACTTGCCAAATAAAACCTTGCAGTATCCTAGGTAGGGTTGGAGATATGTTTATAGTCTGGATTATAAAGTAAAATTAATAAAGTATTGGTTTAGCAGACTTAAAATCCAATATATTGCTTTTTATGTGGCTCACCTGTGATAAAGATGTGATGCGTAAAGTTCTCATTTGAGTACTTTCCCTTTGCCTTTAAAAGGCTAAGCATGATAAGTGCGAGAACACAGCCAGGTAAGTGGAAATATATCTGGGAATTAGTGCAATCTTACCTACTGGTGCTGGTGAGACAGCAATGAAATTACTTCTCACTGATAAGGCTGATAAGGGTTGTTGATACATGGTTTAAAACTTCTGTTGTAGATTTAAATATCTACTTTTTATCCAGTGTTTATGTTAAACTTCAGCATTTTCTTTTCTTTTTTTTTTAATTAACTCTAGCTTTTTTTTCTCCTTATTTTTTTTTCTTCCAAGTGCCTATTCCTATTTTGCTACCAGTTGTGAACTTAAAAGAAATGTTTGCCTTTTGGATTTCTCTTTCCCAAGTTTAATCCTTCCCAGAGACTCAAATGAGATCAAGGTCAGGTTTTGTCATTAAAGATGGAGAGGGCACATTTCTTTCCTAGTGTGCCTCAGCCACAGACACCTTATGTGGCTTGGTGAGTGTGAAAGGCCGGAGGGATTTAGTAACTCTGGTATAAAGGAAGAACTCTTATTTTATCATTTTTCCCTTAAATTTGAAAGAGCTAAAACATTTAGAATAGAGGGAAATTGATGTATGTTGCAAAGATAGACCATTTAACGAAAAGCCTTAATATTTACTCTGGGCACTAATGCACTGTTAGTCAAAGAAAATTCTGAATCCCTGCTGAAATATGTTTACACTTGAATTGCATATATAGTATGTAATTACATCCATAATGAGTGTATCACATATGTGTGCACATATATTTTGTAGTGTTATTTTTGCTCATATCTGGGGCTGAGACAAAACACTTTCAAAATCAATGACTTTGATAACAAAAGTGACAGAATTTTTACTTTTTAACACCAATATGAAATTTTGTTAAGTCACTTCATTGAGGGGGAGATTCTGATTTTGGAGAGGGTTATTATGCACAGTGGTCCTGGTTTAGGCGACTGGTTAGGCTGGTATAAATAGGGATCTGGACGTGTATATATTCTACCTCTTTCCCTTTTTTTTGTGACAAAAAATTAGTTTTCAGAGGTGTTATTGTTCCTCATTCTCACACAGACTCAAATTTGTACAGTTCACATGCTGTACAGAAAATGTGTTTGGGTGCTGTTTGCTAAGCATGTTTTGCCCATATTACTTCTGTCTGTGCACTTGAGGAATACAGTGTTCCTGAGCATGAGAAGTTGCCTTGATTGGAACGCTCTGTATGTGGAGATGCTGCAGTTCAGAACCCTCCAGGTGTGCCAGCCCCTCTTTGAGCCCGTGTAAGTGACACAGCTGGCGTCTGTATGCTCCGCGTGGTCTTCAGCTCACAGTAAACAGCCCATTGCTACTGGGGCTCATGGGAAAGGCTCCTCTGGTGCAAAAATAGGAGGAGCAGCCTCCTGACAAGAGCTGGCACCTTCATGACAGCCACATCCTTTCACACCGTAGTATAATGCAGCTCAGCGTGCTTTGAAGGCCCAATTTGGTGGTGGTCTGGCCTTATCTCCCAGTAGATACTGATCCTTATCACAGAGTCATAACAAACTGTTTGGTAGAGCTGGAGGGGGTGAGAGAAACCTTTGGCTTCATTTAGAGCAAGTCTGACATGAGTATGGAGACATTCTGTGCTTTGGGCGGCTGGCCTTTTTTGTGTCAAATTCAAAACAGTTTGTAAAAATCTGTGCCATGTTAGACCTGCCCCATTTACCCTACTGGGAAAGGAAAGAGCTTTGTTTCAATGGGACATTCAAAATGTCAGGCTTGCAATTCTTGTACTCGAGGACATTGTGTTTAATGCTTTTGTGACTACATCTGAACGATAGGAAATTATGTTCGAGTGTAATTTCTCAGGCAAATGCAAGGTTGTCTCAGTAACTTCTGACCCCCCTGACTCAGAGTTTGAGGAGAGAAAAGGCGAAGCTATTTAGCGATTGGAGGAAAGCGGGGCAAAGTGTTATCTCAGAGCTGTGATATTTGGCTTCCAGTGGCCACAGAGGCTTGACACACATCAAACGTCAAACCAGCTGATAGCAGACAGGAAGGATTAGAGTTGACACAGCAGAGCTGACCCCTGCCAGCAGCAAGGCCATGTTTAAACGCAGCTGCGTCGCTCTGAAATCAGCCCGGGCATGCGAGTGGTGCGAACTGGAGGTGAAGGTATAGGAAACACAGGGCGCTGGGACATTCTCCTGCCTAATTGGGCTGACAGCTCAGTCTGCATGGAGGGACAGTGTTTATTTACTCATTGTTGTGTGATGAGCAAATAGAAAGATATGCCTGCTTTAGCCCATGCTGATATTGGTGCTAACACTGTCTGGCTCCAGCTGCTGTAAGCCAGGACAATACAACACAAAAACTTCCTATTCACCATCACTTCTAAGTCTGTCCTGGCACAGATATGCAATGACCTCAGACCACGGTTGGGTCTAATAAGGAATTTATCTTCATGGAAATGTGACCTCTTGCTACCAGAGGGCTACAAAAATATGAGTAACAATGGGCAAATGAAGATAAAGGTTTATCCTGGCTGACTGTTGCATTTTCAAAACAGTTCAACCCCGCCATGAAAAAACTACTGTTTGACATAGGACGCTGTCTGAAACTCTTAATAAAGTTACCCAGGTCTTTCTGTGGAAAGACCATGCTCTTGTTATTGTTTTTATAAGTGAAAACTACTTGATTGATTATTTCTTCTTTTGAATGATGCAGACATTCAATCCCAGTTTTCAATTCCCAGAATCCACTTTGGATACAGGAAAAGAGATTTCAGGAAATTCAGTTTTTCACCTAGGAATTAGGCTTTTTCCTCTCTTAACCTCAGTCCTCCACACTAGGAGTTCACACTCTGTATGCGCTTTTAATCTTGACTTCAATATATTTTACTGTGGCCAGCTTTTAGTTACAGTTTAATAACTTCAGCTTTATTTTGCCCCAGGCCATACTATAATGAATAAAAAGCTTTTTCTGTTATTTAGCTGAATTTATGCAGTTGCCCTTGAAACAGCTGCATAACTTTTCCTACTGGCTAGGAAGGGTAGCAGTTTACTCAGCATAGACTGATCAGCTGAATTCTACTTTTAAACTCAGCTTGGCCAAAAAAATCACGTGAAAAAGAATGCAGATCCATGACCACGCTTCCTGATACCTTGTGAAATGTTGATCTTTCTTAAATTAAAATTATCCTCACACCCAAAAGCAATTTGGACTGAATAAGGTTCGTATTTTTATCTAGTTCTGTATGGTACCTTGTGCAATGAAATCCTTAATCTGATGAGTGTCTCTGTAACACCCAAACCAGCTACTTCCCAGTTCATGAAGGAAATGGTGAGTGGACACGTGCAGAAGCTTGCATCAGCCATTGCTTATCTTATATTTGACAACTCCTAGGTTGGTTCTTCCTGTGGACACAGCTTACAAGCAGGTCTGGTCCTTCAGTGGCCACATCAAAATCTACAGAGAGATGTCAAAAGTAAATCTGCAGAGCCTCTGCAGCAGTTCTGACAGGAATGATGTGCCCAGCTCAGAACAGGCATTGAGCCTTTCACCTTGTTCATTTTGTGTCTTAAAACCTGGCATCTGGAAAGGAGTCCAGATCCAGGAGGCTGTGTGGATTCCAGCTGAGCAGACAGAGAGGAGGTTGGGTGCATAATAGACACTGTGTGGGAACCTGCCTACAAATTGAAGGGTGACAGACAGGATGGGAAGAGGCAGGAGGTCAGTAGTATGCAGCTTAGGGAGAACGTGGTTTGAATGCAACTGTGAAACCTAAGACACCTCATCAGTTTGTGAGGCTTCTTTAATAAGGGCCCAGCTTCATCTTTACGCAGGGAATCCCCTCCAGAATTCCAGACACATGAAAGACATTAACTCATAATGCCTAGCAGTCTCCTGAGTACCTGTTAATAATTATGGTTGGCCTTTTTGGCCTTAGAAGCTTTCTGTTACCTGGTGTTGAACCTTTTAGAGTAAACTGGAAACCAGTACAGGATGCTGAATGTGAAAAGGTGTATTTGTTAATGCTTCTGTGCACTGACAAATCTGAACCAAGTGTATGGTTCTTACTCACTCAGGATTAGCAAATACTGAATTAAAATGAGGAACTGTTTACATGTACTTAAAATAGCAGGTTTAAAAGAAGTCTTGTAAAGAAAAGAAAAAAAAGAGCAGCAATAAACTCTAGTCTGAGCTCATACTATTAAACAGAAATATTATTAAAAAAGGGTTTTTAGAAGAATGAGAATGATCAGTTTGCCCAGCTGTTCTAGTAGTAAGGAAAATGTTAATTAAAAAATAAGAGAATTCCACACAAGTACTATTCATCTTGTTACAAAAAAGATATGCAAAGAAAGCAAGGCAGATTAGATCCTGGTGTAGACTGTATGTTCTAAACTTAAAAAGATTATAAGATGTGTAATAAAGATAAAGCACCCCCCCTAAAGAGTGAGAGCACATTGAGTCATGCAATGAACCTTTTATTCATTACAGCTCTGAAAAATTTGAGGTCAGTTCTCCATTCCTTTATAAAGGAGACTTAAATGTAGTGTTTCTGTAATACATGTTCAGTTAAAAGCCCTCCTCCCAGCTTTTCACTGCCAGAATGAGGTAAAGAATCTGGAGATTTTAGAACTAATAAGCCAAGCAGTAAAATGGTGCACATTTGTGTAGAGCCTGATGAGGGATGGGAATGCACCCAGAGAAGGTTGGGCTGCTTTGGCTGACGGGTGGACACACCAGGACTTCATTCAATGAATCAACCTTGGCAAATTCTACCCATGAAAATTCAGAGAGGGGGAAAAAAGGCAAGAAAAACCTGACTGGGGTTGTTACAAACTGCACAGGATGAAAGCTGCACAAGCCATCCACCTGCAAACCAACCACTCAGACCTAGGAATCTGGGAAAGAAGAACTGAGGCAATCCTAGAGAACGGTGTTGGAGTACCTGTATGTCCTTGACTCCGATTGGGGGGGGGGGGGGGGGAATTGAAAAATCCACTTTCTTTGAGCAGGAAAGACCATGTAATTACAGAATAATGTCATACTGCACTGAACAGAAAAGCTCAGTAAGACAATTGCTAGCAAATATTCCAGCTCTTACTTCTTTGGGAGCCTCTGAGGTCAGAGAGGTGACACAGACATTGCACACCCCATCCTGTGCTGCAGGGCAGGCCTTTCTACAGCACTGGGATGTGCTGTGAGAGCAGATGGATTGGAAAAGTATTCCTACAGATGCAAAGGTCTCAGCCCCTTCAGAACTCCCATATGCTTCATTGGTGAAAATACTTTGATAATAATGGACCTCATTCAAACGTTATGAACATTGTCTTTAAACACACTGGGTAAGAAAAGTTTGAAGTAATAAGGTAGGGAATAAAAGAAAATTCTTGCATTCTTAATGTGATTGAAAGTATAGTCTTTCCTTACAGATTTAATTCTTCCTGTGAATGTCCACACTGTGTTTGCAATATTTAAAAAAAAAAACTGGATAGAATCACACTGGAGTGAGTGTTTGTGAAGTTAATAGAAAATTCTGGGCCTTCAACTCTGATAAATGTAACTCTAGAGTCCTATGAAAAATTTCATTTTCAAGGAAGCCTTGCCTCTTTATGGGAACTTTGTCCAGCTGAAAAATTTTTACTGGCTCTACTCCTCATTCCCAGTTATGGACCAGATTTGGAAATACCTGTGAAAAACAATCTATTGGTTTCAAGGAAATGCATGGATGAAAACATTGTCATGGAGGACATCCAGATCTGTTCTTACAGAAATGCTTTGTACTTACGTGGTCTGTTACTTACACATTCTGAAGAGCATTACAAGCATAGAAAACTGCATAAGGGTGAAAGTTAGCCAAGAAAACCAGCTGTACATCACTTTGAGTCCTATCCCAAACACTTGGAATACATCTGCATGGCTCATCACTACATCTGTATTGCTCTACTTGCAATGTGACTGGTTTGGTCCTAGAACTACTGAGACAGGGCAGTGGAGGTATATAAAACCAGGGCAGTATGGAAAAAGGAAATTTCAGTGTCTTTGTGCACAAAATTTTTTGTGTTCAGAACCAGCAAGATGGGTTACAGATGTACATCAGAGAAACAAAGCAATTCACTTTGACTTTTACAGATCATTCTCTTAAAAATTCTTTGCAAGGCTTTAAAAAGATGGGGAGGGGGCAAGAAGGATATATATATTCCTGAGAGTGACTGCAATTCTCAAGGCCATGCAAATAATTTGTACCTTTAATCATGAGGTGTCCTAGGGCTGATGAGAATTTAGGCTGGGTAGGAAAAATACAGGGCAGGAAGCTGAGAGATGTGAGCTCAATTCCAACCTCAGGGCGGAATTCTCATGTGATCGTGGGCCTCTTGTTTGGACCCATATTTACCTACACAAGGGGAACATAGACTGTTTCACCCACACTGTTGCTGAAACATTGCTCTGAAATAAAAATGGTGCTGAGCCACTCTGGAGCACAGACCTAGCTTTTCTGCCTGGAAAAGCTGTGGGCATTTTGCTTTTTCCTACAGAAGGAGTAACACAGGACTTGTTCTAAATTGGGAATAGCACTTTCTCCCTTTTCCTGCACTTTTCCTAGGTGGATTGCAAACCCAGTTTCTGAGTCTGGCTTAGTATAGTAAGTATTAGATTTTAACTTTATATTAAACTATGTTGAGTACATTACTTTTACATTAAATCCCTGTGAGTATTGTGTAAAGAGACTGTAGGTTTTTCATCATTCTAATGTCCTTTCTGGGTATTCTAGGTCTGTGTCCATCCCAGCTACCTTCAGGCACCTCACTGTTGTGCCAAATTTAGGACCCTCATTACATGGCTAGGCTGGTGAAGTGACCTCTTATTAGTGCATGTATCCTGTGTTCTCTGGATCGTGGACACAACCAGCTTTCTGACTGAAAGGCACTAGTTAGTAACTGATGCAGGAGTACTCTTCCAGGATATCATTATCTTAGTTTAAGTTATGTCCCCAATGACAACAATAATCTGAAAAAGAGAGGTAGAATAAACGTTTACATATGTGTAGCTATAGACGGGAATCTGCAGAGTAACTAATTTCACATCCTACATTTTCATAAAGTTTTTTTTGTACGCCAGTCCATTGTAATTAATTCAGTCTTTAATAGTGTTTGTTGGATTAAATCTGGCACAAAAGTTGGCAATCCTGAGTTTGCTAAACCTTTAAATATTGATCAATTTGGGGCCTCTTCTTCAAACAGCAGTTGCTCAGCTGTACTGAGTTGCTGGTTGAAGTCACCATCAGATTTCCGTTCCATGGAAAAAGCACTTGTTATAAATCTCAAATAGTCAGTAATTGATCACAGCCTGGAATTGTAAAACTCTATCTCAGTGCCTGAAATAGCACATGTTTGTGGTGTGGTATGTGGTCTCAGTCCCTGTCAAGAGAAAGGGAGACCTTGGAGAATGTGAGAGTCTTAAGGAGCTTTCCACTAATAGAAGGGTCAAGGGAGAGCACTGTCAAAGCATCCCCTCGTTAAAACTGTGTGGGGAAGCAAACTGCTTTCGACCTCCAGTGTCCCAGCTGTCAGTCACAGGAGATGAACACTCCTTTTGTTCAGATCCCTGAGAAAATCCTGATTCTCCTCCCTTTTATGCCCCCCACGCTGGCTCCCATGCCAGTGTCCTTTCTGAGGCCTTACTGGCAGGAGGGATCAGCCACGATCCAACTGTGCCAGCCTGACTGAATTTCCTCAAAGTGAAAATCCACACAGCTTCCCCTCTGCAACCTCCATCGTCACAAGAAATCCAAGGAACTGCAGGCTTCTCACGGGTGCCTGCAGTATGGCAGCTGTTCTGTGAGAGTTGTGATAAAAACTGAGATTGCTTGGACATGTGAGAAACTGAATATTGACATAAGAACTTAAATTCAGTTTTGTGGCTCTAAAAGAACCCAACCAAACAATCAAGCAAAAACCAAACAATAGCTTGATCTCAGGTTTTGTTTTTAACAAGTTTTCAATGAGATTGCCCTATGGCTTTTAATTTATTCTAAGCATAATTTATTTCTGATGTTGAGATCTCCATTAATTTGGTCAATAGGAGTCTGGGATCACAGATACTTGAAGCTTTCACAATTTTATATGGATAAAACCTTTTTGAGTTATTTACCGTTATTTTTTTAATAAAGGAAGAATCATGTTGAACCAACAAGAAATCTTGTTGAACAAACAAGAAATCTTCAGAAGTTGCCTGATAGAGGGACTTTACAGATTTCTGTGTGCTGAGAGTGAGTGCAAAGGGATTCTCTGCTCTTGAACCACTGCAGATTTGTTAACATTTTCTTTCTATAGGTTTATTATCAAAAACCTTTTTACTTAATATATATTTTGTAATAACAATTTAAAATGATTAGTCAATGCTAATATTAAAACTTTACTCCCTTTGTAATGGAGTAGCCTTTGTACCCAGCTAGATTCTAAAAGGTGTTACAGAAGTAAAGCAGTAGCATGATGCCACAAGTCCTTTTAAATCAATTGCCCCACTCCTTGCACGGGGTGAGTCTTGTTCTTTGGGAAAGGCCTTTAGGTGGAGCATTCCAGATATGCATGGCAGAGTTTATGTAGCTAGTTTAAGGCTTTAAAATAAAAAACTGTGTTTTAAATCCCAATAGTCCTTAATATATTTGAGAATGAAAAATTACGTGGAGTGGAAAAAAAGATATTCGGATATATGGATTAGCAATCAGCTATAAACTGAAGTTTCAGTTTAACAACCCAGTCTCCTTTTTCTTTGTACTTTATTTGCAGTTCTGTGGCATATTTTCAGGGGAACAGGCATTTAAACACTGGTTGGAATGGGCTACAGTGCAAGTCTGAAGGAGGTTAGAAGGTACATATTCATCTTCACTCATACGGCTGCTTAGCACAGCTCAAACAGGGTCCATGACTACAGGAATTATCTCCTAAAAATGTGTTTATTTAGTGAATCTATACTTAGAGCTATTCTGTCTTCAAGAGCTTCTAGTAAACTGTCCTCTTCTCTGATGAGGGTGACCCTTCATCAGCCCAGAAAATGGTCAGACTTTGAAACCTACTAGCAAAATTGAAAAAACTCAAGCTTCAAGAAGTCACTGTTGTTCTCCTCCATTGTTTTGGTTTTTTTTTTTCCCAGCTGCTGAGGAATAAAAAATACATTTCTCAGCTGAAGGGCTGACAAACAAACAAGGCCTTGCAGGTGATGGTGGCCCTGGTTTCCAGTCTGGTGTAGCAATGTGCCAGGCAGATGAAGAGGAGGGTGGTCTAAGTCATAGGCGAGTTAAAGGCGAGCAGAGACATTTCTGACTGGCTCCAGCCTTAAGCTTGTTAGGGCGGAGGAGGTATTGTTGTTATTGTTAATGCCAATTAGCACAAACCTCTTTCTTGGCAGTAAGCAGTGGAGGGTGCCTACAGAGAAATCCAGCTGCTGGAATGCCACCAAGTATCTGGTGGAGAACCTGCATTCCAGATGTGTAGCTCTGTGCCCCTGCATCTGCTGAGCACTCCATATGCTGGTACTGGCTCAGGAGAGGATACAGAAAGCTGTGGTTTTCTGACTGATAATTACACATCTCGGCATTTTAAACCTACAGACAAAACCTAAAACAGTCCTGAATTCCTCTGGACTCAGTCCATTCACAAAATTCCTCTCACAAGTAAAGGAGGGTCAGGCTTCGTCTAGGCAGTGGTAAATCAGGAATAAATCCATGAGATTACACCATCCAGGAGTAGTGGGTAAGTTTAGTCAGGCCTTGTTTTGAGGGCCAGCATGATTCTGATGTCACAATATTCTGCTTGCAAGATTTGATGTCCTTTAGACAGAAAGTTGCCTGTTTTTCCTGTTCAGTTTTCCCTAGTTCAATTAAAGGGAAGACAAGTGAAAGTAAGAACAAATTGCCAGCATGGCAACTGAGGACAAATAAAAGCAGATTATGGAGACTAAAATCACAGCTTTTTACTTTGGGGGCCCAGGTCTCCTTTGCTGTGTCTGGGTCTCTAAATACAAGAGAGGCAGGGAGCAGTCCCTGTGCCCAAAGCGAAGTGGCACAGACTGGTGCATGCTAAGCTCCTGTTGGAGAAGAGTTGTGTTCCTATTTCATGACATTTTGGACTGGCTTTCATCTGACCCCTGTGGGTTCCTGGAGGATGCACAGTGGCTCTCACACATGTTGCTGTTGCAGCATGAAGCTGGTGACAGGCGCACAGTGCTGTGGCACAGGGGCATGTGGCAGTGCCTGAGCATGTAAAGCCTGCTGGGGTGGCATGGCTGAGCTGCTGAGCTGGTCAAACCATGTCATGTATGTGCTGCTTTGGGAGCAGTCCTCAAAGTGTGATACTGCTATCCTGGGCCTGGACATGGTACTTGAGGGAGTTACTTGGAGAAGCCTGGATATGATCAGGGAGTAAAATGACAATTATATGCTGTAGATGCTCAGGGTTCCAGTGTTTGAACTCACCTCTAGAGCCTTTTTTGTTTGTCTGAGTAAAGACATACCTAGGGTGGTGCAGAAGAGGGTTTCTGCTTTAGAGCTGCCTCCTTGACCTGGAATCTGTGCAGCATGGCAGCATGCTTTTCCCAGGGTGCCCTTTTCCTCACATGTGGACATGGTTTCTCAGATAAGGACCTTTTTGTACCTTCCCAGGGTCTGAATGGAGCCCAGGTATAACAATGTTTACCTTTTTTTTTTTTCTTTTTGCACACTTCGTTATGAAACATAAGAGAGGGTTATAAAGCCTTATTCATGCAGGAGCTCACTTTAGTCTTATCTCTCTGCTGTCTTTTCATTTCCCTTGTTTCTCCTTGGTTGTTCTGGCTGCCGTGGTGCCATTTTTGTGAGACACTGGGTGATCTCATTAAAGGAAATCCCGTAATGGCTGTTGTTAATCTTGGATGCCAAACACCGCCTTTGTCCTTTAACTTTTCCTTTGACACGTTGAAACTGGTCACTACATGACTACCTAGGAAAAGGATGGTGTTTTTCAGGGAATAGGGACTGATTTAGCACAAGCTGTGTAGGAAACTATGGCTGTCATAAGCTTTAGTGAACTCTGAAGGAAAATTGCCATGATTCATCCACAGTTGTTAATATGACAAAGCCCAGATCCATACAAAGGAACACCTGGCCTGCTAGTGGACATATCTCTGGAGAGCAGAATTTGCCCACATGTTTGTTGCTCTAGCAACAAGCCTGAATGTGGATCACTATTTTTTGAAACACCACAAGAAAGAACAGATTCCACTATGGGAAATTTTCTGTCATAAAGAAAATTATATTTGCTCTACAAACACTGAGTTCTCCCACTCTGTAAGGACTGACTGCCACTCTCTGAATCACCAAAAAACACAGAGGCCCATTTCTTGACTCTTGAGAATCTAAAGATGTGCCAAAACATACATGGATTTCATATTTTCCAGTAGCTACAAATCAGACCCTTTCTCTCGAGAAGATCCCGGTTTAGAACAGTCTCCTAGGTCACTTTACAAGATCAAAGTGAACCAACTTTAGAAAGTAAAATAATTCCCTTATAGGGTGAATTTTACCCTCTGCTCAAAGCTTTTTCATCACCTTTCCTTTCTGGGTAGGTTTCAGATGATGGTTTGCATTCTCTCCTCTGCTCTCTTGCAAAATGCCACAGTAGATGAACAAGTGTGAGTGATAACGTGGTGATACATCAACTACATTTGATTTTAGTTGCTCTGGCTCCCACTCCTCCAACTTTAAAAAGCTTTCAGATGCATATCTATACGTATCTATACATGTGTACATATATATATACGTACATGCACACACACACACATATATATATGTACACATAAAGCAAGGCTGAGAGGAGCTTGGATGCCATGTGAAACACTTGTGTTACAAGATGTTTTATAATCTGTTCCAATGTTCTTCTGTTTCTGCTGCTTGGGTTCCTACTTTGTAGACAGACCAGCTTTGTTAATTTTCCCTGTTTCTCTTCTGATTCCTGGTTTTACATTTCTTCCCCTGGTAATGCTCTGCCAGTACAATAAGGATTTTTTTTTTTTTTAAGGCTGGACAACAAGGAGGATAAAAATGGGGGTAGAGAGAGAGAGAGATACTCTGAATCCCAGAGGTTACTAATTTCTGTCTGAACTGAATAAATGTCTGCATATAAATGTGTTTCTTCTTCTTTCAAAAAAGGGTCTGCTTTTTTTCTGCTGACCCTGGGTGAGTCTGGAGTTACCTGAAACTGTTTGTAGCTGTTTAGAAATCGCAAGCTTTCCCACCTGAATTCCTACCCTGTCAGCTGGAGGGGGCTTTCAGGTGGGTGTTTGTTTCATTGTGCCTCAAAGGGATCCGTTCCTGTGCTGAAAGACAAGCCCAGGACAATGTTTTACAGAGCAGAAGATATTGTGAGGGACCAATTATCACATAAGTGGTTCTCACGGCTTGGGCTGGTACTGTGTGCCAGGTTGCACATTAACTTCTTTCACTGCTTTTTACCCAGTTTACTCAACATTCTCAAGTGGTGGCTTTGTCAATTGTTTCTCCTGCTGATATTTTGACAGATGATAGCCCCCTGATGCCAGCTTAGCCCAGCTAGTAAGAAATAGGCCAATGTGAAACTCTAGACCAAGCGACTGCTCTAATGGTATGGAGGAGCTATAGGGTTGGTTCTGGTTTGGAATTGTTATTAATTTCCATCTGAAAAATAGATCTCCCAACCCTGCTCTCACACTCTCTATGTACTCCATTAAAAAAAAAAAACAAAAACAAAAAAATTGGAGACTTTATTATATTTTTTTTTCTCTACCACACCATGCTTAAGTATCCTCTAATGAGTCAGGGTACACTTGGGGAGTGTGTCTGAATCATATGTGCACAAATGTATTTAAAGATTTATAGTGTTTCATTGATTCCAAAGGAATGTATAATGACCAGGCAATTTTCGGTGTGGTTTTCCTATATAAATCTTACCAAAATTGCTGACACTGTGTTATTAACACTTGGGGCTGGTGTTGCTGCAAAGTGAAGAGATTTATGTGGAGGATAAAGTGGAGATCTTTAGAAAGTGGGGTTTGCTAATTCATCTGGCTGTTCATTAGTTTAAGAGCTTTCTGTAGTTTGTATATTTCCCTGACTTCTTGGTTCTTTCTTCATATGGTTAGAGATGCTATATAAGAAAAAAAATAATTAATTTTTTCCTAGTAGTTAGGGCTGAATTTAAACTATATTCTTCTTTAAGTCTTTTCCTTAGTTTAATCCTGTTAGGTAATGAATGCTTTCAATGGTTTCAAATTAATGTAGGATTTGAACTCAGGCAGGCCTTATTGTTGTCAGACCTTTCTTTTCCATCCTTCAGGGGCTTTTTTTTCCTCAAGGAGTGGCTCAGAAGAGCTGAGAAAATGATGCTTAGGACTGAAATGGTTCTTAATGCATATCATATGTAGACATATGTAAATGTGCACCACACATTTGTTTCCCCACAACATTATTAATTTTAAAAATTTTTAGACAGCAAAGATTTTAGAAAAGAAAGTTTATCTATTGTTACTTATACCACTGTGTTCATCTTTTTTTCAAACTTAGTCAGGAAGACTAATATACATGAAACTCATTTTATTTTTTCCTTTCCTGTCTTTGCTTAATTTCTCTTTCTAAGCTGAAGGACCATTTAATGGCATACAAAAAAGCTCTACTTTCAGAAAAATTTAAGGACTACTAATGAGAACGAAGAAGTTTTTGTTTAACTTCCATTTTTTTGATTGCAGAAACCAAATTCTTTCTGAAACAGGCCTGAGAATGTCTGGGGAGAAGGGACAGGCTTTTGATGTGGTAGTAGGAGCTTTTCTCATCATTTTCCTTTGCATATGTCTTCATGTGTGTGTTTATGTGTTTTGAGGTCTTCCTTACAAGGACCATTTTGCAAAGTGCTCCTGGTCTGTTAAGTCATTCAAGTCAGCCAAGTGTACTTTTGCCTAAAGTTAAGCGTGAGCTTGGAATCAAGCACATCCTAAACTCAGGGCCTGTATCCAGAAGCATTAAACTCCATGGATTCGGTGTTTATCAGATAAGGAGACTCTCAGAGGTTACAGAAATTTGTGGTCCCAGAGCCTGAGCTCCTTACTGAGTTCAGAGGGAGCTGACACTGCTTTGTGTTGTTCAGGATCAGGCTTTGAACGTCTCAAGAGACATCTGCAGAAGGGTCTACTTGAGGAACTATGATTTAACTTTTATTTCTTATCATGCTGGGGTCTGGAAGAATATTTTTGCAATCTGGTTGACTGATGGGTTTGACAGGTTCTACTGCGGGCGGCGGGGGGGGCGGGGGGAGGCTCTTAATTCCAACCAAAGGGAAAACATACTAGAAAAACCTCCAGCAAGGACTTTAAAAAAATCTCTTTTCTCACATATTTAGCCTGAACTAGCAATAACAACGTCGATGCAGGGCATTTCCTGAGGATTAATGACTGTCTGGGGTCATCATCTCCTCCCAGTTAGTTATTAATCCCCAGGAAATACTCTGTGCCTTGATCATTATTGCTTAATTAGCATTGAGAATGTGGGGGGTTTAGGTTTCTTTTCATGCATCCTGTGAATTGCTGGGGTGGGGGGGTTTCTTTCATTAACTTGCCCTTTTCAGCCTGGATGTGAGCATGGGCTTTGCTTACAGTTTGCAGGTTTGAGAATTTAGTCACAGAGCTAAACCTTCCCAAGCAATTTGAGTTCCATGTGAAAGCCCCACTAGCAGCCCACATCTGCAGCACATCAAGAGGTGTCCCCCCGCCCCCAGCCCTGCTGGAAAACATCGGGTGCCAGGGGGGCAGCAGCTGGAGTCTGGGATCTGGGGATGCTGAAAAAGGAAAAGTTAGGGGGTGAAGGAGGGAGAAGAAAAGGAAAAGAAGGGAGCTCTGAGGAGAAGTTAGGTGCTGCCAATCTCAACAATTTTATCAGCCACCAAAAGAATTTCTCATGTCATATGAAATTTTGGGAAAATTTTCGATTTGAAGCAGTCTTCAAGGAAACTCTACCTGATTCAAATGAACCTGACTGCATCAAGCCAAATCTATTTAGTTAGAAGAGCAGGGAGAATAAATGCAGACTTTATCCCTGGAGGAGAGGAACATGATGGACAAAGTCCTTTTTCGAGCTTTGTGTGGTGGGACTGAGCTCAGGAGGGCTGTTCCCACCAACCATCCTATTGCTCCATCATTATTTTCTATCAGACTGGCAGCTACAGCATTGGGAGATCCCCACTTCATGGTGTATTCAGGGCTGTTTATGGGATGTGTGACTCCAGGCACACAGTTCCAGGAGTGATGGACAGAGCTTGACCCCAGGGATACGGGCACTGCAAGTCTGGGTGCCCCCAGGCACGATGGGGTTCCATCTGTTGATCTGTTTGTTATGGATGTAGTCTTAAGTATATTTTGAAAAGAAAATTAATTTTAAAAAGGAAATATCAGGTTTTCTGCTCCAAACAAAGCCATAATAGGATTTTTTCAAGACTTTCAAAAACATTTTTGTAGAACTCCAGTGGGGAGACAGTTGGAGACATGTAGTGACATTTTCCTAGCCAGCTGTTCTTCAGATCTCATTACCCTTTTCTGCTGTGGGAACCTCTCTCAAAGTCTTCTTGAAGGTCTTTTGGGTCCTGCATGTTTAAGTTAATATTTTAGCAATTTGGCCTTTATGTTTGGGACCAGAGGTGCAAATCAGTTTCATGCCTCACAGGAAAATCCCTTACCCTAAACAAATATCTGGCCTCACAAATATTTCTATGGCTGTGGTGAAAATATGCAAACTTTGGTCCCAAAGTGCTAGGTTTTTTTACTTTCCTACCTAAATATTTATATTTTGGGGAACAATATACTTCTTTCAGTTTTGGAAAAAATATTTGTTTGAAGAAAGGGCATATTGTAAAAAGAATACCCGCTTAGTAGTTAGTCTGAAGAGTTTCTTAGTTTGAAGAGATTTGGAACAAAAATATATTTTCTTTTGTTTTGAAGTCACTTACCTGAATATTTATGACCTTTAAATTTTTGCCTGAAAAAAACCCCAAATAGATACATATAATGCCATGTAAAATTAATGCAAATAATTATTTCCAGTTCTTTTGAAAATAGCTTTAGAGAGGCATAGGACCCTCTAGAACTGAAATAGCTCCACCTAACCACATAGTATTTATAATTAATTCAGTAGATATAAAGAGATATGACTGGTTTTGACCTTAACCCTGATCAACATTAAATCTAATCTTCATTTCAACTCTGTTCCTAAGTATGGAAAAAGTCTTTTGACAGAGTCAGTGGCCACTATATATTTAAATACTCCATACTGCATCCTGCAATGTTCTCATCAAAATCTTGTTCTTGTAACTGACCTCTGACAGTCAATGTATGGTCAATGTCAAACCATAAAAGGCATGAGAAGGGGAGAGGGAATAGAA
>QUSF01000008.1:22943974-22961371 GCA_003676055.1 Chloebia gouldiae | reverse complement strand
ATTTTTGCATGGCCTTATTCTTACCAAAGAACAAAAAGAAGAGACCTTGGTAAAGTGAGGAGGCTATAGCCCTAGATAAGATCAAAATAAAAGTTATGGGAAGAAATTTCTGTGTCTGCTTGGGAGACAAAACAACACCATAAATATTGGGGGGTAGTAATCTGATGTAATAAGGTCAATCTGAGTGGAAGTCTGAACCTACAGTCACCAAAACCATTTCTGCAAAAAGGAAAAGTCAAGACATCAGAGGAACCACAGCGTAAGGCGAGCATGTGGTGATATCTGATACTGCCTGTGTGCACACCTTAGCCCAGGGATCTCACTGGCATTCCCGGGAAAGCCAAAGATGTTGGAAGTGTGTGGGCCCCTACCCTCTGGTGCCCAGGTCTCACAGGTCCAGGGATTTTCATGGCTCTGACCACTGGCCTCTGGTCCTTATAGTATCCTCTGTTTCCCTTCTCTCACCTTCTGAGTTCCTCAGAAGTAATGATGTGCCTCTCACAAGGACCAGTCCGCACTTCCCTGAAGCTCTGAGGACACAGAATCCCCTCCATGTCATGTTAGAAGAGATACAGTCCAGCAGTGCCCTGGCTTGGGGCCTCTGGTACAGGAAGGTGAACAGGAGTCAATAAAAATAACTGTAGGGGAAAGCAAACCTTTGATTATTTAGCATGCAGAGTGTCATGGGTAGGAGCTGTCCCTCTGACTTCCCCACAGCCTCCAAGTTTCCAGCACACCTGCTGACAGCTGGGCCTGAATGTGCTCAGATGAATTAGTACAGAATTAGAGCAGGAAATTGGAACAGACCTTAGCTTCATTTCTCAATTTTTCGGAACAAGGTCTGCATCCTGATTAAAGCCTAATGTGAAAACACTCTGGGAACAAATCTCCATACTTTTATCCATATTGGGTAGCTATTCTTCCTCCTGGTTGTAGTGAGATGAGATCTGGGGAATCAAATTGGGGAATTATCCTAGAGTTTGCAGAAGAGGGTACAGACTGTAAGTCCCTTTAGCCAACATGATTTCAAATTTTAAAAATACATAATGGTAAGAAAGATGTGCTAAAGTTCCATTTGGTTGCAGTATGGTTTGAAGGAGAATCTGAACTCCCATTTTTGCACCCTTGGATTGCAATGATATTAAGCTACAGGATGGAAAGGACTATGTGAAATTGTGTACTCACCGAGCTCAAGAGAAGGCTTGCATTGCCTGGAGTGAGGGCAGTGTTTTATTCTCCATCAAACATAACAGATTATATTATTTTTAATCCACTCACCTCTGGAGAAAACATTAATTCCATTCTTGAGATAAGAATGTGTTACTTTTCTCTGGCTGCCTCTCCACTCACCTTGAAGGGGTCTGCTCAGAAAGCTTGATAGGAAGTGCACGACTGTTTGATCTACCCAGTGAAAGGCAGCAATGCAGAGAGGATGACCTGAATCCGGGCTTCTGGGTTTTATGGGTTTTATACTCTGATGGTGGCAAACCAGGTCCGCATCAAACTTGTGAGATCTATATCCTGTAACACCGCTTCTCTACCTCTTGTTTCCTCATCTTTTTATAAAATAGGCATGAAATGCCACAGTGTGTATACATTCTGTCTGAATTCACCCATTTTAGGGAAGCGCTGGATTCCTAGATTCACATTAAGCACACTGGTTGAGAAAAAAGTGGATGGGAATGGTGAAGCCCTTGTTTCTCTTTGAAAATCTGTCCATGCTTATTCTGTAGTGCTCAAAAAGACAGATTTGGGATTATTCTCTTTTTTTAACATTTTCTACTTGTTTTGAAAGGCAAAAAAAGTTATCTTTCTGATCTGTACATGGTCTGAAAAACACATATTATCATCACTTGGTTGTAACTCTGCTGGTACAGCATGTTTTGCTTATTAAAGCAAAGATATGGTTGAAATTAGATCTGTGTGATACATGTCATCAAGCTTTACGTATTTGCAAATTATAAACAGTTTGTGAAGTGTGGCTTGAGCTTGCGGGTTGCAGCTTACTGTCACTTCAACAGAGGTTTCAGAACACTGCTGGCGGTGTAGAGTCTGTGTCTAAGGTGGAAAAATTAAGAAAGGCACATTTTACCCACGGCTTTCATTGTTGGTAAAGATGGATCTGTCTCGTGGCAGCCGTAGTTTAAGTAAACATAAACTCTGGCCCAAATTTCATAACCATCATTTTCTCAAAGCTAGCAGCACTAAACCAAGCTATAGTTTGATTTGGCTAACCCCAAAGTAGGATGTGGTTGCCAGTCTCTGGAGCCACATGATCAGGTTTCAAGCAGACGCCACCAGAACCGTGTCGTTGTCTTAGTCAGGAAGGTCCTGGATGTGTGAGTCCGATCGTTATGGGATGTGTGTTGCCATCGTTATGTCTCACAAATAAATATAACCATAGCAACAGTTATGCTCCAATTAAAGCCTGCCTGCTCTGTGTCCTGCCTGAGGACAGTCTGGGAGTGCCACAACACTGCTGGGCTCAGGAGGAAAAAGGTGTTAGAGAGTGAAGATTGCCAAGGGAAAAGATCAGGTCTTAAGGGGGAGCTTCATTGCTCTGTACAACTACCTGGAAGGAGGCTGCAATGAGGTATTGGTCTCCTCTCCAGCAACAAGGGACAGAACAAGAGGGAATAGCCTCAACTTTTTGCCATGGGATATTTAGGTTGGGTATTAGGAAACATTTCTTAACTCAAAGGGTGGTCAAGCATTGCAACAGGTTGTGGTAGTGTCACCATCCCCGGAAGTCTTCAAAACCATGTGGAAGTGGCACTTGGAAATACAGTTTAGTGGTGAATATGGAACTACTCTGTTAATGATTGGACTCAATGGTCTTAGAGGTCTTTTCTGACCTAGGTGATCCAATGATTCTAGGATACTCAACAGACTTCCCACTCTGCCATAAGCACAGGTCTCTGCATGGTGCTGCCGTACCTGGAGTACAAGCCCAGGAGAGCTGCTGTCTGGAAGACTTTCCCAGAGCCCAGGCAGAAAGTTCTATTTCCCAAATAGGAAGGTCAAAACATAAAAATTGCTGGCATGTGGCTGCAAGGTTCCAAGTTTCTCCCCTTTTCCTGCATGTGCAGAGCATCCTGGTTCAGACCAGCCTCCTGCTAGCTGATTTCCACTGGGTGATGGGCAAGAGCTTCAGGACCGTGCCAAGCCAAAGGCCAGGTCCCTCTGGCACAAGCTGCTGCTGCTTCATTGCTTGAGATGGAAATAAGCTGATTTTGTCTCGCTGAGAAGAAGGCTCCTCAGGCTCTTCTGTTCTCACTTTCTCCCCACCCACTCAGCTTTTCCTTTTCTATTGCAAACACCTCAGTGAGCTAAAGGGATGAACAGATGATGGAGTCAATGCCCCTAGTTAATGACCAGCACTATATTCACAACCTCGTTTGGTTTTGTTCCTATTCGCTGCTTCAATGGTGCCGATGAGAAGGAATTAATTTTATTGAGGACAACTCAGTGAATTAAATGAAAAACTGCTCACTTGGCTGGAAAGGCTTTGACAGACGGCACAGCAGCCGGTCAGATTTGAAAACCTTTACATCTCCTGGACGTGGGGAGAGAAGGAGGCAAGAGAAAGGAGGGGAGGGAAGGTCATTGCAGATAAGCTGCAAGGCGACTATTTCAAGGCCTCTGAAAAACAACAGAGCAAGCTGCAGTCTCTTATTTTGATTCATGGGTCTCCCCTCCCTTTTGTTCCTTGATGCACTAAATCTGTTCCTTAGCCCCCCTCATTTCAATAAACACCCAATAAGAAACTAATCGTCGTATGGTGAATTAGAGAAGAAGAAAAGATGCTCAGAAGAAATGTTATGGTCATGGAAAACTCTTCTGCATTGTAACCATCTGGTGCACCACAATTACTATGAATGGGATAATTGAGTCCCAAATAACTTCTTTTGGGTACAAATAATAGCCGTCACCCTGATTTGTATTCTTCACAACAGCATCGCCCCATCATTTCACATCACATCTGCACATTTCTTTGATTGGGCACTGTGCTACCAATAAGTTACTACACTTAATTAAGCCCACATAATTCTCTTCAAATGAGCAGAAAAGTTTGTGTATAGGCCAAAAAAGAAAAGGGGCTGCAAATGAGACTTTAGTGACTCCACTTTGTATGAGGTATTGAGATTGATGGTGATCCCATGCCACCAAGGTTTTCCTTCAACATTGGAAAACTGTGAAAGCATTAGGCAGCTCAACAGCTGTGTACAATCTGAGAAAAGCCTGATTTCAGACAAACATTCTCCCGGAGGTGATTGAAACCCCATTGTAGCATAATCTTGCTTTTCAGAAAGTGTTACAATACATTTGATTTGATTTCTCCGGTGTCTGGCTTTCACAGAATCATTAAAAGCTCTGTAAGAAACTGAGAGATGGAGTCCTCTGCAAAGCAGCATTGTCTGACCCTCAAGCATGTTTTGCTCGAGCTCTGGGAGAAAGAATTGACAGACAACAGGCAAATGTAAACCTCAGAGGAAATATTACAGCAAATAAACACTTAGGGATCATCTTGCTCGATGGGGAAGGATGAGGATGCAAAATCTTGAAAGAGATTTTTTTGTTTTCTTTTTGCTGCAGTTCCCTATTTACTTGCTGAAGTAGGGAAGAGCACATTCCTTCAGTTTGCATCCCTGATGTGTTATCAATTCACATGGTTTATTAGTTTTTCATGAACTCTTCACACCTCGGAATGACAGGCCACACAGCCTGGCAAATAAGGCACCAGGAATGTGCTGGCGAGTCCAGTTGCTCAGGATCAAGCCCAAAAAGCCTTACTGGAATGTCAGGGTCTATGGGAGGCACAATAGTAAACAAAGAACAGGGTTACAGAGAAATAACTTAAAAGAGTGTGAGAGTAAACTCCTACCTTGCTCAAAGATTTTTTTTTTTTCAAATCAATGTTTTCTCATTCCAGCCAAGGAAATCTAGAGTAGCTTGAATACATTTTTTTCAGAACAAGTGGCAAAATATCCAGTGAATGCCACAGAGGTCACTTCACACACTCGTTCTGCCCCTCATTTGTTTATCTAAATGCTGACAAATTGCAGCATTTTAACAACATATCTCTGGTACTGAACTTCATGTGCATGGCTTGCCCTCTATCATTGAGCTGATAATGAGGCTAAGCATAAAGCCTTCATTCACTGCTGTAAAGGCTTCTGACAGTGATGAATACCAAGTAGAAGAATTAGGTGGTTTATAGGAGAATATGCTATTGTGTAAAACCTCCATGCCTTTTATCATCCCTTCTGCTCATTTTCAGTTCCTTCACGTAAGCTGTCTACACAAGCACTTCTGTGAGCTTTCCTCTCCTTGCTTTTCCTTCTAACAAGGCTCTCTTCCAGCAAGTGCCAGCCATGATGTTGTGTCAGCATTTATTCCCGGTTATCCTCTCTGAAACGCCCTAGACCCCTTTCATGTCACCAGAATGATGATAAATATTTAAAGTAGCAGTGCCTGAGCCACTTCTCTGTGAGGTAATTCCTGCCCCAGCCCCGTGCATGGCATGGAGCTGCAGCTGTCTGTCACTGGGACATCTTTCTTACAACAAAAGCAGCCTTGTCTTGGCATTTCTTTGCAAAAGCATCAACTAATATCCCTTTTAGACGGGTGTGTTTGTAGAAGAGGTGACTTCTGGGATGTTGTTTTTTTTTAAATTGCTGGCTGCAATGAATCCCATTAACATTTCATTGTTCAGGTCTGAGCTCGCGGCTGGTTCTGGGAGCTGAGGGAAATGTGGGGAAAGGATGCTGGCAGATCCTGACAGAACATCTAATTTGACTAACTAAGGACCTCCCCCAGTGCTTTTATCCTTTGGGCTATGAAGTTTGTGTTCCTGTCTGCTCCGGTATCACGCACCTGTGATCACAATGGTGTAGCATTTTACTCTAAACAGGATCTGGACATGTCTCAGTTTGTGCTGGTCTCGCAATGTTTTGCATTAGGCTTCATCTGTGTCAGAAGGACACGAGTGTAGAGGGATGGACACCACCCCAGGGCAATTATTTCCTACCTTCTTTACTTCTTTTTGTTGTCTTCTGCCCAAATTGTCCAGGTGCGTGGTCCTTACTACTTCTTGCTGGCTATGCTACTTTTCTTTCCATTTCTCTTCTCTGCTTTTCCTCTGGCTCCTCTCTGCTATCAGTGATGCCTCCTGCCTCCCTTCCTGCTGTTGGCCAGAAGCCTGCAAGGTTAATGCTGTCCCTGGGCTGGAAGAAAGGCTGGTGGAGTGGAGGCACTGACAGTGACATCTCCTTCCAGTTTTCAGAGGCAGCTGGAAGCATCCCAGACATTTTCAAACCATTTTCAAGGTCCTTCAAACATGGCTGGAAGACACAGAAGTGCTCAGTGACCCATGTGCTTTCTGCCTGTCACTTCTGCTGGCTCTTTTGGAAACACCTGGTTATTAACTGCTTCAGAATTTCTTTTCCTTTCTGCACCAAGAATATTCCTATCACTTTAAAACACATCTTCCCTTTAAAAAAAAAAGTGAGGACAGAGAGTGGAATTGCATTTTATTAAATGTGCATGACACTGAGGATACAAAAACACCAGCATGGGATGAATTTACTAATCAAATGCAGACTTGGTCTGCATTGTAGTATGACACTGGAAAGGAAATATCTCTTCAAAAGGTTTATTTTAACTCCAAAGGAAAATTAAGGGAGAGAATGTTGAAATACAGAGGAGTCCAGGGGGTGGCAGGGAGGGAAGCTGGAGAATAATTGATGCAAGTAGGGAAACAGAGCCTCATCCCAGGGCAGTGGGAATAGCGGAGGGTCCATCCTGCGTACAGAGTGTTTCAATCCAATCACTGAAGAGGCAAAGCAATGGTTAGAGCTGGGACAAACTCAGCCATTCTCCTACTGCTCCCACTGGAGGAATTTTGGAGGTTTTGCAGTGCAGATCCTTCATTCCTTACCCCAAATGTCTCTATGGCACCTGGCATCACAGGCCACCACCAGGGCAGGAGCAGTGGTGCAAGGACCTTCTCTTTCAGGTGCTCATGTGGCCCTGCTGAGCCCCTCAGTGTTGTCTCGACAGGCCTCCTTTAAACCAAACCAGTGACTCAACCTGGGTTCATCCTTTCCCAGTTTGGTTTTCAGCCTGGATCTGCTGAGTGCCATGGTTTATGGACTGCTCCCACAAACTGCTGGCAGGTCCCAGCCAGGAGGCTGCAGGCAGAGTGCAGCCCTGGGAAGCAGCACGTGGGGTGGGCACAGGCTCCGTCAGCTGGTGTGGCTGCTGGTCCCCCACGTCCTCTGCTAGAACCATAATTGCTTTTTTCACAGGCTTTGGTGGGAAGTTCCAATTCTTATTGTTCATCCTTGATCTGCCTTTCATTATGATGGCTGTTGGGTCCCCTCGTTGCTGTAATGAGAACCAAGAAAATAATAACAATTCAAAGGGAAATGTGAAAATGCTCTTCAAAATCAGACATGTGAAATGCTATAGCTAAAAGATATATGTGAAATGCTGGTTAGAGGATGCTGGAGCAAAGGCAGCTTAGAAGTTTGTTTTTTTCCCCCTCTTTCCATTATTATCCAGAAGCATGAATTCTCATTTTTGTTTCATGCAGAGTCTCTGAGCCCTTTGAGCAGTATTTTTGTATGCTGTTAGGTTGAAGAGAGCTATTTTCACTTTAAAACTTTATTTCTTGGAGTCTCTGTTTCTTGGACTCATGAGACATGCGATTTGGAAATGGAAATGCCTTTCACCCTGTATTTCTCTCTGTCTTCAGGCAGGAAAGTCACAGGTTTACAAGTGGGAAAATTTATACAAACTATGTGGGGCAAATACATTGATTCCCTTTCCTCTTCGGAAGACTTTTCCACATGCTGTTGGTTGGTTGTTTTATTTCCCAGAAAGCACTGGTGTATTCCACATGGACATCACGTTTACCATACAAGTCTCAGTGCCCCCAAAATGCTCATAGGCAGCTATCCTGCTCCTTTGCTCTTGACACCACCGAGTCAGTTTTCTTGGCAGCATCTTTGCACATGTTGTGAATCCTACCCCCTGAAAATGGATGTGGTGGGGGCCTGTTGGATTGTGTTGTGTGAGAGGAAACTGTGCACACCACATTTTCAAAGGGGAGGGATGCCTTATGAAGAGGGCAGGGGGGTTTCTGTGGATCACAGCAGGGCAACCCTGTGTGGAAAACCAGCCATTCTTGCTGGCTTCTTATAAGCTGCCCACAGAGTACAGACAATGCCAGACACATGATGTATGGATTTTATTCCTTAAAAAAAAAAGGTAATAAACCCCTTTCAAATTGTAAACTAGATTACTTTTTTTCAGACACTGTTCCTGCAACAAATTCTCTTCAGTCTTATTTATGAGAAATCAGTGACTCCTGTAAATGTAGATGGCTGAGTCCCAAGTTCTTGAGGTTTGCTGGGAGAAAGAGCTTTCAACAAAGCTGCAGTGGCAATGGGTTGTCCCTCACACCAATTAATCACGGTGGGGGGGAACTGCTATGCCTCTGTCAGAGCAGGTCCTTTTGTCAGCTGCTGCCCGCAGCGCCTGAAGGCAGCAGAGCCCATGGCAGGGTGGTGCTGGAATAACAAAAACAGGAGTGCCATAGATCTGGCTGGGCTTCCTGCCTGCAGGAACCTTACTCCACTGCTCCTTGTGTCCATGTGGTCCCCAGTCTCACCCTTCCAAGGGGCAGAGCCAGTCCTTGGGTGCCAGGAGCGCAGCGGGATTGAGCAGCACTGTGGCTGGCTCGGGCCTGAGTCCAGCTCTGCCGTTCGTACCAGCAGAGTCAGGCCTCGTGCACGAGTGCGCTTTGCTCATTCTCTGCTGCTTCTGCTCCTTTGCAGGGAAACCCAAAAGTTTATAGCTCAGGCAAAGTCTCCCTCCACTCCTCCCCCTTGCTCTCAGCAACAGAGATGTGTGTAACAGAGATGATTTCAAAGGGATTTAATCAATCAGGGTGCCAAAGTACTTCATGCGAGAGGGTTCTGTGTAATGGGAAAGCCTTTTAATGAGGAGGATATGTGCAGCTTCAGGTTTCACTGCTGGATGTGCAGGAGAGCAAACCTTGGCGCTGAGCAGCATGTGACTTCACATCCCCGTGCAGCTCTTAAGGATGTTTAAGCTTCAGCAGGTAGTTGGACTCGCAAAATGTTTAAAAATAAGGAGAAAAGTAGATCGTCTGTAACAGGCTGTCAGTCAGCAGAAGGACTCAGCCATGGCTTTTTAGTCTGTTTTGGTAAGGGAAGGTCAGGAAGGAGATTTGAACCACAAGCTGATTCAAAAATGTTTTATTTTTTGTAAACAACTCCATCTGGAACTAGTAAACTTTCAAAGTCTGAGCCAGCCCCTCACCACCTCCACACACCCCAGCCTGCCTGAAATGAATCCAGCATCAACCATTGATTTCCATTGCCTTACAGAGCTGGGATATGACCACATCACCTCTGGGCCAGAAGAGAATACAATCACTCACTCTGAGTCATTACATAAGCTAAAATATGTGATTTATTAAACCACAAAAAGTAGGTTGTACTGACTTCGAGAGTCTGACCTGAAACCATAGGAGGAGTGACATGCAGAGTTAAGGCTGGGACTCCCTCCTAAACCCATCCTGTGGTGCCTGGGCATTGTGTGTGACCGGTGAAATCACCCCTGCTTTGGAGGCTCCCTGAAAGGCAGACCACTGAGGCAAGGATGGCATTTGAGCCCTAAGGCTGGTTTTTCTTGCTTTTGTGGGCTTGAGTTGTGTTTTCCTGAGCAAAGTGATGATCTGATTTTCTTTTCTGGTTTGGTTGGATCCTGTTCTAGTCTTCCTAGACTTGGCCCATTACCTTGGAATCCAAAAGAGCAAATATATAAAATGATAAATAATAGGAAACATTTGGAAATCTAAAATGTTACAGTGAAATACACAGGCAACTCTCCCAAAAAGTCTGTATTTTATTTCTCATTTTCAGTCTCAGTGGAGCTGTATGAGACACCACCTATTTGTGATTTCTTAGGGATTCCTTACTCTGTAGGTCACTGCACCAAGAGCACATGCAGTTTCCACAGTGCAAGCAGCAAACTGCATCTTTGGTCTTCTCTGCCTGCATGCAGAGTGTGCTCAGGTTGTTGCCCTTGTTTCTCATACTATGTCCTAGGTCTGGGCTACGGGTTCTGGCTGGAGACAGGATCAGTTCTGGGGCTTGGTGGGACCCCGCCCCAGTGTGGCTGTCCCTGTGCTGTTCAAAGGCTTCTCTGAGGAGGCTGTGTGCTACCCAGCAGTGCATTTGTTTACAGCAGAGAGGTCTGCAGCAGTGGGTTTGCATTCACAAACGTTGTTGCAGTGCAAGGATGTTAGAGTGCTGCAATCATTGGCTTCTGGTCCATTTTAGTGAGCATGAGACGTGAGTTACAGACACTCAGTGTTTTACAGTCCTGCCATCTTACTTAGACAAGCAGACTTGCACAAAGAAAACATCAAGAATTTCTGTGCCTTAGAGCACAGAATCCTTCTGGGGGTTAGGTGGTGACTTAAGGGATGGCAATCCCTGGTGTGTGATGTTGGCATGGAAGTGATTCAGACAACACAGAACATCGTGTCAAACCTGAGCAGATCAGGACTGCAGTCCCACTCCCCCATGAGCCTGAGTCCCTGATGCAAGGTCGTTTTGTAGTAGCTGCTGGATTTGGCTTCTCCTGCTGAATAAGAGGCTCTGAATAAGCAGCAATAGGACACTTAAGACTGGAGTAGGATTTTGGTGGATGTAAGAGCCGTTTTACCCACCCCTGTTACTCACATTTGGTTGTGCTATATGGGACTGTTCTGGATGAAAAGGCAGCATCCCCAGCCAGGCAGTACTGACTGCACTTCAAGAAAAGGAACTACCCAGCACTCTGCCTGCATTAGACATGTTATTTAGGTTAACAATTGTGCAGTTTGTCCTAGCAAAACTGCACAGCATATCCTGGAGGCATTCTGAAATGGTCCCCATTGATGTACAGGGCTTGACACCACCATTTCCATTAGACCAATTTTCAGTAAGTCTGAGATCATCACACCCTGGGAGTAGAAGTGGTGGATGCAGCCCTTGTGCCAAAGGGAGACTCATGTTAGAAAACTTCTTCTTCTGTGAGAAAAATGCCAGTGAGCTCGTCTTTGTGAGTGACAGCAACACAGCTGACAAGTCAGAGTTCATCCAATCCTTCCTTCACCTGATTCCTTGGTCCCAACATCCTACCACCTTCACATTCCTAAATAAGAAGGGAGAAACATCTTATATTTTGCTGGGATGCATATGTTTATGTGTGTGTTTTGCTTGGGACTTTTTTCTTGTTTTACAAACCAAAACACCCAAACAATATTTTTAAATTACAATGCCTTCTACATTACTATAACACTGAAGGCCCAGTTATTGCAGCATCTTCCATTTTCATGGGCTCTGCAAAATATGAAAACAGAACAGTGCCAAAATTTAAAATGTAGGTGGCAATCTTATTCTCAGCTTGTCCATAAATAAACACTTTGTAATCCCTTCTCCTTCATTCCCCTTCAATACAGACATACTGCATTCCAAATTCCACCCCACCTGCCATCTGCTAGAAGCAGAGTGCTGCTCAGGGTTCCCATTCATTTTGGATCAATGGGAACACCAGAAGAGCCACACTGGTATGCCAAAGGGAATATGGCACAGCCAAGGAAGGAACCAGTAGTGTGCACAGGATGATCAAGCAATGGGCAAGTCATTAGGAACTCTAAAATTCCAGTGTAAGGGTGTGAAAATATAGCCAAGTAGGTCTCTTTTCAGGCAGTCTGCTTTTTGGGAAAAAGCCCTTGGGAGGTGTTTGCAGGGCACCATTGGAATTACTCTGACCCACAACTCTGGTCCCAAGAGTGGCAGATCAAAGAAAGCACAAAGCAGAAAGAAATTAAATAGGGAACCACCAAACCTTCTGACGGCTCAAACTCCTCCACCCTTCCTGGCCACTGCAGTCACAGGACACTGACTCTCAAAGTGTGACATTTTGGATAAGGCTGAGGGTGGGGCAGCGCAGGTTCCTTCTGCAGCCTCCTTTCACCAAATGGAAGAAGCCAAACGTGTGTGTGTGTGATTTGGCACACTGGGGCATAGAAGGATCAGTGTCCCATTCCTGAAGTCCTGGAAAAAGACTCACTGTGTGCTGGCACTGTGTGTCAGGAATAAACCCCTCCATGTCCATGCTGTCTCTGCATAGCTCTTGTGGGCTGAGGCAGAGGCTTTCTTTTCGGACTAGGTTGAGTTCCAAAAAGTGTCTGCTGCAGAGACACGGTTGGCCAAAGGATTTGGGGGCCACATTTTCCCAGTTTCCAGCAGGCAGAAGTGATTCCTGGTCTCTAGAGGGTGATCTTGTCACGCCCATCTGGACCTTTCCTTCCCTGATGCCCAGCACCTTTTATCAGGAGGTCCTAAGTGTCACCTGAGCCCTTTGGATAAACAAGGTTGTATTGTACATTGATTATTCTCATGAAAGAGCACAACAGCTCCTTTGAAGTCATTACAACCTCCTGATCGAGGGCTCCCCAGGCAGAGCACAGGGCCTGACTCCTGCTCTCCCTGGCACAGGTTTGCTGCTGCTGCTGGGAGAACTCCCTGCGTTTCCGTCAGCATAACAGAAGTGCTGGAATAAAGCTCTCCGTTTGTTTACTGTGCTGAGCCCCTGTCTGCACTCTGTTCTATTAATTGTGCGGAGTCTTCAGTTAGTAAAATGAGTTGTAAAATTATTCTTGGAAAAGAAGTCACTGCACATGGGAAGCAGTTGCTTTCGCAGACAGAAGTCCTTAATAGTTGTTAATATTCTCCCCCCATGTACTCCAGAGCAGAAGTTTGTGTTTAGGATTTACAACAAAAAGCTTTTGCAGGATTTATTAGTCTTTAAAAGACATCATTTGCTGCTGCTTAGTGTTTGTGTATTTATTTGCATACTTACAGCAAAGAAATGAGAAAAATCCCCACCTCTCCCTTTCTCTACCCTGGGCTGAGGCCCCGTATGCCAAATCTCATGCAACACAGAGGTTTTCTATAAATGGGTAATAATAAAGCCCTGAAAATAGGTTTGGTATTTTTAATGGAAATGCTGACTTGACCTTAGCTGTAGAGAGCCACGAAAGGTGCTGCTGTAATAAAGGAATGACTTCATCAGGAAATCAGGAAATCCTCATTCAAACCTCCAAATATATAAATATCACCATTTATTCCATTGTGAATCAAATGATGCCATGTCCTGTAATTAAGGATGCTGGCAGCCAAGTTGTATCATACACTTATTTCCATCACAGTACATTAATGGCTCAGCAACTTTGCCTTCTTGGTCACCTGCTCTGGCAAATGTCCTTGGAGCTTTGTTTCACAGCTTATTTCGTGGTGACAGAGTCTTTATTTATTCCCTACCTGAGGGGCAGGGATTGCACTAATTGCCTCAGGCCAAGTCCTCCAGAAGGTTTTATGTGCCACAGGGCAGCCACAGAACAATAAAAGAAAGTGGTGGAGCAGCTGAATGAGTTCCTGATGTGCTGATGGCAGGTGAACCCTGGCCTCACCTACAACAGGCCTGGATGGGAAAAAGTCCTCAAAAATGGGATGTACTGGCACCTGCTTTAAATAACTTTTAAAAAAACAGCTGTAAGAATATTAGTCAATGGAACATGGCAAACTGCTCCAGCAAGATCCCAGTAACATCAGTGACTAAATCCAAAGATGTCCCAGCAAAGCAAATTCAGACTTAAAAGAGCTGCCCTTTGGGCTGACGAAGGCTTTTCCAAAACCAGCTGAGAAATCTTCCCACAGATTTACTGGACAAGTAAGCAGTCACTGAATGGCTATGTGAATTCAACAAACTATGCACAAATACCTGGGATCCCTGTGTCATGATGTTTCCCACTCAGGATAAATTTGTAGGGCCAAATCTTGACCTCATTGTGACTGTCACTACTACTCAGAGCAACATCAGAAGTCTTACTCCTCTCTCTTTTGATTTCTGGATTCTAGCAGCCTTGTATTTCCTTCCCAAGGGCCTAAACACAAACCACTGCCTTGATGACTCATCAGCAAACATGCTAAAGAGGATGTCTAGATGCAGGAGAGAACAAAATTCTTTTAAAAGTTGGTAATAGAAGAGATTTTTCCAATCTCTGAAGGCTCTGTACAAGTCCTGGTGCAGTCAGTTTGCTCATTTTTTTTTCCCCTCCAGTATCAAAGGAAAGACCAATCTCTGTTCATCATTTGGATTAGCATTACACCCTGAGATCATGAGGAGTGGTGGACAAATAAACCTCTGAGGTAGTAGAGGGAGAAAACTGCATGTGCTCCTGCGCTCTCTCTCTCCCCCTGCTGAGGTTGTGAGGAGCAATGGGATTTGACCCTTTTCCTGTGAGCTCCAAGAAGAGCCTTCCCAATGAGCCCAGAGTAAATAGGTGTTGTGTGGGTGACACTATCAGAGTGGAGCGCTGCTTTAGGGAACTCCCAAATCCATATCTCAGTTCCAAGGCTTAGTAAGAACAACCTCAGTTACGAGGCTCCAATTCTACATGCCACTAGTGCACACCCCAGCCCAGGTTTTGTGTGGGTTCCATCAGCTTTGGTTCCATCAGCTGAATCCTTCCTGTCCCCAGCCTGTGGCTGAATCCCTTCTTGCTAGTGTTAGTCACACCTCTAGTCCTTGTTCCTCCACAGTGCTTGGTGAGGTCCTCTCTCATCTCCTCCTGGCGTGCCTTCCTATGGAGGAATTCCAAAAGTAACACCTTTGGGGAGCACTATGCAGTGCCCTAAGGGAAAAGGAAAGGTTTGGATTTGTCCTTTGCTGTACCTGCCCAGCACTTTGCAGGTGGATATGAGAGGATATGTGGACATTTTGGAATTGTTCCGAGTCTCCCAAGGGCCTTGAGTGGGACCATTTTCCCGTGGAATTGAGTGTGCCTTGGTGACAGGATGCTGGGGAGGGGATGCAGTTGATTCCTACAGTTACCCTTTAACCACCTGGCCAGAGCCAGCTCCCCAAAGCTGAGATGAGTTGTGCAGTGGAACTGGCTGTCACCTGTGGGTGGGTACTGCCACCACACAGTCTGAGATATGGATTCTGCCAGCAGAACACACAGGGCTGCCCTTTCCCATGTCATGTTTCTTCACTCCTTCACAAATTACTTGCAAAGCCTTTCTTTAAAAATCATTGAATTTGTAATTTTACAATGCTTTTTTTGTGTGAAAAAAATTTTTTTGAAGGATTTCTTTATTTCCAGGAGAGAAATGGTGTTTTTGCCAGTGTCTTGTTAGGTTTATTTCTTTCTATTGCTTATATTTCTGCTGGTAATTCTGTAGCTAGAAAATGAACATGACTGAGTTTCCCATATTGTTTTGGGGCTAAACTGAACTGATAGCCTGCAGTGATGTATTGGATATTAGATAAAGCCTCTGAAATGTTTTTAGTAACACTCAGATGGTATTTAATTTACTAAAGTATTTATTCTGCTCTACTCTTCTAATTCAATTTTACATACTGCTGAAAGTTAAATTAATTTATTGCTGAACTGAGGTGCTGGCCTGGCAGAGAAAACTGAATTGCTTTCTGAGCTAAATCACATCAGGGTGAAACTGGTGTGGAAGGAAGAGAGCAGGATATGTCAGATGTTGATTTTGTCTGCCATAGAATAAAATGGATTATTCAAATGACTGCTAAGAAGAACAAAGGTTATTTAATTTTGAGATGTAAAACAGGATGAGCATTGCAAAAAGTCACCTGCAAAGCATGTGAAGTGGTTTGTGTGGGGGGGCCTGGGTCAGCTTTGATGGGCACTCTGCACTCCACTCTCACCAGCAGAAGTTTATAGAGATTTATTTTTCTTTTAAAAACAAGAAACTATGGAATATTTAGAGCTAGAGTGAAAAAAAGAGATGAGCATTAGGACTTCTTCTCTGACAGAAGTAACAGGATGATGCGAGCAATCTGGTACTCCCTGGCCAGGCAAGTAATGTGCAAATATTGGTATTGTGTTGGATTTTCTACATCACTGCCTTTTGCAATGGCTGCTTCTTGTCTGTATTCTCAGTAGTAAATATATTAAAATAACTGTGTATAGATATTTCTTAAAAGCAAATGTCAAAATCACAGGCAGCAGTGGTTTTTGTGGACAACATTGTAAATTTACATGCATTTGCAGGAAGCTGGAAATGCTCAGACCCTCCTCCAGTCACAGCCCAGGGATTATTTTTTTCTTAGTGAAAGCAAAGCACAAATTCAGATTTTATCACTGGGAAGTTTCTATGCTGTTTTTGCTGCAGTCTTTCTATCCATCATGTGCCTTGATTCTGGTTATTTAACAAATCCAATATTATACTGTAAGTACCTCTTCGAGCAAGTGATGGGGGTCCATAAAATGGTCCTTTATTCTCCTTACACTGAGTGGATGTTGATGATCAACATACTTTAATCTGCCTTTGTCATTCAGTGTCTTTCCCACACCTGAGCCTATCTTAAAATCATTAAAAAATCTCTATACAAATGTATAATCTCTTACACCAAAAAAAAAGGGGGGGAAGTTAGTGGTTTATAGAGCTTCCTATCTAAAATTGTTAAAGAGAATTTTAACAAGGTCTAGTAAATCTGGTTGAATGGGAAATCTTCTATGAACATTGAACCAAATAAAACCTGCTCGCCAAATTCCTAACTGATGCAAATCAGAAGTCTCTGGAGTAGTGTTGCTTTACAACAGTTAATATCTATCCCTGTGCATTCTCTTTAATTCCTTCTGTGACTCGTGTAATTTAATATCTGTGAATGTTTAAGTAAATGAATTTTGTCCAAAAGGAAGCTTGCCAAAAAGTTAAAATCACACAGCTATTTTCAAGTATCTTTTAATGAGAAATTGGTGCAGCTGTCTTGAAATCACTTTGATTTTCATTTTTTTTCTTATTGCTTCAGCCTCCAATCAGAGGCCACACAAATTACATGACTTAGTGAAAAATCTCACAAGATACTCACATTTGAGAGACAGTTATGGCCAAAGCATTGTCAGCTGCTTTCCTGTGGATGGATGTATAGTACATGTGGAAGTTTCTATTGCTGGATGAACCATAAGGATATAGGCACGATGGCTAACAGTAAGGGTGAAGGACTTTGGTGGTGCAGTGAGAGGCAGGTCCCAGGCTGGCTTTCGCTCCAGGCTGAGCTCCAGCCTTGAGGGCAGCGGTGTTTCAGCAGGGTAAATCCCGGTCACTGCAAGGGATGGGCTCACCTGAGAGCCAGCCCATGCGGGACCCGGGGGTCTGTGAGGATTGCTGGGGGCTCAGGCAGTAACAGCCTCTGCTCCTGGCTGCACACCGAGCTCAGGGAAAGAGCCTTTAAACTCAGCCTAGGGCGTGGCAGGCATTTAAAGGTGTCTTTTAA
>QUSF01000008.1:22824190-22943964 GCA_003676055.1 Chloebia gouldiae | reverse complement strand
TTTAAACTCAGCCTAGGGCGTGGCAGGCATTTAAAGGTGTCTTTTAAACTCAGCCCAGGGCGTGGCAGGAGCTCCCGTTCTGCACCCGTCCGAGTGCCAGCTCCTCTGCTTGGCCCAGCTTGAGCTGGGATGCCCCAAAGTGTCACGCTGAAGGAATTTTCACAGTCAAAAGGGAAGAACCAAAGGAATTATCCCTCGAATCAACTATGGAAACATTTGCCGCGGAAGTGAACAAACGGGCTTCTGCTGCAGAGTGAGAACTGGGATGGAGGCGAGTGCGGGTGGCGGGAGACAAGCCCCGGGCAGTGCCGAGCCCCGGCACACGCTCGTGGGCACAGTGACATCTAGTGACAAAGGCAGGGCGGCGGGGAGCCGCGGGACGCTGGCCCTGCAGGGACCGCCACGGCGCGGACACGCGGGGTTCTGTCACTTCTCTGACAGCCCTGGCGGTGCTCTTCCCTAAAGGGACCCAAGTTCCCGCCTTGCCAGGTTAGTGTTTAACCCCCAGCAGCTGGCTCCAACACAGAAACTAAGTTCACAGTCTTACCTTGGCAAAATGTACTTTTTATTCCCAGTAGCATTTGTGGCAGCACTTCTTGGGCTTTTTTTTTTTTATTTCCCCCCAAAAACTTCTAATGTTACTTCACCTCTGGCAGGTGGATAAATGGACGGAGAGGATGAGGGGTTTTTGGAGCTATTGCACACCTAAAAGGATGTGTTCCAAAAGTAGGTTGAAGAGGAAACTCTTCTAACAGTTCTTTAAAAGAAATTATGCTTTTTAAGTATGAAAGTTTGAAAAAAAAAAAAAACTCAACCCCATGCTTTTCATATATATTCTTTATTTCCCTAATTGTGGCTGGGATACCTCTGTATTTTGGGATGGATTGGGCTTTCTGCTTCAGACTTGCTAAATAAAAGGCATTTTATTTAGGCCTGAGTAGGTGCTTTTTTGCTTGGTTACTTATTTTCACTAGGCAAACACCTCATATTCCATAAAGGCTTCTTAACTGAGCCAGATCTGGTATGCACTGGTGGATGTCACTGACCCTAGGAATGAGTAGAGGAAAGGAAATGTAAAGAAATAACCCAAAGCATAGAAAATTCAGTGGGATCAGTCAAGTGAGAATTTATTTTTTTCTGTGGAGCCCCCCTGAATTTTCACGGCAGCCTGACTGAGCCCGGAGTTCTATCCTTTCAAGATACATAGGGGTGGCTTTCAAATCTTATTTCTCAAGTGCCAACTCTGAGATACAAAGCTCCCAAGCCTCCACCCATTCAAATCAGAGGTCTCCTTTTGTCTCAAACGTGAAAATCTGGCTAATTTTAATTTAGAGTGAAAATTCATTGGCTTGCATAAACAACAGAAAGTAGAGACCCTAGAATAAAATTGTTTGAGAACATGCTTTATTTTAGGTCTAAATGTAGTTCCTTTGAGTTGAACAGGATCCTTTAGCTGTTTAAAGAGAAGTACATGGTCCAGATGCAAGTGAACCACGTGGTCTTCCAGCATCAGAGCCACAAGTCCCTGAACCAGCACGGTTAGGGCATTTATTGACCAGTGTCATTCATTTTGCCAGCACTGAAGGAATTCATGAACATAGAGCAGTCTTTTAAAACTCAGTTTAGATATTCACACAAATTTTATTAATTTTTCCCAAAGGCACAAATTAAGAGGGATGTGTTTTTCTCTGTAAGCACTTGAAGTGATGCTTCAATTCTTGGCTCTACATGATTGATTTTATTAAAATCAAGTAAAATGCAGCTTAGTAAAATAGTTTCTTAATTATTAAAGCAATTAGAGGGATCTAAGAAAGATCTTATTCCCAATAGGCTAAGCCTCATATAAGCCTTCCTTTCAGTTTCCTATTTCAGTTGTTCCACATTCTTATAAGACGCCTACTAATCACCATCTAAGCCCGGGCAAACACAAAAAGGGCGAAGTGCTATCAGAAGAAAATATTGAAACACCATCAGCCTATAGTTAGGCCAGTGATACGTTCCTGCAGTCCCTTTGGACTAATCCAAGTACAGAGAAGGCTTTTCTTCCACCCACACAGGAGATCTGGAGATGGAATGGATCCAGTTGAAAGCTGCCCAGTAACACCAACAAAGATACTTTTTAGCCTGATTGCTTTTCTGGCTGTACCAGGCTGGTGCAGGAGATGGGCAGGAGAGCTAAAGTCCAGCTGGGAGATGCAATCTCTCCTTCTAGTGGCTGCTTGTTCTCTTAGCTAAAAGCATCCCGCTGCAAGGATTTACCCAAGTTCAGCTCTTCTTTTCACAGTCCCAACTCTCTCTCAGGTGTTAACCTTGTGGGCTTTACAGGGGAATCCTGCTGCCCGCCTCCATCTCTGCCAGGAAGTATTTTCTGATCTGATTTGTGCTGTTTTGAGGGGTATTTCCTGACACACAGTAATCAAAGTGTGTGCTTTGGTCATCTGTGGATTTGGTAGCTCTCCTTAATAAGTCCTGATGGCCACACACCTTCTAGGCCACAGAAGCAGTTGGCCAGACACAGTGGGGCTGTGGAATAACTGCAGTTGTGATAAAGCCCCCAAAGGGTCCTATAAAACTAATGGGGTCAAGAGAGTGTCACCCTACACAGGTCCTACCATTCCCAGTGTTGTCATTTGTTTCTGTTTAAATCTTATGCTGAGAATGGTAGCAGTTGCTGCAGTTCAATCACTAAACTGTACCTGTGATTAATAATTGCTGCAATATAAGATGTGTAAAGTTTTACCACTATGTCCTAGAGGGCTTGTAACAAGAATGACCAGTTTAAAGCCAAAGCCAGGAATGTGGTAATGAGTGCATAGAATAGAAATGTTAATTAAAACACTCTAAGGAGAGAGAAGGGAGGGGAGCGTTCCCATGTTATCATGTGATATCCCTGTGCCCATTCACAGAAAAAAGGAGAGCAAGGGAAGCAAGAAAAAAGAGGTGATTGTACTTCAGCTACAGCCAGGAGCTCTGGGCAGGTTTAAAATCCATCTTTAATGATCCCAGCCTGATGAGCTCCCAGTGTGTTGCTACAGATAGGTCTGAGACACATCACACTGAGAACACCCTGGGAAAGCCAGCCCAGTCACTTAGAGGGAGCAATTAGCCCGACTCACAGGCTGAGATGCCAGAGCAGCTGCAGAGGATTGTGATTGCTAAGGATTAAATAATGCATGTGGTTCTTCTCTGGCTCGCTCCGGCTATTGCAGGTCTGTGCTTTCTAAATCAGTTTTTTTTTTTTCCACCTGAGCCTTTTCTAGTGAAAGCAGTGACTGTGAGTGATGTGGCAGGCCCATTTGGCCCTGATGGCCACATTGTGCCGGTGGGACACAACACCCTGACACATTTCTCAGAAGTGTGTTAGATGTGTGTGAGCTGCCCTGGTCTGCTTAGGACTTCATGTGCAAGGATCACTGGGAGGGCTGTGGGAGTCTGGTGCTCATCAGGAAAGCCCTGTGGATTATAGGAGAAGTGCCCTGAGCCCAGGGAGCCTGAAGGAACTTGTAAATGCTGCCATAATTTTCTTACTGCAGCATGACCCTCTAGCATGGCAGGGCTCTCTAAGGAAAGGAAAAAGATCACTCCACCCACTAAAGAAGGCCAGAATCCATGACCAAAATTCTTAATAACCTATAGAGGTGCAAGGTACCTTCCAAGATTAAAGAAGCACAAGAGAGTCTTCTGCTTGGCTGAAGAGATCACCTCTGAACTTAAGTTGCCAGAATTCAAAGAATTCCAGGCCTTTGCAAACATACTTGCTTCTCAGATTGGAGACTTGCCCTTACCAGAGAGTGGAGAATCACTGATGTTGATGTTTAATTTTAAATCTGTTTTGAATTTTTCTCCTTTCTGTTCTTCTTTACATTTACTATTTTTCATTTTTAATATATTTTTTTCTAGTGGAAAATCAATTCCTATAACTATATTTTATAGAAATGGTTTTATGTATGTGAGCTTTAGGATACTTCAGCTTAGCATTGGTGCAGTTTATTCAAATCTAATTTAAATCCCAGCCCTAACCTACCTGAGGCAAAATAGACTTAGACTTGCAATCCAGCAGCCATCTATGTCACAAATGTGTTTTCTCCTTCACACAACAGATACTGATTTCACAAAATTCTGAAACAGGACTTAGTTTAACATATGTGCTAATAATCCACTTGCAGTAGATTTCAATATACACTCAAAGTTAACAGTGTAGTTAAATGCTTGGCTGAATCATGACCTGTATAAATTATCCATTTAATTATTCTCTAGCCAAAAGAACTCTGAAGTATTCTGTGGTTGCTTGCAGTTGTGTCTGAAAGAACTGTTGGGAATCTAACAGAGAATTGCAGAGAATTGTCTGAGCCAGTTCATAGCTACTTATCTCCTGCCTTTCCCTGTGACATCTGGATCAGTTTCTGGTAATATCATCCTAAAGGAGGATGAGAAACCTGAAGAGTAAATTAAGGGGAAGTTATAGAAGTTTTCTGGGCTATAACTTGCTGCCAGATGGTGACTCATGGTGGTGAGAGACAACAACAACAACATTGATTGTGGATTCATCCCAAGCCAGAAATTAAAATCTCTGCAACTAGGTTTGTATTTACAGATGAGCTTTTGCTAAATGATTTGGAGCAGAAGGTGCACTACTCAAAAGGAAGAGCAGAACGTATTCCAAATTTCCTCCTTGAGAAGAGGAGCATTCCAGGGGACTTGAAATACATTTCTTCTGCTCTCCAAAATAACATAATGGCATGTAAGGCTTAGAGCTCAGGTTGTTGTTCTCTTTCCCTTTGTAGGATTTTGTAAGCCAGTAGCTCAGAGAAACCAGACACATTTCTCAGGATAAATATTGTTCATCTTGGGGAATAAAACTTACACTGTTTCTGCTTATGTTTGCTGATTATATGTTAGACGATGTGCACTTGAGCAAAGTGTCATAACCCAAATTCCTCAGATATAAAGATACTTGAAACAGGTTTATGTCAAACTAGTTTTAATTAATTTCTATTCCCTGCCTTGAAAACGCTTCATTTCCCAGTATAACAGCTCCATTTAGTTGAAGCACAGGTGAGATGGTTTTAGTGTTCAGTACTTGATTTTAAAGTATTGCTTATTCTTCAAAAATACATGTTTTATATTTATAGTTTTACTATGTAATGGTGAGCCCTTGCCACCTTTGCATCTCATTTTAGCAGTGGCTGACAGGACCACTGGATTTCCTTTCCAGTCTGGTTGTTGGTGCTGTTTAGGAGTCAGAGGCTGCACAAGGGAAAGGTACAGTGGGGCTGGGTTGTTGCTCTGCTTTCACAAGTTCCTTCTTGAAAACAAGGAAATTGCATTACATTAAAATTTCATCCTGATTTTTGGCAGAGGCCAACTCTCTAGATAATCACAGGAATACAGGGAACAGGCAAGCTGGGGCCTATAACACAGGGGGGTTTCCTCTTAATTTCCCAGTCTGCTGGTCCTGCAGTAATTGCATGCTGATTTATCTAAAGAGAGGAGAATGTATGTGTGCTTCTTTCTCTAACTGCTAAACCTTGCCCAGAGGTCTTAATTAGGCCTTCATTTTGCCTTGAAGATTTGGGAATTAACTTTATGGCGTCCTTCCCTTAAAACCTGTTTTGTTAATTTAGTGATTTCTTTCACCTTATCACTAATTTTGCAGTATTTCAGCTTTATTTGCTCTGCATGGGTGTTTGTTTATAGCAATGCACTGTGGGCCAGGTCATGGTGCAGCTAATGTTTGTGCTAGATTTGACTCAAAGAGTAACATTTTAGTTTGGTTTTAGCAGAAAAAAGCTTTTTCGAAAAAAAATACGTTCACATCATTCCACTTAGGGTCCTATTCCATGATTGTTGCCCCTACATTTCTCAGTGGCACAAGTCGTGCATTATTTTATTTATTCCATCTGAGAAAGGACAACAAAACAATCTGAGCCCTGCAACATGGTACCGAGGAAGGAGGGAAAAAAAAGATAAAAATCTTTCAGGGTTTTTTGCTGTCATGTCAGTGCAGGTGCACTTGTTCAGAGATTTTTGCTGTTCTGCTTCTTCAGGAAACTGATGAAGATACCAAAGGAGGGAAATAATTGAGGAAGAGAGAACACGCCAATGGAAGTGAAATGTTGCTAAGATAAAGATAACTGACTTTGCTTTGACTTTTTTTTTTTAAAGAGCAGAACTTGGTGACCTATATAAAAATAGAAGTATATAAGTTTGCTTTGCTTCTTTGAAAAATTTGAAAAGAGTACTTTTCTATTTTACTTTATAAGCTATTTTTCAATCCATTCCCTCTCAGTCTACTAACTGGAATGCATGAAAAAGAGAACAACCAGGCAAAAGTGGACACTGATGAAATTATATCACCAAATGTATATAATGACCTTGTAAAAGCTGGTCCCTGGCTTCCCTGACATCTTTTTTTGCACATTTCAACACCAGGGGATTAGCAAAGGTGCATATCACAAAACAATAAAGCTTTAATTAAAGAGGTTAATTAAAGAGAGGCAACCTCCAACACAACTGGGGTAAGGCTGAGGATTTTTGTGGTTTGGATTCCAGATGATAAATCTTATGCACTTGGCATAATTTTGGTGATAGCGAGCAACACGTATTTGATGCTACAAACTCTCAACTCCACGTACCATCAAATTTGATAAGGATCATATTTCAAGGTTTAACAGTGTTAATCTTTAAACTTAGGGCTTTGACTGAAGTTTTCTGAAGCTTTGCATGGGGATTGAGATTTGACTAATGTGAATCTATGTGGTCAAGCCTGAGTTTCTTCCTTGTACAGGTTTTGTTGGCATTGCCATGTGGTGTTTGTTATATTTAATTTCCATACATGAAAGGATTTGGACTATTGCTATGACCTTAATATTAGTTCAGATATGGAAAGGGATGGCTCAGTGTCAAGTTGGTGAACAGTTCCTGAATTCTGATACTATCTAGAGCAAGAAGTGCTGGATAGCTTTGGACAGTTAGTTTAAAACTAATTTATTCTCTCCTTAAATGAAAAACCTCCTTTAATAATATAGGTCTGATTGCAAGACTAAGTGTAAGCTCTGAAACAGGAAAGTTTTCTCATCTGTAAAATACAGTGAGTAATAGTGATCAGTTATAGCATTGCAATAATTCACACCCCTGCATAAGTAATTTATAATGTATATTGTTTTAATGGCACTCAGAGTAAGGTTTTAATTTGAAAATAACAAAACTCTGTCTATCTATCCACCTGAGTAGTGGCCTTGCTTACCAGAACCTGTAATGTTGTCAGCTGATTGCTCTGATCCACAGATGTGGCACCTGACTAATACTGATGTGCTGAAGAAAATAAAGAAATCCTGTTAAGAACGTTGTTGCACACACACACTGCTCCCACTAATGCAAGTATTAGAGTTACCCTAACAGACTTTAACTTGGGTTCTAGAAACTTATTAATAAGTTCTTCACATTAAAATAGTAAGGTGTAGTAAGATGAAATATACTGAGAATAAAATTTTTTTGATTTAGAGGAGATGGGTGTGGAATCAGGCTGCATCAGGGGTTCTGACAAAGGGATGGCAATTGAACTTGCCCTTGCTGATGTCTCTGTCATAGCAGAGGGCAGGAGAAAAAGGCTCTAAGGGAAAAGGAAAATTATGTGGGTGTCAGTCAAATTATAATGGGGAAAGGAGAGGAACAAATTTTCAAGTTACAAAAAATAATCTTTGGCTGTGGCCCAAGTAGCCACCAGGACACAGAGGATGAGGAGCTCAGTTAATTATTCCTGATCTGCTTTTCCAGGGTATTTCCACTTTTGGGTGTCACATAGGCCAAATTCCACCGTGACAAATTTACATCCTTGGACCCACTGCAGCCTTAGTGAATAATGTACCTGTCTTGAGCAATGTGCTATTCTGGCTGAAACAGCAGCCACGGGGTTGTTTTCCCACTCATCTGGCTCAACTTCAGCTCATGTGGAAGAAAGATATTGCTTTCCCTGTTCTCTACATATTTGATTTGCATTTGACAAGTGGCAAATCAAGTACAGGTGGTGGCTCAGAAACAGAGAGATGTACTTCTATCTTTAGTATTTCTGTGAGGGTTTTTCATGTTTTAATTAATTTGATCTCCAGCATTCCACCTCTCTACCTGTCTTTAATGTGTGGAGGTTATTGATATTTCCCTGTCTGGCCTTATGGACAAAATTTTCATTTTCTCAGTGATGTGCAGTTTCAAAGTCTCCTCTGGGCCACAGTGAAGAACATGTGAAATGAGACCAATCTCTGCATGTATTTAGACATGCAGATTGTTCACACAGACCCAGAACAGCTTCTGGCTGGTCCTGCTGTGGGTTTTGCCAGCCTACAGGACTGCCAGGCACAAGGAGCTGCTGCATCAGAAAGGACTTTTCAAAGCAGTAACGTCAGAGGCAGGGTCATGGCCAGGACACCAGGTAATTGTGCAGGTTCATCGTGTTGCCTTGAGAGCTCCATCAAATTAGGAGCAAGCAATCTGCAAGCAGGAGTGGAAGGTAAAACCAGCACTGCCTGCCCTTCACTGTGAGGTGACTGCACCTTGCAGGCAGAAAGCCAAACCCAGACACTGTGTCTCACTTCAGTCATTTGGTGTAGTCAGAGAGTGCATCATTAAACGGAGAACATCTGCTTGTTAGCATGGCAGTAGAAATAAGCCACAGATACTTGAGAACTTCATAAAATGTGTTTCACAGGAAGCCGGGAAAGGCTCAGTAAAGTTTCCTTTCCTGATAGAGCTTCCAGCAGCTCTGACACATGAAAATATTTTATGTCTCATTCCTAATAAAGTTCTGGCGGTTCAGCCTCCTTCCTAGATGCAATCTGAGCCTGTAAATTTATCAGCCATGCAGCACCAAGGGGAAATAGTGTTATAGATCTTGTAATCTTTGTGACAGTTATCTAATAAGTCAGATTACCAAATATCTCAGGAAGGAAGGCTGATATGACTGACATCCACCAATTTCCTCCAGTGTTTCTCCCTTTTAAGCAGGAAGAGTTTGTTTTTAGCAGAAGATGCTGTAGAGAATGGTGTTATCATAAAATGTGAGGCTAAATGTTGAGTAACGCACCTATAAACAGAAAGTAATTAGTTAATATCTGTTCTTGGATAACTACAATAAGGCAGAACAGCAGTGTTTGACTAAATTGTTCAGAGAAACGCTCAGCTCTGGCTTTTCAAAAGCATCTGAATGTGTTTTAATTTGGCAAAATGTTTCCATTTGAAGTTAGAGTTCTTTTAAGGCACCTTTTGGAAAGGTTAATGTACATATGAGTGGTCCAAATAATATACTCCACATGAATTCCCAGACTGATTTTTCTAATGTTCCTCGTATGCGGTTTTTATGAGAAACAAAGCAGTAAAGGGATGCTGCTGCCATGGGTCTATAACTGGCTGAAAAATAAGCAGCAGCAGATTGGTGTGAATGGGTGTAAAGTCATAGAGGAGGTCTGTAGTGAGGTTCTGCTGGGGACTGTGCTGGAGATGACAAAGTCTGCACTGTTATAAAGTTATCATGTTGATAGGAAGAGGAAGGGCTCTGTAGAAGGAGAGAAGATGCTTACAGCAGCCTGTGGCTGGGCAGTAAACCAGCAGATGAAATTCAGTGTAGATAACTATACAGTGCTAGACACAGGGAGATACAGTTTTGTTTTGCGCATGAAATGTGCTGCTCTGGAACAAGCCCATGGGGCTATTGTAGCTGCTTCCATCAGCACATCGTGTTTGGCTGCACTCAGAAAAGTAAAGCAAACCAGAAAACATCAGTTCAGCTCCACTGAAATCCAGCACTGGTGTCCAGGACACTCCGCTCAACAAGAGCACAGCAGAGCAAACAGGGTTGGAGAAAGGCAGCAAGCCTGATGGAAGTTTTGGAGCGGTTTCCACGTAAGGAAGGGCTGAGTAAACTTGTGCTCCTCAGCTTGGAAATCAAGCGTGCTGAAGGGAGGAGCAGTCTGGGGAAATCCTTGCCAAAGGATGCTATAAATGCAAAAAGTTTACTTGAATTCAAGAGCAGATTGAACAAGTATTTTCAAGGCAGAGCCTTTGGAGATTCACACATTGAAAAATAACAAGTTTGGAAAATCACCTGAGCTGAAAATAGTGGAGAACAGGAATACATTTTGAGGTTTTTACAAAGCACAGGAAGGTTTTCTCATTACAATTAAATGGCAAAAAATTGCTATAAGGCAAAAACAGTGTTCTCTCCTGAGGAAGTCTTTGCTTTTTTTTTTTTTTTTTTAGTTTTACTTGCAGCATTTTAAAAAGTGCATTTTTATAATAAATAAACTGTTTGTGTTGTGAGATACACTTTTTATTTTGAAAGTGGGCAGAGCTCATTTTTTTTCTCCTTCAAAATTCAAGCATTGCCCAGGAGTTGAAAGGTGTGAGGAAATCATTAGTAACAAAGCAGAGAGGCTGTAAACCTGCAGAGCCTTCTGGAAATGCAGCTTCATGTTTGTGAGGTGGAAATCAATGCTAGAAATTCCCCAAGCTGCCTGTGGGTGTTCAGGCTGCTGACCAGGACCTGCTTGAACCAGGAACTTTCTCGCTGTATCTCATCCCTCCTTGAGCAGAGAACTCCTTCTTTTCCTCTACACACCCCTTCTTTCACTGTGGCTACATCAGGGGTCTCACCACCCTCACAGTAAGGAATTTATTTCTTATGTCTAATCTACTGGATTTTAAATACAGTCAGGCTTCCTCATAAGACGGGAAACCTCTTCCATGCCAAGCTCATCTAATGCCTAGATTTTTGCAATCACAGCAATCTTGGGGCACTTTGCTTAGGATTCATCCCAATGGGAAGCAGGTCTTTGGAAGTATTAATTAAATCAGAAGCAAAAATTATGTCTTTTACAGTCAAGTGTTTTGTACCATTCATGTAATTATTTTTTCCTTTAGAAATTGTTTTCAAACCATGGAAGATCAGTGTCTATCTCTACCCCAGGTGGAACCATCACATGACCAGAAATATGTATGAGAATAACTGACAGATCTAGTCCATATTTTTGGAGTGTGTATGGCCCTCTGAGCCTGAATTTGAGGCAAAAAGTTGAATTACAATGTCTGATCTGGTTATCAATTGCACCACAATTCCCTTGCATGACTTGGGTACCTCGGTTTCCCCTCTTTAGCAGCATAATGAAACATCCTGTATTCAGCCTCCTGCCCTGTCAGTGTAGCCCGTGATCTGTTTGGGGGAATGGCTGCCTCAGCGTGTTCTTGTGCAGATGGCCTCACTCCTTACTGGGATCTTGGGGCATAACACTGGATATAACATTATGTAAATACTGAAGTCACGAAAACATCTTTATTGCGTTTGCGTTCATGATTCTACCCTGGAGGCTTTTTCTTTGGCTGAGATTTGATGAAAGCATTATCATCTGTCTTACACAGACCTCCAGAGCTTTACAGTAGCTGGATCTAGTGGGGAAATAAATTTTAGGAAAATAATAAATCCTGACACTGCAGCACCAATAGAGGAAAAAGTGTTGATAGTGTCTGTGGTTGAGAGCAAAGCTGCAATTGCCTGGTGGTGGTGGTGTCCTGTCAGAGCTCTGTAAAATATCAGCGAGTTACCTGTGAGTCATGCCTGGCACTCAGAGCCCCGCGTCCTGCCCCAGAGGATTGCCCCGTCCACCGTCAAGGGAAATACCTGGCTTCTGAGGTTACAGAACACAGTAATTCAGAAGGAAAGCTGAGCTCTCAAAAGCTAAAGCTAATTTTCAGGCCTGGCTGTCATTCACAGTGGGTGCGTTCCCACACAAAGCCCGGCCAACAAAGGGATCCTTGCACTGCGCACACCACATTGCCCTGCCTCCCCTCTCGGGGAAAAGATGCCTCTTTGTGCTGGAGATAAGTGAAGAAGGAGGGTTTGCAGGACAACAGAAAGCTATACCAGGGACATCTCGACTGTAATTCAATCCTTTATTCACATTGGCTCCTGTTGTGGGCCGCATTAGCAGCCCAATGGCACATACTGTGGAACGGTATAGAAAATATTGAAACAAATCTGCTGAATCCAGGGAGCTTGGGTTGATTACTTTCCCATACAGTAAATGAACCATCATTGCGGCTGAGGTTAAAGGAAGGTCGGTTTTACTTGCCGAGATTGCAGCTGGAGAAGGCTTTTTTAGCTGTGCCTGGAACAATCTCCCTGACCTAAAACCCCATCGTTTCAGCGTGCAAATGATGTTCTCGCCCACACGCTGAGCACCTTGGGGTAGAAAGGGTTCCCTGCCAAGGAGTCTGACTTGTGTCCCAGGGAAGAGACTGAAGGTTTTGTGCGTGTCCTGCCTTGGTTCTAACCTGCTGCCAAGTTACCATCACGTGAATTCTCTAAATCAGTGTTTCAGCATCTCTTTAAAACATCTCCTTTAGCCTGCAGTGTGCTGGAGGCCACAGGGGGGTCCAGGTGAGCTCCATGGCTTCAGTTATGAAAACAAACTTAAAAATCTTGAGAGTTCCCTCCTGATCTTTGGATCTCTGGCTCCAGTAATAATTAAGGATCAGTTTTCCTGTGGAGTTAGAGGTTTACTGTGGGAGGGGCTGTGGCTTTGAATGAACAGTAGGTTCTCTTTCTACCTTTTCTAAATTGCCTTTAATTACAAAATTCACTAATTAGCCAGCAACACTGAAATCCCCAGGAGTTCCAAATAGCTGCCATGAGTCTTTTTCTCACACTTGCAGAGATTTAGGACATCTGCCAAAGTCATACAGCAATAAAAGAGCTTAAATATATGAAATTAAATAATATGCCATCAAAGCTTAGAGTGCCCTCTCTTCCAGTCCTGCTGCTTTATCTGCTCTTCTCCCTCTCCTGACTCACTCTACCTCCATGCTCTACTGTTTGTAGTTGTCTGTTCCTTATTCTCTCTCTCTCTCATGTTTCCTGTTTACCCTTCTTTTGGGGGGAGAAATAGGCAAACGGAGGGAGCCCAGCCTGCTACCTTTGCAAAGTTCTTTGCTGTGGCTGTGTCTTTTCACACATTAATGTGCATTCCTCAGTTTTCTATCACTGTGCCTTTCCCATTCCTTCTGTAACTCATCTCCATCTCATCTTCATGTCCCATTCTTCGCTCCTGCATGTTTTATGTTGCCCTCCCTGCTTTTGCTGGGTACATCCAGTGTAGGTAAGAGTGTGGCTGATGAGTTTGCACACCCATTTCCCCGAGCTGCCCATCTGAAACCTGTGAGTGTTTCTGTGTGTGCTCATCTGTAACTGATTGGCCTCGATTTCTGGGCCATGGTGGGTACTCCCATCCACGCTTTGTTCTGTGCAATTAACATGATTACATGGGCAGTTGTGCTAATTGTGCCGTGTACAGATGACTCATTTGTTCTGCAATTATGTGTTTTCCTGAAGAGTTGCTGTGGAGGGGGCCCTGATAATAGTTTGGCAGCCTGAAATTTGACCTTTGCTTGTTTATCATTTCACCATGAGTAACTTGAAGGCCAAGTGCTTCTTTTTAGCACTATTAATGAAACATTTTTTTGCTCATCCTGAGACTCCAGCCATGGATAATGGTTACCGCTGTCCTGCAGAGCAGTTCCATGTGAGCACACCGATAAGAGTGCTGGATGTGGCCCCAGTTTGGAATGATGTGTGCCTTGCTCGGAGCACTTGAGTTGTCCCACTGAAGTCAGTGGAGTTATTTCTGTTATTGAGGAACAGGAGTGACTTAAGTACCTTCCTGAATGTGACAGCTAAGGGAGCTGACAGATTTTCTTCCTCAAGCAGTGGCCTTTCTTACACTACAGCTGTTGCTGGATGTGAAATCTCACTTTTTCTGACATATCCTGGGAGGAGCAGATTAGGAGGTGTCGAGTTTACCTTCCAGCTGTTACTTTACACCAGTTGTTTGTGAGAAACATGGACAAAAAAAAAAAAGAAGGCAAAAAGCAGGAAAGGATTTTTGAGCCTGTCATGCAGTTTTCTCAAATCACCTGCCTGACTGCATCTCCCAGTTCCTATAGGAGACTAGGAAGGAGGAATTAGTCAGGTTATACTGACTGTAAAAGGGAGAATAGATCTGCTCAAAGATAATGCTTGATCAAAAGGATGCAGTGATAAGATAGGAGACGTGGAAGTCTGGAGAGGTGATGCAGACACCTGTGGCCAGATGGGAACAGAGTTAATATCCCACTTAACCAAGTGTTTGGGGCTCAGCTTAATAAACAATGAAAATGGAAAACAACTGTGCACTGTGATTTTCCAGCAAAACTGAGCTATAATGGTATTAAAGCTCCTGAGCCAGTCTTGTCCTGAGTGTGATTTCAGAGTTGAGTCAGACAGAGGAGCCCTGGTGAGAAGGTATAAAATCAAGTTTGTATAAATTGTATCAGATTGAAGAAAAACAACAACCCTGTGTAATTTTTCAATACTTTTCTTTGCCCTAATCTGAAGAGGAGAGGTGGGGATGTGATAAAGACTCATTTCAAGCCAGTTTTCAGGTTATAAGAGAGCCCAGCACTAAGGGAAGATTGGTGCTTCCTCAGAGCCAGGCTTGGTGGCATTGTCAGAACGCTGTGTGCAAAGTTTACAGGTTTGATAATTCCAGGGCAGGGTCATTTGGATGATTTTAGAAGGTTTGTCTTGAGCATACATAGTGATTTACTTGAGCATACATAGTGATTTGGGGTTGGCTTGAGCTATAGATTTCAAGCTCTCTCTCTTGTGGTAAGGGTCAATATATGAGTGGCATAACACTATGATTTAAAAAATTACTTTCAATTTTTGGTTTTCTTCCTGTTTTCGAAAGTTAAGGGGCACACCTAAGGACCTCAAAGAGTTGCCTACACTGTGTTCTTTAATGTTACTATGTCTTTTCACACATACATGTGTATTTATATGTGTTAAATAACATTTAAGGTTTTTATTCAGATTAACATAAGATATTCCATGCCATAGCATGAAAATTAAGATATTTTAACATTATCAGAATCCCCTGCAATTCATACTGTGGACCAAAATTTCATTAACATGGAATGTTTTGAAATAGAGTGAATTTAATCTCCTGCTGGAAATGCTTCTAAGGTTTTCCAACCCACTTTTATTAACTTATATCCATTAAAAAATGATCATGCTACACTTTCCCATGTTATAAAGCTTGCAGCAACTGGCAGCAATGAGATATTAACCCAGAATATGACTTAATGAAGGGAATGGAAGAAAAACAGAAACTTGAAAATAATTTGCATTAAGGAAAATTTTGGCAAACCAATCCTAGATTTTTGAGTGATGGGTTGTTTCTTTTATTGTTATTTGTTTGAATGTTAGCAGCAGGAACCTGGATCAGAGCCTTCAGCAAGGTCCTCTTGTAAATGCTGCACCACACCAGCCATGGAATGCTTCCAGCATGATCCCACTTAAAAAGTTAGGGGAGAAAAATTCTGCAATCCAGATAAATTAGGGTGTCAGCAATCACTGGCAATTATGTTAAGTGAGATATTGCACTATTTTCCCCATTGGCCTCTCTTCCAATTGCCAGAGAAACATCAGCAATAGCTTTACAAGATGTTTTAGAAGTGAAAAGGATAAGCTGTGAACATATTTAAGAGAATATTTTTGACTATTTCTCAATTTCTAATAGTCATTACTAGAAGCGCCTATTAGTATTTTTTAAGCTGCAGAAAGGCTTCTCCATCTTCAGTGGGTTGTTCTCACACAGGGAAAGTACAATGAAACTTTATATCTCCATCTGTGCAAAGATGATTGGTGACCCATTGACCTCAGTTTTCCATTTCTGGTCTGCTAGTGTTTGTGTCCAATTTGGGTTTTATATTTGGACCAGGAAAAATGATTTTTAGCAAATTCTCCCTATCCTCTGGGAAGATGATTCCTCCATAATTTCTACATGTCCCTCCAACTGGAATGATTTTCTAATGCTTCTAGGTTTTCTTTATTAGAATTTCTGAACAACAAGTTAATCTGTTTTTATGAACCCCTTGCAATTCCCTGTGTAGAAACGTGAGCAATCAGGAGCTGATCCCACAGGTCCTCTCTTACTTCTCTCATTACTTCTTGGCTTAATGAGTCTTTCCTGTGTTTTCTCCATCAGTTTTCCTCTGTGTCTCAGTGAGTTTTCACCAGAAATATTGGCAGGGGGAGGTTCAGAGTAGCTCCAAAACCAGGCACTAGCTCTGTATGATACCTGAGCTCCTCCCAAGGCCACTCCTGCCTTGCTGGCACCTCTTTAATAAAGGTGTATTTGTGTGATGGCACCCTAAAGTGGTGAGCAGACCCCTCAGCTCCTCAGAATCCTTTGCTATTCCTGATTCCTCACCTTTTTGCCCAGCTGACATCCCCTCTGTGCAACAATCGGATTCTTCTGCCGAGAGCAGTGCAAGGTGCTTTGCAAAATGAGAAGTCGTTGCCTTGCATCTGGCATGAGCCTGTGTGTGGATCACAAGGCACTGAGACATGTTCATGGCAGACATATCTCCCTGCCATCTTTATCCCCGTGGATATGTGCTAATCATTTGGTTGCTGCAGCCCTGACTTTTTGGCTGCCCCGGTATCAAGTGACAAAAGGCACACATTAGCGTGATCCCAGATTGTGTCTGTCACCCAGGGTCACACAAGATAAGCTGCCAGCTGTCCGCTCTGCCCAGGCACGCTACACTGGACATTAATTAAATGGGATTCAGCACATGGATTCGGGGTGCCAAGGTGCCTGGGCTGAGTCGGGAAAAATGCACTGGCCAGTGCAAAATGCATTACAGCAGCTCCCAAATATTTTCAGAATCTGAGACATGAGGTTTAATAAATTAGAGGATAACCAGATAATCAATTTTTGATGTGTCGGAGAAGGGGTCCAAGTTCCTAAAGGCATAGGTACTTAATATTTAACCAAGGGAACACTCGAGTTTTTGTGGGTGAAAATCTTGATTTGTAGTAACCAAAAGCTGAGTATTTTCTGGATCAGAAAAGTTGCTTTCTAATCTAGAACCGTGCAAAATAATTTTTATTTCAGTTAACAAAAACCAAAAGCCAGCTTCTATCCTCTTTATTTCTTTTCCAGTTCTTGCAAAAAAATGAATTTATTTTTCTGCTTTTAGATGAACAGCAAGCATGGTTAGGGAAAAATGTATTTTTGCCAGGAAATGTCATCTTTGCTGTGGAAATGCTTAAGTTTCTCCATGAAAATGGAATTTCCCTTCAGAAGTAATTTAGCACATAAAAGTGATGGGTTTGTCCAGTGGCTGGAATTATAGCACCTTCCATGTGAAAAGGTTTTTGGCATTAAGCCTCCACCACAGAAAGCTGAACAGAGCCCCAAGTAAAACTCATACTTGTTCCTGACATGAAACCAACTTCCCAGTTCAAGGAAGGTTTAAGTGCCTGTTCAAATCAATGTCATGAATTCTTCAGGGATTTATAGTTTTTTTAGAAATTGCAAAAGAAAGGCAATTTTTAAAAAAGAAATAGTCTCTATCCTCATTGCTGACAAACATAGAGATGAGAATGTGCTGGGATTCTCTCTGAGACATCAGTACTAGGAGGTTGTATTCTTCAATACCCTTCCTCTACCAGTTAATTCCTTTACAGCTGTCCCTAAAAGCCCCAGGTAGTAACAGGCAAATAGTCCTTGTCCCCTAAAAACCTGGCACAATTCAAGGCAGACAAATAACAGGGAGGAAAAATTAAAAAAACAAAAAAGGTTTGCTGTTATCAGTATGTTGGAGGGAGGGGAAGCAGAGCACTAAAATTTCACTGGTTTGTTCTGAAGGCAGAACTGACCACAGGACTTGGTGCCACCTTTACCCTAAGGCCACATTCCTCATGCTTGACACTGGATTTTCTCCTTTCTCCCTCACTTTCCTTAAGGATTGGCCTGAACATCTACAAGACACTTTGGATTTGTTTTTATCTGTACTTACAAACCAACCACCTACTCCTGCTTTGCTGTCAGACCCAGTTCTCTTGGTCTTTCTGTGTCCTTCAGAGGAAAACTCAGCCAAGGGCAGGAGCATTTTGGATGTTTCCACACTAAAAAGCTGTCCTGAAACCAAGCACTCTTCTGATAGCAATGTACTCTGAACATCCTAATGGATTTACTCCTTGCCCTTTCCCCTGGCCTGTCCAGATGTCCCTCCTTGCTGTCCTAAATGAAGGTTATTACCCCCATGCTGACATCAGCCATTGATTGAAGTGCAGCTTTTCAAGCTGGAGGGAGGAGGAGATAGGGGAGGGCAATAAAACCATAGTTCATTGTGTTAAAGCAGGGTAACATCTCACTGAGATTCAGGTGTAAGATGGATTAACTGAATAATAGGCTCCAGTTAGCACTTTGTGAGCATTCTGCTCAATCAAATTAATACAGAAGGTGGGCAGTCAGCACTGCACATTCATCTCCCAGACACCTCAGCAGTTCTAGGATGGAGGTGTGTGTCCAGAGGTACATCCACAAACTCTTCAATCCAAATTCACCTTTCTCCCTTCTCATTTTTTCAAAGCAGTAGGATTTCCTTCTGAAGATGATTGACTGTCAAAGAAAAAAATTCTGGGTTTTTTTTCCTCCAAAATCTTATCTACACTTTTCAAATTACGGGAGTTTTCTTACACACACACAAAAAAAAAAAAAATACTGTTTCCTGAGTCTTTGGCATTCTTTTCATTCAGGAAATTCACAGCATTCACATAGAAATAGATGTGCATAAACACACAGTAACTGACTTTTGCCCACCCCAAACCACAAAGATGTTATCACTTTTAACCACTTTGGACCAAATTTCACGTGCTGCTGCTGCTGCTGTGGAAGGACTGAGACCCCTTTTACATGAAATGACCTCTGCCATAATCCTATCCAAATAGTAACCTGGGAATGCAGGCCTCAGTACAGCTATTTGAGTAAGAATTTCCTTGTTGGAAGTTATTACTCTGGACTTTCAGAAGGGAATGGTGCTCTTGTTATACCTGCAAGACAGGGCAGCCTTTTGGAGCCTGGCAGCCACAGTGAGCAGCAAGAGCTGTGTGGTCCAGCCAAGGACTCCAGGAGCACCCTGGAGCTTAGCAGCTCCATAGGGCAGTGGCAGTGAGTGGACCCTGACTCTGCCAAGCCTTTTTGATGTTAGACTTGTAAAGCAGCCACAATGTATTCCAGTTCAGCATTTCAGTCCTTAAAATTTTATTAAGGTAAAGCTTGAAGGAGGGAAGCTTTAAACTGGCTGAGGTCTCAGATACTTTACCATTATAGTCATAAAGTCATCCATGGTGTAGTTCAGGCTGTGTAGCCTTCACTGATGAGGAGAGCTCCCAAAGTACAGAGCACTGGCTTGACCCTTTTAAATTACTTCAGCTGTTCTGTGTTTTGTGCCTTCTTTGTCCACATTTGTGCTCCATAATTTCATGTGAGAATCTTCTTCTGTGTGAGAACAAACTTAACTCTGCCCCACACTCACAAACTCTAAAATTTTACTGCTGGAATCAGGTTTCTGTGCTTGCTTAAAATAAATATGAATATGCTGATATTTTGGGAATATTGCAAAGAAAGGAATTTCAATAAGGGTTTTGGCAAGCTGGAGTTACGCTTCATGGGTGCAGTAAAAATGGCAAAGAGTTTCTGTAGGTCTCTGAATGTCTAAATTCTGGCCCAGATGATTATTTCAGCACTGTTGCTAGTTCTTGCTTTAAAAAGGATTTGGTCATCCTTTTTAAATGCAAGTAAGGAAAAAAAGAGAAAGCAGCATCTCCCCTGTTCTTCTTCTCTGCCATTAGAGATGAATCAGGTACCTCATGAGGCTCTGCAGGTCCCTGGTGGTGTGTGTGAACTCAGGCTCTGTGTTAGGTTTACTCATCTGTAAATGCATGATACTGCTGTTACCCACTGATAAAAATCCCACAGAGAGTGCTAAATCTTTGCAGAGTGCTTTGACCCCTCAGCTCTTCACATGCTGTCCAGAGGAAGCCACCTTTCAGAGGAAAAAAACTGCTCTGCATGATGGTGATGAGTTTTAAAGTGTCAAGTAATCATTCCCAGATTGCCACAGGAGCAGCATCCTGCGGCAGGGACTAAGTTCTGTAGTTTTTTATTTCTACCTAGCACTGTGTATAGCACCGAGTTGCCCAGGAGGCAGAGTCTCTGTTTAGTGAGAAATAAACTATTATCAGCAGAAGTTGTCTGGCTGTTCACGGGTCAGGAGTACTGGAGAGAAGAGGTCAGAAATAGTTCATATTTCGTTTGTGCTGGAACTGAGCAGGCACATTAATTGTCCTCTGCCTGAGGCTTCTGGCCGGGGGCTGTGGGATTTGCACACATTGTTACTGGGGCACTAATTGGGTGATCATTTGAGCACTGCAGCCCTACCAAGTGATGTGAAGCTGCTGAGCCACCCTGCCAGTGCTGATCCTCATGTCTGAGCTGCTGTCGGCTGCAAGTACTTATGTCAGGTGACAGCCAAAACCTCTCTCTTCTTTGGAAATCCAGGCTCTGTTCTGCCCTTTGTTTGCCCCCCCCCCCGTCCTTCCCCCCAGCACTGCACTGTATTTCACACCAACAAAATCAAGTCAAAAGTGGCAAAAAATAAAAATAGCAGTGGAGTGTGCATCTACTATACAACTGGGGTAAGTGTGAATCTTAACTTTATTCTGAACTTCATACCTTTGCCACAGAAGAGAATAATGCATGTACTGCACCGAAAATGCAGAAATTGGGAAACATGGCTTGCTCTCTTATACAAACACCCCTTTATAGGCAGCAATGCCCAAGCACTCCAGTTCCTGGCAATGAAATCCAATCATCCAGCATTAACTCAGCACCTCAATACTTGTATTTTACAGCCTCACTAATCCTTGTCCCTTCAGGTGCATCAACTCCCACAGTCATACATGTGCCCACTGCACCTATCACCCAGGATTTTCCAGTCAGGCTGGTAAAACCTCACACACCTCACCACACACTCCCAACAATTCTCCCAAGCCCTGCTCCTTTATCCAGCAGTGCAAGTACACATTTCCAGAGATGGACCTGCCAAACCAGCCAGGGTTGCACTTCGGCCTCTTCACAACTGCTTTGCTCATTGCTTGTAATTCTTGTGTGTTCTTATCCAGTGCACAAATTATCTGAAGTGGCAACTTCTGCAAAATAGATCTTGAAGCAGGAATTTGGTTCAAGTTAATTGCAAAGGTGGAAGACTATGATGTAATTTCTGTCTCTGAGGACAACTCTTACACACAACTGTACCTGTACTAATCTGAGTGTGCACTTTCTCTCCTTGAGTATCAGGGGTTTTTTTCCCCTCAAAATCTTGACCAATGCAAAAGGGAATTTCCTTCTCTGTGTGCTAAGTCTCAGGGTGCCAAGAGGACTTTGTTCAAGAAAGGGGACTTTTTTTCCAAGGAGATCTGTCTAATTTTATTTTCTACAAGCTGCCAATGTTCTGGCAGTACAGTCTTAATATCACCAGCCTCTCTCACTAATACATCTTAGGGTAAAAGTACTTGATTTACATTTGTATTTTTAAAAAACGTTTTGAAGCAAGCCCCTGATACTCACAAGCTCCATCCCTGGCACCCATTTCTGATGGTCAGAGGTCTATTGCATGGGCAGCTGCAGTGACAGAAAAGATTCCTATCAGCTCTAATGCAAAGTGGGAAAAATTCTAGGCTAGATTTTGCTCTGTGAATCATGCAAGCAGTTTCCACACACATCCCTGGACATCTGGTTTCTAAGCTGCATCCTATCTTGTGCCACCCCACAAATATTTGGCTTGACCCTTTTCAAATGGAGACAATTCAAAAGCCACATGGACACATTCCTGTGTCCACACACCTGCTTTAGGTGACCTTGAGTTGGCAGGGGTCTTTGTCTCCAGAGGTCCCCCCAACACTAACAACTCTGTGATTTTGTGAAATCCATGGGAAAATTCCTGGAGGTTTCAGTAAGAGTAGGTTAAACCCTTGAACAAACTTTGGGAAACAGTTGTGGCTTCTAGTGAAGGCACATCTCTTGATTTCAGAGACTGGTTTTGGATTAAGATACTTTTGGAGATAAATACATCAGAATTGAGACCTCTCTACTGGGCTGCCTTGGCTGCTTTAAGTTGCACTTATTAATTTAAGCAACAGAATAGTGTAGGAAGATCTTAGAGGAATGTGGTCATCAGGTCTGAATGACACAAGTACAGATCAGCCACTGTTTTGAAGTTCTAGGTCTGCACCCTCAGGGTCAGACCACCGTCAGTATCAGTCTGACTGTGCCTTCTGTTGCCACAGTTGTGCTGATTAATGTCAAATTAAATTCAGGTTTCTTTACCTCCAAAGTCCAGTGGTTCAACAATAAACAGCTTTCCAGAAGGAAGTGAAACCTCCCCTCTGTTATGCTGGAAATACTCTTTGGGAAAATGTTTTGATCTTCTGTGATAGTCCCTTGTAGCATCTTCCAGCTGGCAGGTCAGGGGGTTGCTGAGACATAGGTTACATCTAAATAGTCATCAAAGGTCTTATTTTCTATTAATTTTCCACTTGAATTAAAAAAAAAAATTAATATGAACAGAGTTTTCCAGGGTCATGTAGAAAGGTGGTGACAGAGACTTTGATGCAAGCTGTACATTATTGTTCCCTGGTTGCTCTGAGAGATTCGAGTGACTAAAGCTGGTAGCCCTGGAGAGATGCCCTTTCTTGTGATTTCAAAGCATGCATCTCATGGCTGTCTTACTGGAAATATTTTATTTTACTGTTGCAATGCAGTATTTGGATAAATCCCAGTTAAAAAAAAAAGGTGCTATTTTCTGCTGTGGTTCTTTAAACATATCAGTTTATATATACATCACTTCTCCTGAGTTCCCACTGGTTCCAGTGTTGAGATATGTGGGCAGATCAGCAGGTGCAGAGTACAAGCACTGCCAAAAAGGTTAAAACAATTTTGAAATCGGACAAAAATCTAACATACCTTACTGCTTGGTTTTAAATTTAAGTAAGAGTTTAAAAGTAAATACTGTGAGTGGTAGGGGAAAAATAACAGAAATAAAAATAATTAGGAAGATAAATTATTGAAGAAAAAATAAACAACTAAATCATTAAAATAGAAGGCTAAATGTTTGAAAGAAATGTCCTAAGACCTTGTAGTTAAATGGTTCATTTCCTGTTCCATTAAAACCTTTTCCCAGAAGAGAAACTGGCATTTACAAAGTTCTGCCCTAGAGGGATGTTCAGGTAGTAAAGGAGAAAGGATCCAGAGGCAGGTGGAGAAAAGGGTTACAGGAGAATCCTCCAAAGCTACTTTGCTCATTTACACATTGAAGAAGGTGGTTGGTTACTTTGCATTCACAACTCTGTACATGCACATAGAAAATACTGTATCAGAAAATATTTAGAACTGTTAAGAGTTTAGAAATTTGTTAGGCTAAATTTTATAGCCAAAAAAAAATATTTTATTTGGCCTCAGAAGTTAAAAGAGCTTCGTGCTGGTGCATTCTGTCTTCAGGGTCTGAAGGGATGTCAACACAAATCTTTTTGCTGCTCTGGAGACTGAGGTTAAACATCTACTTTACAAATATTTTTTGTTCTTACACAGGCCTTCTTGTGTGGCATCTGATTCCCAAGCATTTAGCTGAATAGATTATTTATAGCAAATCCACGGATGGGGGGCCATGTAGCTAAGGCAGATCCAAGAATACAAGAGGCTTCAATACATATGAGCATAAAAGAGCAAGTTCTACTTTTCATCCCTTAGCCATCGTGAAGATATCTCATTATAAATAAAAGCTAGGTCTTTCATCACCAAGAGAAGCACTGCTCACCAATGAGCCATTCATTATCCCATGTTAATGGTGAGGGTTATTCCATACTTTTCTCTTGTAGTGTTGTCTGGATCAGTAATGAGCTTTAGGAAGATCAAGCCAAAGTAAAACCAAAGAGATATTATTGTCTAAAAGCAGCCAAAAACTGGATGTGAGTTCTTTCATTAGGCATTAGAAGTCAACTCCTGGGCTTAAACAGCCTTCTTGGATCCCGTGGATCAGTACCAGCAGCTTTCACACATTGGTTACCCTGTGTTCTGGTCAGCTGAAGTTCTCAGAGGTGCCAGTGTTCCCCAGAGCCCTCCTGGAGGTGCTGATGGCCATGAATGGGAACAGGGATGTCCCTGTAGTCCTGCAAGGGCCTGACCCCACATCCCGCAGCGGGCTTTGGCTCAGGGACATTAGCACAAACATCCTGAGCCAGTCACCCAGCCACAAGGAGGGACTGTTAAACAGATCACACTGAATTTCTCAAGGCTCCTGGATTCTCCAGTGTGTCAGAAAACAAACCTTGAGACATCTTATGTGAGCAATCATTGTGTCTATGGAATGTGAAACATTTCCAATCTGCGAATGCGAGCTCGGTTGCCTGTACTGTACAAATACACACAAACACCATATGGAAATTATAAATGTGTTTATGGTGGAGATCTGTGCTTCCTTTATTATTTTAGGATTTTATCTGGATTTGAAACAATTGATAAGAGCATTAGGTTCAGTCTTTCATTACTGACATACTCATAATATTGACTTCACCTACTAAGGCAGCTGTACTCCTTATCAGCATATATTCAATTATTTTTAGACATACCAGTTGTTCATACACAAATATGCAATATGTAGGAAGTTTAATGGCCAAACTGACATTAAGTAGTGATCTCCAATATCCTCCAGTTCTTTTAACCTTTGACTGTGGAATTCAAATTTGATTCACAGAAATTCATATACTGGAATTCAGGAGAGGAGAAATTGTCTGGTTTGTAAACCTCTTAGTCCTCCTCTTAGTTTCTGAGGCAATACTTCCAGTTTTGCAGTTTAGGTTAATATTTAGTGTAGTCCCAAAGGTGCATTTTTAATGTCCTGGATGTCTCCTGTGCCTGGTGGGACTGGGGTTGTACAAGTTGCTGTAGCTGAACAGGAGGTACATTGCCTATGTCATCCCCTCATGAAAAGGTAACATGCCCTTTCTGCATGTTTTCCCTATTTAAGCACAAGAATTTACTGATATATTTACCTAAAACTTACTAACATATATAAGTAAAATTTATTTTCCAGGAAAATTGCTCTTTCAACTGGCTTTTGAAATGCCATTGTGAAATGCTATCTCTAAAATGCAGTATTACATGTCAGGTTGACTGTAACATTTCATTTGTTATGAACTGAACTTTTTTCCTGTCTTTTTTCCTTTTTTTTTTTTGTCTTGAAATAGTTATTCTGTGTTTGTATTTCAGATTAACTCATCATAGTTTGTCAGTGAATGAAGAGAATCAGTTTCTTGCCCAGAAACAATAATTTCCTCTTCCACAAAATGCTTCAACAACACTGTAAGTGTGGAGATTTTTATGAAATGTCAGGTTTTCTGTGATGAAAAACCTATGGATTTTTTCCCAACTGTTGGAGATTTTTTACTCAGGCAGTTGGGATAAATGTGAGCTTTTAGACACAAAATCATCCTTGGTCTGTGCAGAGTGTAACACCCTCTTTCCATTTCCTTCCAAACTCACCTGGGCAGTGGGATATGGGAAGAGCAGAGATATGATCTTGGATTTCCTACAGGAATGTGTGCAAAATAGATGTGGCAGTGGAACCACAAGGTGTTTAAAAAGTACAATGAAGGATCCATGCAGGGTATAAATCCAATGTACAGCTTCTATAATCCTGGAATACTGTATTCACTTCAAATCTCTACCTTTGGTACTTGGAGAGCTTTGAGGACACTCAGGGCTCTTAACTGAGGGCAGATTCCCACCCACACACTAAGCATCCATTACAGAAACTCCATACAAGGGCTGGCGAGAAGGATGAAGCCCATTTTTAGGATGGGTTTATTTTTATCTTTTTTTTATCATCCCATTTTTTTTATACCTCCCACCAATGAAAGCTCAGAATGACTGAAATAGTACAGGCTGTTGGAGTGGATTCTTCCCTAGGAGACTGATTTTATTTTATTATTACTGAAGAGAGCAGGAATTTTTTAAGCCTCAAAAAGTAGAGGAACTGAAACTTTCCTGCCAAGGTAGACATATTCCCAAGCTGCTCCAGCCCCTCCTGAGTAGCTCTTTTACTGACTTTCCCTTGTAGGGGAGAGACATAATTTTGTCCATATTATCAGCTGACAAATAAAACAACCAAATTCAGACATGGGAGGAGAGAGAAAATTTGCTCAAAAATATATTTAAAGGCATAAGCTTTCCTGTAGAGAAGTTTTTTTGGTGAGAAATGGATCTCTTGCTACAGGCTCCAATTTAAATTGGCTGACCTAGAAGGAAGAAAGTGCCTGGGAAAGAAAGAAAAGCAAATAAATAAAAAGCCAGAAGCAAATAAAAAATAGGTTTTCTCTTTCCCACATTTGAAAGTGGGTAGGATGGGGCTTGTGTGTCCTACCTCTCAGGGAGCCAACAGCTTTATATTTGTGCATACCATGGACACAACAGGAATCTATCACATGATGGAGTGTGTCTTCCTTGTTCCTTGCTGATGCATGCTAATAACAGAAAAGTTAATTAAATCAGGCAGTTGGTGTTTGCCACTGGTTCAGAGAATGGAATTCTCCAAGGTTTGGTGGCCCTCGAGCAGATGGCATCCCTCCAGCTGGGTTTCCACCTTCTCCCAGAGCTACAGCTCACCCCTGAATTTCTATTTCTTGCTCTCCAGATTCCCACTATCTGTGTATTTATCCCCCTCCTCCTCCTCTTTATTTTCCTCCTTTTCCCACTCCTTCTATTCCTGATCACTCAAGCTCTTACACTTGTCTCCCACAGTTCCTGCTGAAACAACATTCAGCTGTAGTGGTGCTGATGATGGTCATGAGGAAGGCAGACCAAGATAAGCCAAGGCTGAGTGAAATATCCCCTCTTTGTAACACACAGGGTTGAGAATTTGTTTGGCTTATAAAATGGGACAATCTTGACCTTAAAGCAAACCAGAAGTTTCTCCCAGACTTGAAATACCTCAGAATTAAGGAATTTCCTCTTTCCTCGCTATCTGGATCTTCTGTTTAGTCAAAAGCCCTTAAGAGACTGTTCAGTCATGCTAAGATCTCATGAGTTTTAAAGTTTTGCCTCTGTCAGAGCAGATGGGTGCTGGCAATGCTTGGCAGTGCAGTCAAGAGCTTGGCAGGCTTTACCACACCTGCACTGTCTTTAAATTGCCTTTCTTGGGTGTGGTGACACAGGAATCGAGATTTTGGGAGAGGTTCACTGGGAGCTGCAGGGTTTTTAGCCAAGGGCCACTAACCCACTGACAGAGAGCCACAGTGGCATGGCCACTGAGCAAGCTGGATCAGGGATGTCTGTCTGATAGGCAGTCATGCCTTTGAGCTGCAGGGCTCTGCAGAGTTCACAGAGTCACAGCTGAATAGAAGGGCTGATTAGCATCCTACCCATTGGGCCACCTCGTTTCCATCCGAGCAGCGAGGGGAGAGCACCGAGGCAGTAACAAACACGCAGATGTGGCACTAACAGCACACAGGGGGGAACAGGAGCTCTGTGTCTCCTCAGCGAGTCACTTTTCAGCCAGGAGGTGCCCGCCTGTTTGAGAAGCTTGTAGAAGTTGGGAACTCAGTTCTTTTATTTGAAGTTCCACAAGTCATTCCATAATCAGTTTTGTTTTTCTGGATGAGCAGAAGTGAGAGATCATGAGCAGAGGGATGTAGGCTGTAACCATGACTGGCTGTGACTTCAGGAGGTGCCGTAAGGCCAATGGTGATGTTAAACTCCAAGGCAGAGGGAACTGGAGAAAGAAGAGAAGCACCCAGATTTTCCTTCCCACCCTGTGTTCCTGTTACACCAGGTTTGTGAGGTGTCACCTCTTTGAAGACCTGACCTGTGCACTCGAGCACAGAGAAAATTTTCCCTCCAGTCTTGTTTATTAGGAAGTTTTGGTTCTCTGCCCAGTAGTTAAAACTGTGCCATATAAAAATGGAAACAAAAGGAAGTTGATATCAATTATTGCTTGAGGCTTCGGTGACCCTTCACCTCCCTACAACTGAGCAGTGGCTAATACATAGAAGTTTGGAAGTTGGCCACCTTCTAGCAGAATAATACATGGGACTATGTTCAGGAAGGTGGTGCAGAAGCATATATGTATTCTACCTTGTGGTTGAGATGGGAAAAAAAATTGCAAAATCTACTTAGCTCCAGATTTATTTTCATTTTATCTGCAGCCTCAAGACAGAAGAATATTTTTCCCTTCCGGAAGCAATGTAAAACAAAGGAGAGGAGTTAATAAGCCACACTCTCAGTGTCTTATTTGCAAAAATGCTTGAAAATGACCAGAAGAGTGACTAAAAGTCAAAATAACTTGAAGGGAGAGGTCTTGACAATTATGTGAAAGGAAATTCAAATAGTCAGGGAACACTGATTTTTCAAGGACACTCTGACAGAAGCAGAAGCTTCATCCCAGGAGTGACTCCTTTATGCAGGGCGGTACAGTAGAAGAGAGTAAGTTTGCATATGGAAGATTCTGTGATCCAGCAGATCAGCAGATGGCAAAATAGTGTTGAGCTTTTGTAATTGTACCTGTTCATTGTCTAAAAAGCATTTACCTTTTCAGCTACTGCAAAATAATCAAAGAAGTATTTATGTTTGCTGGGAGAATGTAAGAGGTTGCTGTAGTTCTTAATTCATTTTTAGAAGAGATCACAAAAGTAATGAGAGGGCCAAACTGGAGTTTCATATATTTCCTATTCCCAAAATTAAGGGTGGTTTTGTTTCAGCATTTCTGCCCAGATTTGAACTTGTTTAGAACCCACAGTGGGATTTAAATAATAATAATAATAATAATAATAATAATAATAATAATAATAATAATTTTTTAATCATCATGGGGCCTCTTTTTCCTTGCTTTTTGGATGCTGTCCAAAATGGCAGAGCCCTTGCAGGGCCAGACTACCTCCAAATGAACAATCTTTCAGCTGTTTGGGCTGAATATTGGCTCAGTTGTTCATGGGATGCTTATGCTGACAGACCCAAACTTTTATCTCAGACCTGAACCTCTGAAAGTCAACCTAATCTTGCTCCAGGTAAAAGCTGGCATATTATGGGTTTTGGCCCATTTTTAACCCTTTAAAATCCTGTTTCATTTGCAATGTAATGGTGACACAGGTCTTTACTTAGCAAAGACATGTAGAAACAGAGCTGCATTAATTTGAAACAGACCCTTATACTCAGATTTTGGTACCTGTATTATCTGATCTGTGTTCTTGATGAACTCCCTGTGAAAAATGGTGCATGAAAAAGATAGGAGATGGTACCTTCACTTGTCTTTGGCTTGAGGTAATAAGGGAATCCACCAGACCTTTGCTGTGATTTCACTGTAAACACCAGAATTTAATTTTGGTTTGTGTGCAGGTGTGGGTCTTTCTCTGCCCTTCCCCCACCATTCCTCTTCTTTCCAGTTCTGCAAAAGGAAGAATCACAAGGAGCATTTCTGCAGAGGCTGTTCAGGCTTGCCCAGAATGTCTGTGCCGGCGCATGCGCTCCTGCCCACGCAGCCTCTGGGGCAGCCCTCTGGCTGTGACCTAACCCCATCCTTCTCTGCTCTGTGCTGGGCTGCCCTTCCAGGATCTCCAACCCATGGGCAGGATGGAGGCTGGGAAGCTGCAGCCTGGGATCTAATCCCAGCTTTTGGCTCTGGGATGAAACAAATTCACTGTCAGCAAAAGCATCCTTTGCCCACAAGGTGGGTATTTAATGTCTCTACAGGACCTGGCACAAAAGAAGCAAAATTCATGTTATTAAAGTATGAATATCATGGCTATATATGGAGAAAACTGCTTTCTGATGGTGGCTGGCTAGGGAGTTTATAGCCCATGACCAGAACCATAGTTTCTTTTAGACCTGATGCCTCCCAGATAATTAGTATCATTTTCAAAAGTTGCCTTTATTTGTAGTACATGTTCCTAAAACTCTTGACAGAGACCACATAATTTCAGGAATTAGTCCAGACATTTTAGACATTAGTAAGGTTTAGTGCTTCTGCTACTGATTTATGGACAAAATTTCTGTCACTGGCAGTCTTTGGGAGAAGAGATTTGGATGTGTTGCTATGCTCTCTCATTAATAGTTTGTGGGTGGTAGTTTGTTATATGTAATATTTCATTTTCTAGATCTGGGAGTGCAGGACACTGGACTGGTTTTGCTGGTAAAATCAGACATAGCTGTGGTATTAGGAATTATTCTAGACACAATTAATTCTTGCTGTAGCTGTACTTGCTGCAGCACAGAGCTGGGACTGCTGCACACCACAGAGGGCGAACAAAAACGGCCTTTTCTTAAAATGAGTGTGGAGAGACTCCCATAGGAAATGTTTTTGTTTTGTTTTTTGAAATCTGTGTGTGGCATAGGAAAGGAATGGGTGGAAGAATGATAACAAGAGAGAGCATGTCTGTGGGAGAGATAAGATTGAAAAGGGCTGGTAAGCAAAATGCTCAAAGTTGAGCCCATGTTTGCAAAATCATGCAACCTTTAGAAAAGCTGATGCTCATTTGGTTGTGTAACTGGTACTGAGGTCCTGGAAAATACAGCCCTCCAAATTAGCAAGATAAGAATTTGTGTTCCAAAGTCCTTTAGTAAGGATTCTCCTTTCTCTGTGTCTCTGTGTCTCTGTGTTAAAAGCCATGAAAACAAAGACAGTCTTGCTGGGAAGATTTTGGGGGATTTGTTTCCTTTTTATAAAGAAACAAATTCTGATTGTTTTTTCCCATTGATTTCTACATGAGCCCCATCTTGTGTGTTCTCTCCAAAACATCTCACTGGCTCTAGCAGCAAAAAGGCATTCAGATGCTTTGCCTGAAGAGAGCTTCTTTTCCTTTAAATCCCAGCAAAAAAACAAGAATGGGTGGCAGTGACTGATTGAATAGCTTTTGAAGTACAATACATACATATGTGTGCTTTTTATATATATGTATGCGTTAAATATATATTTGGGTGTGCTTTAAGACTTACTGGGCATCCGCCCTTGGGCTCTGCTTTCTATGATTAACCTGATTAGCATTGCAATTATAAATACCTGGTAAATGTCTGCCTTTGATCTAACCCACCTGTCACTCAATAGTCTTTTAAACTCGAGGTTTCCTCTCTCCTTCTTGACATTTGTCATTGTCTTCCCTCTGAATGCCTTCCTTGCAGTTCTCAAAAGCTGGCCCAAAAGCCCTAGGAGGGGAGATTGGAGTATCAAGTACCACGATCCGGGCTCAGAGGCAGCTGCCATGTTCTAAAAGGTCTCTTTATTCTTTGCAGCCACGGCTTTACCCAAATAACAAATATTCCCTTCCCAACCCCTTTATCTTCCGTGAAAAAAAATCCCCCAGAATAACAATAAGTTCTTCCCTCTTTCCAGCCTAGCCCAGTGTACATTAATACACCTTGTAATTGCTTGTCTCCATCGATTTTAGTCCTTTGCCCTTTTTTGCTCCTTCTTTTTGTACTTCAGCTTCATCATTGATCCTATTCACTCTATTCCCAGTGCTGAAATCCAAATCCCAGATGCCAGCAAGGAATACTCAGCCATTCATGACAAATTGAATGGCTCAATTTAAAGGGGAAGATAGCACCTCATCTACTGTTACTATTCACCACAATAATCTCCATTGCCATTCAGGGAAAAAGCTGCGTGTCCTGAGTTCAGGGACAGACTATGCTGATCATCTCTGCCTTGAAAGGACTCCAAGGAGCGTTGCGCATGACAGGGAGTCACCTTTCTGCCTTTGAAGGTTTTTATGCATTCACATCGAGACAATGGTCAACACTACTAAGAGCCCAGGAATGCTGTTCCGTTCACCCCCGCCCTGGCACGCTCTCACCCCACTTGCAGGAACATGCCAAAAAATAAGCCAGGGAGGCTGAAATAAGTCCAGATCCTCGGCTGGTAGGAGTGGGCTGTCAGCATAAACACTTCTGCTACGGGATCAATGAGGATTCAGGGGAAAAAACCGACTTCAGCACTTTAGCAAATGCTGCACCAAGGACAGCCTCGTCAGATGTAATCACCTTTCCCACCGGCTTCCAGGTAGCTCCCGATGGGCTCTCCCTTTGGAGTCTGGGCTACAGAAAGAACTCACACAGGGAATAGGAGCTGCCAGGGGTGCCTCATCTATACCCATGGTGCCAAAGTGTCCTAGGCTGCTCAAAATCATTTGTTGACAGTTGCTATGATCAGGAAATGGACCTCTCAGCTGAAGATGGGTGCAATCAGGAAAGAGCAGGTGCTCCTTCATTACTATTTTTTTAAATTTTTCATGAGGTAACTGAAAACGCTAAAATTTTCTCAGTAAATTAAAAAAAAATCTATTCATTGGTATATTTTGCCTATAGGGATTTAATTTTGGCTTTCATCCACTGAAAATATTCTTCTTGCAGAATTTAACTGTATACTTTTCAGTCAACATGATTCCATTTTTTTTCTTGTTAAAAAAGTTTAGGGCTTTTTTTTTTTTCCCATGCATCATTTGTGCAGCTGCATAACTCAAATAATTATGATACAGAATTTGGTTTTGGTTTTCTTTTTCCCTGTTAACTTCATTAGCCATAGCACAGAGGAACATACATCCCCATTTGCAGACACTGTCAGCAATGTGACTGTGCTGCATTACCAGAAAGTGGGCACAGAGTGGAGATAAAATTATAGTGGTTACAATAGCAGTGCAGCACATTGATTTCCCGAACTGCAAACAGTTGCAAGAACCATTCTGGTTTGATGTGTTTTGTGGTGGTATTATTCCCACTGGAGAAGGTTATGTCTTGGTGGGGTGAATTCCAGCCTTTCTCCAGAACCAGCTGTCTATAGCAATCCAGCTCACAGATGTTTTGTTCTGCTGAGAAATATTAGGGAGAATGGAAATCAGTTCCAGACCATATCCTTGTTTTCCAGGTGATAATGTCTCTCCAGGTCTTCTGATAGATTTTTTTTTTATTTTTTGGCTACCTGATATTTTTCCTTATGTTTCCCAAAAGAAGAGCAGATTATTAGAAGCCCCATCTGCCTGCCAATTGTCCGCTCACAGTTCCCACTCAGTTCTGGCTATTGCAAGATGCAATGAGGCAACTGAGCCGCAGTGCAGAAATAAATGCTGATGCAGACCAGGGCTCTCCAGTAGGATGTTCCCATTAAAGACTAGCTCACAGGGCTGCAGAGCTCCAGCCAGCTGAGCCTAGACTAACCTGGGAGGCATGGAGAGCCTTAGCTTTCTGATCTTGCATTTTTGAATGAGAACATTTGTTTTAAAATAAGGCTTTGAAGTACAGTGAAAGATTTTATGTTGCTAAGTCCATGAAGAATCATCAGGGAACCACAAAGAAGATTGACAACCAACCAGTGAAAGGAGGAAGGGCGGTTTTCCTTAGAGATTTCTTGTAGGTCTTGGCTTCTGCTGAGCTAAACACAACATGGAAATGCTCTTTGTCAAACTACTGTCCTATCTCCTGCCAAAATCAGAAAAGGATATTTTGTGAGAAAAATATATAAACATATATTAACTAAACTTTTGTAAAGATTCGGGAATTTAGGTTTTGGATTTCAACCAGTTTGTGCTTCCTCCAGACCAATCTTATCCTCTACATCTCAGTACAGTTATTGTGTTTTGTGTAAGCATAGAATCTGAAATGCCAGCAAGAGGTGTATGGGTCCGTATAGATCTCATTGTAAGCCTTAATTAGGTCTGGATGACAAATCACAGAATTACAGCATGCTGGTAAAGAATGTTGGTGTCTTATTTTTTCTTGTTTTCAGGCTTTTGGGGTAGATTCACCCTGCTCACATTTGATGGCATTATTCTACCACCGTGAGGGCTGGATATGTATTTATTTACTGCAGCTATAGCTAAGGTTTTAAAATAATCTTGTATCTCTCTTCAGTCATAATAAAACCATGAGATAAAATGCCTCTGGTATATCAGCAGCCAGCCTGAGGCTCAATATTTTAGTTTCTGCATAAAACAAAATGTCCACTTTTTATTGAAATCCTCAATTTTCCCCACTCTTAGCTCGGAACTGAGATTGAAATCAGTAAGCTCTCTTGAACTGGGTAACCTGCTCTTCCTATCTGGAAAGTAGAGACTGTGAGCCAAAACATTTATATAGAACTAAAGAATATATTCCTCACTCTAAGCCTTGTTTCATTGTTGCAGCTCTGTGAGAAAGGGGAGGAAAGCGCCTGCCTTTTGAAGGACATGGCCAATTTTCTTTTGATCTGTTTTTCAGACAAAACTCAGTGTAAAGGCCTTCCTCAGGCACTGCAGACATGGCCAGTAAAATGCTGCTTCAAAGGGTGGAGAAGATAGAATTAGAGCATTGATTCATCTCTCTGTGCAGGAATGGTTTGCTGAAATTCACTTCATGCCATCTTTAAATTACATATAAATACAAAGAAAGGATTATTTAGCAAGTTAATTGAGGCTTTTTCGTGTGGGTAATTTCTGCATGAGCTTTCTGTTTAGCTCTTTTTGAACTTTGAACAGAGTATCCTTGAGATATTCTTGAGTATAAAGCCTGGAAGGACTCTCCAAATTAAAGGCCTTCCCAAAACACCTGGTGCAGCCCTTGCACTGAACCTATTGACACATGGTGGGAATGATGCCTATCTTTAGGATAACCAGCTTGATGGATAGAGTCTGACTGATGGAGCCTCCCTGCTAATCTCTTCTAATTTGGTCATATATAGGGCATTAATATGCATCTCTGTAGGTAAATCTAGTATTAAGATGAGTTATCTTTGTCCCTAAATAGAGCTGTTCATATTACAGTCCTAAGCTAAGCCACCAAGGCTTACTCCTTCCCTAGAAGATCATGGTACATGAAAGATTCCACTAATGGAAATATTGAAAGACAATCCATATATAAAAACTTTAGGAAGGATTTCCATCCTTTATAACACAACCCTTCTTGCAGCCCCATAGTTGAAGGGAGAGCACTGTCCCCATCCACAGACAGCTGTGAAACATTTTCATCTTGTCCTCTGAAGTGGACTGAAACAGCAGCTTGGAATATTTCAGTTTCAGAAAATTCTGTGATTTCTCACCTGCAAAATCTTCCCTGTGACTGCTGAGATTCTGTTTGGCACCGTGGGCAGCTCTAATGGCTCCTAATGTGTGGTGTTCATGGGGCCCTGAGAGCTGCAGAGAGCTGCTTTAACACACTGGCCCTTTGTAGGGCAAAAGCCACGGGCTCAGCTGGTGCCTGTGGAATTAGGAACAATTAGAAATGCTTTAACTGAAGTCAACAGAGCCACCTAAACTTACCACATTTGAGGAGCCAGCACAGGCTGTGCAGCACTCATAGTTAACAGGACTCAGGCTGATTATGACTCAGGGGCAGAGTGGGAAAATAGGAAATATTTTAACAATATCCCTTTTTGTGCTGCAAGCAGGTCAGATGCTGTCCCATTTTTATGACCCAGAAGAGAGGTAGAGTTTAGGAGCACACAAAAGCCCCAGCAAAGGAGTTAGGTTTGAGGTCACGTTTTCATAGCCACATTATTGAACTATACCTCTGAAAGACAAAAGAGAAGGTGATGTCCCAGCATGTAGCTGTTGCTTAACGATTGTGCTGTCGGTCTGGGGAGGGCGGAGTGGCAGGTTGCTTAACAGTTTTACATTTTCCCATGGTATAATGCTGGTGATACAGTTGGCTATAATTAAAGGGTTATATAAATAAGCCATTGGGAAACAAATTAATTTATTTCCTTGGTAGAGCTAGTTATGTAATTTGGGGCTTGCACACTGATCTACTTTCTCTTTGAAGCACTCAGCCCCCTGCCCCCCCCCAGACCTGGTCCTCCTCTCCCAATTGTTTTAAAATAATTTCAAAACACGTCAAGGAATGCAGATGTGAAATGTGCTGCAGCTTGAACTTCCTTGAAGCAGCAATGTCCTTAATGAGAAAAAGCTGGAGAGCAGAGTGAGATCTGGCTTGTAAAACAGTTTTATGGCATGTTTGTTACAAAAGGCCCTAAAATGGACAGAGCAGGGGTGCACAGAGGTGTTGGTGCCACTGGGCCACGCTGGACAGCAGCTCCTACCCACTGCCCCCACTTTAACAGTGAGTGGGAGAATCACCTGGATCTCATTTGGAACAGCTTCATTGATTTTGGGGATGCTCAACCTTTTTGTATTTACTGAGGATCTGGCCCAGTTCTAGGGATGGCAAAAGGAAAGATGGGCTGGTTCCTACTCCAAGCAGAGAAATTGCCTTTCTCCTAGGAAATAATAAAATGTCATTAGAAGTTCCATTTTACAAACCAAAGTGTAGCCCTATGTTTTCCTCTTATGCCCGTGTCTCTTTTATGAGCTTCTAAGTGGCATCATTAAGCTAGTCTCCATTCTCTTGCCATATTTCATCATGTAATTTTTTTGCATTCTCTTCCCTAGAAATCTAGGCCTTGAGCAGTAGAAAATTTTAAACAAATTCCAAAACTTAAATTTTGCATACAAAGCTGTAGCACAGAAAAAAAAAAAAAAACCTCAAGAATTTCCATGAAGGCTATATATGCTAATACTAGTTTCCTGTAATTAGACATCACTTTAGCTTCACAAGGAAAAGAGACAAAAAGAGAAAAAAGGGGGAAAACTAGCATTTAAAATCTTGACATAAAGACCATTACTGCACTTCAGACAGCTCTTCCAGGCTCCAACTGAGAGATTCAAGTAACCTTCACCATCCAAAGGGAGGTGTAAATCTGTGAGATTTCTGGTGCTGAATGAAAAGACAAAAAGTATTAAATTAGTTATGAAACATACCTCTTCTCCTCTGACATGAATGTCCAGCTATAAAAATCTCAGCCCTCGTCTCTTGGACTTGCCATTGTGGAAGACCCTACTAGACAGAGGAGGAATGGCAGTGCTGGTTTGCTTTGGTTTAAATTTTAAGATTTCTAGTCTTAGGATGAGTCCTAGCTGGCTACAATAATTTCCTTTTAAGCTTTTGTTTAATGTAGTGCAGTCACTTCACAGCGTGCGCCTCAGGAGTGAACATCAACCAAAAGTGCTGATGGTGTTTATCTTACACTACAGGGAAGCCATTGATCAAAGCAATGTATATTTTAATCAGAACTCTTCCCAAAGTGGCAGCTTCCACTGCCAGCACACTGCTGGTGTGTCTCTGCTAACTCTGCAGAAAGAATAAAGGAGAACAATTAGTAACAGTCTGGAGGCAAATTTGAAGCCATCCAACAGAGCTTCACATCACCAAAGTGGATATCAAGTGGAAGACTCAGATAAAGCTGGGCTGGAGGCCAGGCTGTGTTTGTCTCTGGTGGATTCTGAAGGGAGTGAGACCCATTGTTTGCTCACAGAGTATCTGTCATTTGAGCATTTTGGAGGTTGATGGCTTTGATTTTCAAATTCTAATAATAGACTGCAATGAACAGGAAGAAGTTATTGTGAATTAATGAACAGGACTGTGGTGGGTTGGGCTTTTCGGTGGAGGTTTGGTTGTTTTAGTGGGAGCTCCTGACGGCCAGCAGCCAGCATTGGATTCTGTGTATGCAGGATAAGAAGCACAAAGGTTCAACCCCTGATTCTCCCTGACTTTACAGAAGAGCCAGACACACACCTTTCGTGTCTCAGATCACCAGTGTCCAGAAATTGGCTTGACAAACTTCATAGTAATGAAATTTTGGCTCATTCAGCCCAGTCCTCAAGCTGAGCCTAAGGAGCCCTGTTGTTTCCTTGATGAGGTTTCCAAAGGAATATGCAGAAAAGATGCAGAATATGCAGAAAATAGGCAACGTTAAGGCTGACATGAGTGGAATAACAAGTTTTTAGGTGTTTATGAGGTTGAGATTGGGACTTGTGAGCTGAGAAGTGGTGGTTTCCTGTAAAAATCACTCACAAATTTGGACAAATTGCTTATACTTGCTGTCCTTATTGCTCAAAATTACCTAACCATCTGCATTAATCCATTTATCTTAAAGAAATTTAACTTTAATCATACTTAACTTCAGTCATACACTTTTGTCCCAATTATGCTAATAGCACTCAAGTATGTACTTGAGTGTCTCCCTGACTGATGTTCTGAATTGCAACTGTGTCTGCCATTTCCAGGGATGTAGAACTTCTCCTGAAGGAGGAGAGCAAGCTAATGTGGCTGACTAGGAACTACTCACTAGGACTGTTCACGTTTGTTAAATCTTGGTAAGAACTTTCAAGAAACTGGCCTTGTCTTGATGGCCAAGGACACCACTTTTCCATTTTTTTTTTTTTTGTCTTAAAGATTATGTACAGAAAATTATTTTTAATTAAGTCCCAAAGTTTTTTTTCTTAAAAGAAATTATTGGGAAACAGATTCTGGATCTTCAGTTGAAGAAATGAAATGGTCTTTGAGTTACTGCTTCAAGAAAAAATTCTTGAAATATTAATCTTCATCTCTTATTTGCATTCTTGAGACTTAAAATAACTTTGAAGTTTTTATTGAAAAATCTGGAAAATAAAACTGCCCTTTGTCTTACGGGTCAGGTTTCAGCAGAGCCTCAGTCTGGCTGCTGGCTTTTGAACCTCTGAAGATGCTGCTGTGCTTGGACTCGGCGTGACTCTACTCTTGGAAGAAGAGTAGCATTGTAAGTCTTTTATAGGATGTGTTTTTCTACTTGCTGTGGAGAATCTGTTCACAAAAGAAGGGCCAAAAATATTTTGAGCGAGGTTCTACTAGTTTACATAGCTGATTAAAACTTGAGGCCCTGTTTCTTTATGGAAACAGTATCCACTATCCATCAAAACAGCCCCTCTAAGCTGAGGGCTAAATCTCCCCTTTGGCAGCCATTTTGTTAAAGCTCAGCCTTACACTGAAGTGAGAAAATAAACTGAAGATCCTTTGAGGAAATTTTTGAGGCTTGTATGCAAACTCAGTATCTTTATTATGTCTTGCTGCAGCTGGCTGGGTCTCTGGTTTTATAAGTCTGTTGAAACAGCACCATGAGTTAAGCTGCTCACTGCTCCTGGGTATCACAGATGAGGAGCCTGCTGAGGCACTGAGCAACACTTTGGATAATCCCAACAAAATCTGAACTTTTGATCTTATGGTCTTTGAAATGAGATGGTTTTTAAATTTGCAGCAAGTCCTGCACACCTTTTAGCTAGGAGCAGATGTGGCAGTGACACAGATGAGCCATTGCCTTCCTAGGAGGAAATTCTCACATGCATCTTGTTGTGCAGGCAGCAAGAGAAGATGCATCCTCAGGAAATCACAAACCTTGTAGGATGTGTTATTTTCCATCAGCAGTAAGCAGCACCGCCTGTGTGCAGTACAAGGAGGACAGAGCTGAAACAAGACAAGAAGAAATGTTGCAGAAGTAAAACTGTCTCTAAAGCTACTTTTAAATGCACAGCACAGGAGGGAACAAGTGGACACTGATTATGATGAAAATTTTTGCTTCCTGTGTTTGGCATTCCTTAATATATCCTGGTGGCTTTGATTTCCTCTCCTCCATTGAAGTATCAAAGAGTAAGTAGGTTGAATATTATCCAGTTTGGTCATTTGAATACCATCTTTTTTAACCTGCTTTTCTCCCTTCCTTCCTGCCTCCCTTTCTTGGATAATGTTTTGTTTTCAGATGGTGCACCAACACAATGTCCATGTCTCTAAATGCCATAGGAGAAATGAGCTAAGTGCCCAGTGAATATTATTGCTGCAGAGAACCTGGCAGAACTCATCACACTTTGTAGCTGATACCTTCCTGTGGCAGGCTCAGGTAAAGGACAAGGACCCAGATCTTCAAATATGTCTGGTGGTTCTGAACACTGCAATGTTTTGAAATCAATTTCCCAGCTGTGGTGAGTCCCACAAATCTGAAATGTCCTTTCCTCTTTATTTCCTTGGATACACTACAGGCCTTCTCTCTTTGTTTCCTTGAACCTTTCAAGAGTTCCAGCCTGACCACACTTGTGTTGTACTATAGAGTGCCTAGAAAATATAGATGCCCTAAGTAAGTAGTGAAATTTTCTTATTTCTTATCAGGTATGTTCTCCAGTGATAGGGTTTGGTATATTTTCCATTTTGCATTTATTTCCAGGAGAATCCCACACCAACTAAAACATCAATCAATTTAAGACACAGCTAATGAGCTTTCTTTGTCCTCTGTCTCATGCTGGAAAATCCCACCTGATCCCTAATTAACAAATTGATTTATTAAAAGTATCTCACAGAAACTAATGGCCTCCCTTTGTTATTTTCTTCCAGCTGCAGAATCCCACCTGATCCCAAATTATCATATTGATTTATTTAAAATTAAAATATATGCTTTGCATAGTTTCTTTATCATGCCTGCCTCAGACACATGTTCCAATTAAGTGCTGATTTTACCCCTCACAGATCAAATACTTTCAGAGAAAAACAGTTGTTTAAAATGCCACATTGTCCCTCCAGGTGTTCAAATATACGTGTTCTTACTATTGAGGTCAATATGAAGTCACTTGGTAGCATCTTGGAGTATCAGCCTTGCAGATCCATTCCTAGAAACCACCCTCCCCTTGGTGTGAGTGGATCTTTGCAGGTGACTGTTCATAAGTCTTGTGCATCCAGCGTTTTTGCTAGATAATGGATTTTTCTCCAAAGCACTGCCAGTCTCCTGTGGTGCTCCTGCCTCACACAGAATTACAGCCAGACCAGGGGGAGCAGAGCAGGACTTGCATGCCAGGCTGATTTGCCTCTTGTTAGCAGCTTTGTGACAAGTTTAGCTCAGTTTGGAAGTGTGTGCATGAATAGCAGGAGCTCAGAAACACCACTCACCACCAAGCTCTGTCCTTGTCCTTGCAGCGATGTGAACACATCTGCAGGCAGCACAAGGCCAATACATCCTGGTACATAAACCTGCAGCCTGCTCAGCCTTCTGCCTGCAGGGCTCCACAGAAACAAGCAGTGGGCCACTCGCTGCACACAGAGCCCTCAGAGAGAGGAACTGAGAAATAACGGGCTGGATGAAGCAAGAGACAATGACACGGTCTTCGGCAAGAAAGACATGTGCTTACAGGTTGTGTGAATTTCTTGCATCAGAAGAACAGCAGGGAAACGTCCCAGTCCTTGTGCCAGCCAGCCAACCTCCTTGGAGCAGAGGACAAGGCAGCAGGGCCCAACCCATGCTGGTAAACCATCCCACACACATCCCCTTTTCCCTCTGAGCTGTTCTTGAAGCCTTGCTATTCCTCTGGTCGATAAAAAAGACAATCAGACTGAATTCCAAGGGGAAGAAAGTAGCCAGAGGCTGCTTGTCCCTGCTCCCAGGACCAGCACAGTAACCCTACAGGGGTAACCTGGTAACCCAGCAAGATCTTGACGCTCTCTCTGAGCAGTGCAGTGCAGAGCCCACCACACCAGAGCTGTGCAAAGCATGAAAAGGGTCCTGAATGGAACCCAGCACATCTGCAAAGAGAAATCTGAAGCACTGTTTGCAACAAAGGACCCGAGGTGTCAGCCTGCCCTGCGGGAACGCTCTTGGATTTTGGGATGTTGTTCCATGCTAAAATGCTCTGGTGTTCCCAAGGAGGGGTGGTGGTCTCTCTAGGGCAACACTAGTCTGCTTTTGTCTTCCAGCCCCTCACTCAGGTTCCCAGAACAAGGATACAACATGTCTGGCTCCATTACTTAATTGAGTGGTAAGCCCTTTATTTCTCTTGGCCCAAAATCTTCTCTGGCTACTATCCTAATAGTGAGAGGTCTTAGTTAATGCTATCCATTTTCTACACATCTCCCTCCCAGCCTCCTAGAGCCTCACAGGTTTATTTGTTTAACATGAGATCCTGTATGCAGTTGTGTCTGTGAACAAGAGTGTAGCTACACACATCAGGCAGAAAAATGCCCCAGCTTAAAAATAAATTATTGAAAGGGAAAAAAGGACCTAAGTAGCTTATTTAAAATCTGCCATGTTTCTTAGGACAGTTTGGAGCAGAAAAGGCACTTCATTCTAGTTCCAAGCATGAAAAGAGTGGCATCCAGCTGCTTATGCTTTAGTATGTACTTTTCCTGTTCCCTCCCTACGAACAATGAGCACGTCATAGATCAGATAGGAGAGAAATGGGAAATTCCTCTTCTTTTACAGGAATTTAGGCACTTGAATTCCCATCACATTTGTCTTACAACACAGGGCAGGGCTTTGCCTCCCTGCAAGGCTCCTGGCCAGCCCTCCTGGCAAGCAGCTTTTTTTTGATATAGTTATCCAACAGTGAGCCAACTGGGAGACCTGGGAGCCCCGGATCCATGGCTTCCTTGCCTCAGGGCTTCAAACCCACAGCTCATACCATGCCGTGGGCTGGGCTAGGGTGGGTTTTTTCCCCAGCTCCATCATGAGTGGTGCCATTGTGTTGAAAGAAATTATTAGAGCTGAAAGGGGAAGGTAATAATGGGTGATGAGGGATGCTGTCTGGGAAAGGAGGTGCAGGAGACACCTTGTTTTGGTTTCTTCCCTCAGATTGTTTCCATATTTTGTTTAAAGATGATTACATTTGAAACACGTAATTATTTTCTGGAGAAGGGATCTTTACTCTCCAGGCAGTTAGAATAATTCCCAGATTCCCTTCTGTAAGACCCCTCTTCCTTCCTCTAGAGCCCAAAAACCTCAGGAAGATCATCACAGGTGCCACCAACAAAGATTACTTGTGTGTGTCCAAGAACCTTCTTTGGTGTTTGAATTCCCACTTCAAGTCCTCGGTGAGATATACTTGTCTGTCATTGTTCCTAACAAAGAATAGGTTACTGTTGATTAGAAAAAATTCCCAAAGTATGAAAGAGACCTTTTCTTTGAAAATTTCTATTTCAGCAGTCATCTCCTCTTACCTTCCATGGCTGTATGTATCTCACAGAAATTAATTACACAAAAAATACTAAAGGAAATGCATGACTGCCAAGCCAGTTACACCACATATTATCTTATTAATCTTAATTGACATTTCCTTGTTTGTCTTTTCTATTTTTCTGTGCTGCAGATTTGCACAGCCCTTTTTTCTCAGTTCCAGGTGATGAGTCCAGAGAAAGGCACTGTCTGTTATCCAGCAAACCACATCTTAGTGGAAGATTGCTTGGAGGTTTTTTGATACTATAATATCTGAGAGAAAGTATCCAAATGAAACCATAAGTAATAACCAGTAGCTTTAAGTAATGAAACCTTGAATTTCTTCTTACCTTTGTTTCTGCCAGCTCAGCTCCAAGTGTGATGCCTTTATCAGATATTGGTTCTTTAAGACCAACCTCTGTTTTTAGCCATGGTCAGCCTTTGATGCACAGCAGGAAATTGTATCCCTCCCCTCTTGGCAGTCCATCTGTGTGATAATGCAATCTCATGGACAAAACCTCTATCCAGATTTTCACAAGAAATACAAAAGTTTTCATCATTGGGTCAACCTCCCTAGAAATCAAATAAAACCCATTTTTCAGCCAGTTTACTTAGCCCCAACTGTCCTGCCACAGTGATATAGGAAATTCACAATTGCATTCCTATCCCTCAAAGCTTACTCACTGTGAGACTTCAGTTCCAGAAATTGAAATTTCCCAAAAGCCTGGAGACATTTGGAAGAAGGAACTCACCTGTGCTGAACAAATCCTTTATGTTATCACATCAGCAGTGATGAAAGCATGTAGGCAAAGCAGTACTTAGTAAATTATTGTTGTACAGATTACCTGGTTTGGTCCCACCATGTTTAAGCAGGCAGCATGTCTCTGGAAGACCCAAAAAGAAAGGCTGCTAATACTGTCTTTGAGCTCATGAAAATTTTTGGAGTGTGAAGTATGCTCTCCTGTGCAGTCATTTAATACTGTTCCAAACTGCTGCACCTGAGTGCCACGGGTGAAAATAAATTTCACACACCTACTTTGTGCATCTTCCAAGCCCACAAAAATGCCAGCTTCTTTTAATAACCTGACAATACTTGTGAACAGGTGTTTCAAAGCTGAGAAAGCTGCCTTTGGGAAACAAACCACAGGATTTACTTGGTAAGTTTGCTTGGATGGAACCCTTGTGATCTCTGTTCAAGGCTTGCCTTCCAAGTCATCTTTTTCTTTCACATGCATTTCTTCTCCTGCACAGGTGCCTGTGTGATCTGTCGCTGTGGTATTGGAAAATTTAGCCCTATTTTTAGGATATCTCCTCATTTTCCAAGCAAAGAAAAAAGACCACAGTAGTCTGAGTATTTTGCCCACAGTTGGTCAGGAGATGTGAGGTACAGACCTCAACTGGGCTCCTAATTTCCAGCAAAACAGCTTTTTGTAGTGTTAAGGAAATGGAAAAGAGAAATCTCTGTTGTTACCAGATAATTAAAAGATATTAAGAATTTTGAAAGCAGTTAAATTTGCAAGCAGAAATGTTTATTTTCTGTTCCTTTGGGAGTGCAGACACACAAAATGCCTGTATTTCATTGCTCCTTTGGAATCACGGTCATTTCATATGTGTAACTACTTACCTTCCCACAGGTTTGATGTCAGTAAAGTAGTTTAAGATCTTCAGATACAAATTGTTTTCAATCAAAGCATAATGAATAAGTTTGTCTAGTGCAAAGCATGTCAGGTTTCATCAAACTAACAGGAAAAACTGGCTTATTGTCATTAATGCACCAAATAGGGGCACAGCCCAGTTTGTTTCCAAAGCTACAAAGTTTGGGGTTGTCATCTTGTATTTCTGTGGAAAGAACAAATAAGTGCAGAGCAGTAATTCCCAAGCCAACACCTTCCTGGTGGTGTCATGGCATCTTCTCTAAAGAACCAATAAATCTTTTTGGCCCTCTTACAGATAGCTCAGTTTTGTCAGAGGGACTTCCAGACCCATTTGTTGATGCTTCTTGACACTGAGCCCTCCACCTCAGGAGGCAAAGAAACTTTCATCCCCAGCAAATATTATAACTGGGCCCACTAAAGCTATGCAATCTTCCACAGGTGGGTAGAGTTCCCATTTAGTGGGATTTCTTAAGGTCTCCCCCGTTATTCTGCAATAAGTAAATCACCAGAGAATCACAGGGATGTTGCTGGTGGCAGATGTGCTCTGACACTCAGCAGCACGATGAAAATGTGGCATGGTCTGCCAAAGGACTGCTCTAGATCGTCAACGAGCAGGAAGGGAACCAGTGCTCTATCATCAGGAAAAGGCATTTCTTCATCATCAGATGGTAGAAATCAGTCCCATTATGTTCTCTTCTCATGTTTTGAGCATAGTGTTGACAAAGGAGTGGATTTGCCCCAGAGCAGTTAAAACCAAAAACCCAAGAGGTCCTCTCCACAGGCATTTTCCTGGCATTCTCTGACATGCAGATTGACTGATAATATCACCATAACAGCCGTTATCTCAAATGTCTGCCTCCAGGCAAATTAAAAGTAAAGAAAAGCCAAAACACATGAAGAGATGAATATAGGAGGCATTTGCCAGTAATTTGCTGGCCCTGGATTGCCTGCTGTCAGAGGTAAAATGAAGCGTGTTTGCTTTATAAGAAAATTACAGAGCTGTCATCCCTGCAGCTCATACACACAGAGCAATGGAGAGTCACACCATTGCCAGGACTGAAGGCAAAAGGATTGTTTTTCCAGCCAGAATCTGAAACAGCTTTTCTCAAGGGTATGCCTGAGCCTTGCTGCCAGGGAGCAGCAGGAGCAGGGCTGCCTCCAGATGAGGCCAAGGAAAAGGGACCTCATGCAGACAGTGCAAAAGCACAGCTGCTGCAAACATGGCAAGTGTGTGAAGTAGGTCTAGGGTCCACCCTGGGGCCGCAGCCAGGACCAGCTGGAGATGGGCTACAGGGCTTAATTTTGGATAGGCTCCAGCCATCATCTCCATCATCCCTAGACTCTTAAGCCATGATTACTTTTCTGATGCTCTGGGTGAAGAATGATTCTTCTGAAAGAGACCAACGAGGTTCTGAGGTGACGTGTCACCTTGGGGTAGTGGGTTTTACTCTGGTTAGATGAACTGAAGTCTGCACCTCTTTGATGCAGACACAGATGCTTGAAAGGACCAGTCTGAGAAATGTGTAAAAGATCATTTCAAGAAAGATCTCTGGGCCAAGCTGAAGTCAAAGCCTCTGAATGCTCTTGTCAGAGCTCTTATTGAGGGAATTAAAATGCCTCTGGCAATATTTGGCTATTAGAGATGGGGTAAGAGAGTAAGGGTTGTTGTTTTCAGTGTCTAAAGAACATACTGACCTCCACAAGAGAAAACACTCAAGTTTATAGGAGGGTTCAATTCTAGACCATACCATATCTCAGTAAAACATTGCCTTTATGAAAAAAAAACCAACCCTCCCCTCTGGATTTTTATCCCTTTAAATTGTGTTCACGTGTAACAAGCCTGGCTTTTGCATACTTTTGACAGTGCTGGAAGTAGAATTACCACAGAAATCTTCAGTATTTTAGTGAGAAGGGGGTACTATTAACCATAAAGCTCATATTTAAAATTCATCTGCCTTCTGATTTGAGGCTAAGGCAGGCCAAGAAAGCCCCATGGGCCTTAGGAAGAGAAGGTCATCTTGGTTTTGCTGGAGAGGGAAAATGAAAGCTTTACAGATGTTCGAGGAGTAGGAACTTCATTTCACGGATGTCTGTAGCTGGGACATTTATTTTAATAGTCAGACCTTTAACATTACAGAGTGCTAACCATGGCATAAAAGATGTCCAGGAAAGGCTATGAAATTTCAAGATTTAAGATTAAATTCAAGAAGCAGCAGTAATCTAGCTAAAACAATGGTGAGGAAGTGAGCAAATGCTGGTTTGGCTCCTGCTTCTGACCCTGGTTTTGAAAGTGTCACTTTTATTCTTTGTATGTTTCTCAAACCTTTAACATCTGTTGCGTGATGGTAGCAGGTCTTTCCACACAGGGTGCATCTCCATGAGTGTTTCCATTTCAGTTCATAGTTCAAATCAGGAGGAAGGTTTGAATATTATCCTGCCACCCCTCCTGCTTACAGTGCCTGGGTTCACAGGCCAAACTGGGTATCTCCACGGGGACAGAAACAGGCAAGGTGGAGCCAGAGAACTTGAACAAATTCCCACAGAAATTCAAGCATAACCCAGTGACATGCCACACTTCTAAATGTTTCTTTGTGTCACTGAGGCCTCTCTAAGAACTGAAGGGGACCCATATGGTTTGAAATGGCAACTGAGGGACCTGCCACCTGGACAGCGTCACCTCATCTCAGCCCTTCCTCTGACTGGTTCCTCGGGACTTGCCTGGAAGGAACACTGGTGAATGGCATTTCCAGGAATGGTATTTCCCAAAGAAAAAGCCCTTTCTCTACTCTAAAAGTTGAAATTCTTTGTTGTAATTCCTGGAAAGTGATCCAGTATAAAAAGTCCTGGCCATGCTTACAAATATATGAAAACAATCATGTTGGAAGTTTTGAAAAAAAACAAATAAACAAACAAACAAAAAAAGGGCAAAGCTTTAAATTAAGGAGTGTGGAACTCTGGGCATTACCAGCATTTTGTAAAAGTGCCCAGCCATGCTTTCTTATAGAATTGTTTGTGAAACTTTGGGCAAACCTAGGCCATTAAACTCTTTTAGTTGGAAATAACACAAAACTCTGTGGTTCTTGCTTTTCATCTGCCAAAATTAAGGGAACAATTGTACTGGGGTCCCTTGAAGTGTCAGGAATTGCAATTTACTACTTAAGGTTCAAGTGAGATTTAAGTAGAACTGTAAATTCTGTTCACTGTTTTTTATGACTTCTGAAATGTATACAGATTCAGGCTGCATGTCTGTGCAGTATTCTGTGATACATATTTGAGCTGCTGGGTCTGCAACATGAATGAATAGAGAACTTTAAAATATACATTGCTGAATATTATGGGAAGCACATACCGTAGTTTTGCTCAAACTCTGTCCTTGCTATTTTCATTGGAAGCCTTGCATAATATTGGAAATGCTATCAAGCTGTATGTCTCAAAATTACAAGCAAGGTGCTCTTCCATGTTGAAATAATTTGGGAACAAAGTCATTTGCATAATCCATTATCATGGATATAAAATGGTGGCAGAGAGACTAAAAGAAAGCTTTGCTGTTATTATCTTCTGTATTTTTTAGTGCACAGCACCTGTCCAGAGCTGTGAGGACTTGCACAGCTCGTAACGTATGGATCAGCCTCTCTGGTGGGCTAGGAGAACATGGCTGCATTGCAGTCCATGCATCTGAGCCAGTTCCCACCACATTTTTTTCTGAAATGAAGCAAGCAGTGCAAGGAGGTCAAAGGTGCCTTGAAAAATCAGAAATAATAATATTCACTAATCAACAATATCCAAGCCCCATTTTTTTCTGCCTGCAAACCCTTGTCCTTACCATCTCTGTGAGACTATAAATTGATCTTTGTAACATTTCCAGAAGATTAAAAATAATCCAGGCTCTCACAGAACACAGAAACACATTGCTCATTCCAGAATTGAGGAGTCCTCAGGGAGGTACTGCTTTCAAGTTAAACCAAGATAACTTTAGCATGAGTGTCGCAGCAATCTGAACCGTGCTGTGTCCAGGAGGCGATTTCTTGGGAATCACTTTCCTGAAGTTTCATAGATATTGCCAAAGAGAGTTTTTTAAGATAACAAAGTAGATTTTTCTTAGCACCGAAGTATTCCCAGGAACTTGCTGGGTGGAATGAGTAGAGGCCACATCAGCTGCAGAAGCAGAAATTTCATTTAATATTTGGTTTGCATGGCACAGTGTAATACTTCCTTGGTCTCCAGGGACCTGTAAATATCCCTAATAGTTCACGTGCCAGAACATCAATGCTGACTGCATTTTCAGGTCTGATGTTTAATTTCTGTCACTTCAGCCAAGGCAGATCAATGTTCAGCAAGTGATTTATGGGTTTGCCAACTACTGTCAGCCAAACCACGGTGCTCTGGGATTCAAACAACACTAAGGAGTCAACCTGCAGGGTGCCACAGCATCTGCAGCTGCCTCAGGTGAGCATCATTGACTCAGCTTTTCTAACCAGAAAAGGGGCAGTTGCTGAGCAGAGAGGAGCTGCCTTTTGGCACCTGAAATTTTTGTGCTGCCCTTAGGGGTACCACAGCTCTGGGTCACACTGTTCAGTGCATGAAAGTTTGTGCAAAGCCCCTGAAGTTGATTGTTTTCTGGGAAAGAAGGGTGACAGGGTTAGCAAAAACATTCAGAGCTTCTTCATACTTCTGTCATAGCAGCTTTTGGGCTCTGAATAGCATTTTGCTGCCTTTGAACACAGTTTCTGTCCTCAAAAGAGGAGCAGATAGCAATCATCACTTTTTCAATGAAATAAGTAAGATTTTGAAGCACTGCTTCTGGGTTAAAGGAAAAGGTTTTATTTTACTAGAAAACTTTGTCTCTCCTCTGAAAACTGTTTCCAAAAACATCCATGTACAAATACAACTAGCACAATCATCCCTTTGCACAGCAAACCCTTAGACACTGTTTTCCTTCTTCCAGATGACTTTTGTAGCCCACCTGGAAAATAAATTACTGGGCAGTGCTAGAGTTAGTAAACCTATATACACTCATAAAAGTTCAAACCAAAGTGTGATCATAAAGTACTTATGGGTCAGTAATCACACCCTTAATTTTCAGAAATAGAGTAGATGGTATTATCTGGAGAAAAAAAGTTCCTTCTTTTTTCTTTCTAAATATCCTGTTATAAGCTAGTAATAAGTATAACAATTAGGACCTGGTTGAATATTTGCTGAAGCCAATCTAAAGTCTTTACTTTATTCCAGGTACTTTGGTGGGAGCCCTTCAAACCTTTCTATTCAGAACAGCACCTATGTTATATGGATTTTATAAAGTCACAGCTAAATTGCCCCATTATGTGCTACAACTTTGAAGGTAATCATTTTCTTAAATGCTTTGCAGAATAAGGATGCACTTTGAGCCAAGCATGGGCCTAAAATCCATGTCCAACAGCCTTAATATTTAGCAGGCCATGCTGCTTGTCACACAGATCTTTTGCCATTTAAGTTGTGGCATTGGTTTGAGCTTTGGAAAAAAGGGCCTTCTAACATGTTCTTCCAAAAATTATATCCAGGAACGCTGGCTGGAGGCAGTTTGTGGGATTATTTCAAAAGCAGACTTTTGTAGAAAATGATGTAGTTCTTATTTTCCTGGTCTGCTCTCAGGTCATGCTGCTGCTGTTGTGCATCTGAGTCCCAGTGCTAGAAATGAAAAGGTTCAGAGAATCATGACACCAAGGAAAGGCCCAAAGCTGCACTCTTCTCCTGAGAGCTTCTCTTTACACCAGTTTTTCCTCTCAGCATGTTCCAATGTTTCTGCACTCCCAGTCCACCTGCAGCAGCCAGGGCCAGCCAAAGCAGGCTCTCGTAGCCTGGTGTTCCTGCTGGGAGCTTCTCACAGCACGAGCAACCTCCTTTCCAGCAGATCACAGGTGTTGTCCACATGGCATGAGCAGGTGAGAGCATAACTTTGCCAAACCATGATGAAGTTTGGTAGCTGAAACACAAAATCCGCATTTGGCCTGAGATCTGAATCTGGCTCTCTGCTCTCTGCTCTGCTCCAAGCCAAATCAAACTGTAGCACGTCATGAAAACCAACAGCGCCGTGCTCTGATCGTGTAAGATCTGCATCCAACTCCAAACTCTGAGGAAGAACCTCCTCCCTGTATGTGAAACAGTGGTGCCAACGCCTGACATGTTAGGTAGGAGTGGTAGCACCCTGAGAAAAATTCAAACACCTGAAAGCCTGCCCTTAAAATTCCTTGGGGAAGGCACCAAAATGCTGTGAAGGATTGGAGGTGCAATGAAATTGCTGCTTCATGTAGCTTAGAACAACAACCCCATACCACAAAAGAAATACATGAGCAAGATTTATGAGTGGTTCAAGTTCTAGGGCAAATCACTCCCCTGCCTTTTTGGTTCCTAAAGTCTCTTATTATTAGTTTGAGAGCTGCCAGGCAGACAGAGTAATTCAGTCAGCCTACCTGTGATTTTTTTACTGGGGGGGAGAATGCAAAGGATGTGTTCTATATTCTTCAAGATGTGCTCCTCACCATGAAGGCAGCTCTACTGCTCCCTCATGAGCACTCTCAGGTGTGCCAGCCCACCCAGGCCATCCTGCTGCCCAAGCAATCCTGCTCTCACACTCTCTCTTGGGCTCTTGTTTTTTTGATTTTTTTAATAGTGAAGGATTTTAAGTTTTTCTTCTCCTGTATTTGGCACTTCTGGTAGAGCCTTTGACATGGAAAAAGGCTCATCTCTCAAATGCCAGTGGCACTCTGTGAAAGGTGATTTTTAAAAATCCATTTTATTTTGCTTCCTGGCAGTGATATCAAAGGAACAATCAGTACCTGAGTTGGAGCCAACAATTTATTTCCATTATCATAAACAGAAAACAATGGCATGCTGCCTTATTAGTTATTCACTTTCCAAGTCAACAGCCTCGGAGGGTTGGGATGAGATCTAACCAGAGATATTCTTTGATGTTTTCAGTTTGGAGAATTGGTCTCCTGGCCAAAATGCTGAGTGATGCCAGTTTTGCAAAGAAGAAGGGAGGGAAGAAAGGGCAGAGGGAAGGGACAGAATCCCTGAGAGCACAGTGGGGTAGCTACTGGAAGGGCTGGAGTTATGTGGCAAGTTTGTGGCTGTCTCTAAGAAAGCTTTGGAGGGTGATTGTGCTCCATGGTATTCCCACACTGGAGGTGACAAAAAGAGCAGCAGATGGGCTGATTGCAGTGCAGTTCCTTTGATTTATACCTCTCAAAGATCTAGTCCAGTGCACGTTCCAGATCTGCTACTGTGCTGCAGAACAGGCACTTCTATGGGGTTTGCAGCATGTGCTGTGGGAGCTGATGGAGCAACCCAAACCAGATATGCACAGCAGCCCTGGTGCTCATCATTCCCCCCCAGAAGCAAGCCCTAAGTTTTCCAGCACTGTCAGATAAACTGTGCTTTGTAGGGGATGCTGCTGGGAGTCATGAGTAACAGTGCTTGTCAATGTACTTCGTTGTTTTAGCACTGGGCTCACATATGCAGAACATTTTTGTTATGCATATCTAATGGGACAGAGTATTTATGGAAACATCTCTTGTAGGTGGGGATAAACATGAAAGGTAAACATCTGCTCTTTTTCTATACAGACAACTGTGATCAACTTCTTTCTCAGTATCATGATGCCAACAAAAAAAAAAAAAGTCACAGGCTCTTCATTACCTTGAATCAGTTTCACCAGCATTTCTGGAACAATCAAAATGTCTGTATTTTTAGTAATGTAGAAAGCCTAAATGTGGGGCAAAATAGTTGATCACTGCTTGCTAATTAATCCTGTCTCTCATGGACAAGCCACCTCGGCTATTTTGGATTATTTTCTGACCAAAATACAAACACATTAAACCCACTTCTGCTTTTCTCACAGAATTGATGCTGTCAACTGTCCAAGTGGTTTGCAACAGTAACCATATTAATAGAGATCGCAGGAACTGAAGTAGATTGTTTGCTCTAGTGGAGACCTGTGCTTTGTGGGAGATACATACTTGCTCCCTACCTGTACACCTTTATTTTAAGGGAATTTCTGTCAGGATTCTTTAAAAGCTTAAGGAGATTGCAGATTTCTCCAAAGCCAAAGAAAACTTGCCTTTCTCAGGAGAAGCAAGATGACTTGAAACCTGTTTAATAAAGGTTTTTTGTGGTGATCATAAACAATATATTTCAGGTGACCAAATACAGCATAGAAAAATGAAAGTACTTGTTAGGAAGAAATGTCTCCTCTGAGCAAAGATGTCCAGTAATGGTTTTGTGATTGTTGTTGGTAGCCAGACCTGTCCTTATCATGGAGGAGAGAATCTGAAGCAGGTGCACAAAATATCAGTTAGGAGTTCACTGGGCCACAAGAATCTGTGGTGATGGCAATTTTCAGAGAGCAAGGTCAACTTACTGGAGCCAGGCTGCAGAGAGTTTCCTGAACTGTCACTTTGCAGAAATACCCACATGGAATGACCAGCAGTGGCAGCCTGTCACTTGCAGGGGTCAATTTTCAGTGCAGAATAGCACTGTCAGATCCTGCTTGAGCGGTTTCCTCTCCTTTGAACCCGATTTCTGATTGCCAGATGCTCAGTCACCGTCTGGCCTTCATTCTTCCAGTCCTCCCATAAATGGAAGCAAATTTCCAGCAAAAGCTTCCTTGGGGGCATAAGGAAATTAGAGAAAGAATAGACCTGGAATCCTCTCATGTAGCTAGAAGTCCTCCAGTCAGACTCTGCATCCAAATTCTCTTTCCTTAGCTCAGTTTCAACATGGTCAGCCTTTTCCCTAGCCTAGAAATTCCTGCTCCTTGCTTTATTCCAGAGCATCTCCCTTCAGTGGAAGCATGTGATACCTAACCTTGATCTTCCTAACCACAATAAGCCAAAGCATCCCACAGAAAGGGCTGTGCTTCTTGCCCTTCTGCTTTTTTGTGACTGCCTTCTAGACAGTAATGGATGATGCTGGAATTCTTTCTGCAGACATTCATGTTTATCCTCCCTCCTCCAAACTCAACAGCATTCTCTCTCTCCCATGCTCTTAATTTCACCCCATCAGCTCAGTCTTTCTGCTGGCCCCCGCTCATTTCTCAAGCCAAGGCTCTGTATGTTTGTAGCCACAAAGCTGAGGCCAGGCTGGGTTGCGGCTCCTCTCTTGTTGAACGAGGCTGGGCGAGTTAGTAAACACTTCTGCTGAGGAAGGTGCAGCTGGAGCCACCACACGGCGTAAAGGAGAACATACCTAAACTAACTCCAAGAAAATATAGGGCTGTGTTTCCGAGGGCACAGCAGCAACCTCTGATTCATCTTTCTGCTTGAGTTCAGTAAGTATCCTTATTAATGCGTGTGGTGCAAAGGCCTTTTATTGATCTCTCGCTGCCTTGCCTCTAAAACCTTGCAAAGATGCAGAGGCAGGGAAGGGAGGAATGTTGTTTCCTCCATCCCACATGTGTGCAGGGCCAGGCAGAAAAGCCTTTTGGGGACGTGCCCAGAGTCACACCGAGGATCTGCTGAGGAAATAGGAGCAGACAACAGGTACTGTGAATCTGTAATTTCTTCACATCCTTTTGCTGCAGAGGTAAATCCCATTAAACCCCACAGAAACCAGGCAGACACATGGATAGATGGTAGGGACAATGCCTGCTCTTTATTCAGTCATGCAAGATTTCTCCAAAATCTGTTTTATCTGACTGATAATGGACAAAGCTTCTCAAATCTGTAGTCAGAGCTATTTGGTCAGGGCACAGGGGTGAAAAGCCCAGCAGTCAACAGAGATTCCTTGGAGTATCTTTAAGATTGTGGATCTTATAAAACAGTCCCCCCTCATTAAAAAAAAAGGGAAAGAAAGAAAAGAAGCACACAGACTTACCATTGCTGAGTGTTTCTTTAATAGAATCAGAAACAAATTTGTGACCTTGTGGCCCAGAGGTGAGAACACCATCTATAAACTTGCCCAGACATAGAAATGCATTCTGCCTGTCAGTAGGAGTTTACCATTGAACATGTATATAAAAAAAGGCTGGTGTTACATTAGACCAACATTTTTTAAATGCCACAGCTCACTTTATATGCCATGAACCTTGTTAATGCTGCTAACAAGAAAATTAAAAACTCAAAGCTATAAAAATAGGAATGCCACTCCTAAGTAAATAAATATACATGAGAACCAAATATTCAGATACAAGCTCTGGAGTGGCTCATGTCCAGGGAGGGAGAAAGAAAAAAAAAACATTAACCTGAGTTGTTTCTGGGGCTATAAAAGCTCACTATAGTCAGCAAAATTGTCTCCCATTGAGTCCTTTCCTTAGTTTCACAGGGTTCTTGAGAATCTACATGATAGCATGGAGGAAATCAGGGAGGGTGGGCAGCAAGGAACATGCCAAGGACAATTCTGTCCAGGAAACTGGATGGGTCAGGGAGGGTGGGATATTTCTATCTGACTCAAGAACAGACTGTTAATGTGGCAGCAGTGGGGAAAATGTTTCCATCAGAACAGGCCACCTACATATCCTGGCCTCTATTGTTGGCTCTGGATCCAAATTAATAGACCCAGTTTGGTCCTGTAAAACCCAGACTGAATATTTTTGACAGCCTGGACTTTGTCCTGGCCCAGGAACTAGAAATTCCAATGATTTTTTTTTGTCATTTACCTTCTAACTACATCTATTTGGAGTTGCTTATCAATGCAAGCTTTTAATCCCCAAAATTGTGACCTACCCCTAAGGTTGGGCCCATCATACCTATATGGACTCACCCCTACTTAACCTTGGCAATTAATTTTGTCTCCTAGTCCTTGCTTGTGAAAAGCAACTTTTCCTTTCTTTACCTCCTGGAAATTTTGAATAGTATATCTTAAAATATAGGATATTTACACACACAATAGACTTCTGTTAGCAGATTTTGGCAAGACAAAAGAATGCATAACTTATGCACTTCTGCATATGAATCTAGAGAAAGTTATAAAGTGAAGAAAAGTGGGAAAGAAGAAAAAGGTCCTCCTTTCACCTTTCTGTGAATGCAGGCTTTGCCTTTTCCTAAGGTTTCCCTGACCTAAATCCATCTGGTGCCAATGCTAACCAGAAGCAAGTCTCAATAAGTCTGATGGGCCCAAAATTAAGAGTAGTCTCAGATCTTGCATTATAGTGTTAAATGTTGAATTGATAAACCACTCAATGCCCAAAAGAGGACATTTTTAAACCTTTGTGTGTTTATTCACTTCCACAATGACAGAAAAATACTCCTGCTTCTTGTGAGGGGGGAAAAACCCCAAATCCTCCAAGGCTTTGGTAAAGCCTAAAACATTTCAGAATAGGGTTGACTATCTCCATACAGTGATTATGTAGACAATTATGAACCAAATATTAATTACATTGATAAATGATTGAAATAATATCTAAATAAAGGAAGGGACAATATATTAGGAATAAGTTGTTCAGGAGTGAGATTTGTAGGACATCCAACTGAGAAATCTGCTTGTTGTATTGCTAATGAAAGAAAAAACACAATTATTTTCTTTAGCTCTTCAGAATTTAAATAAAATTTGACACATCTATTTAATCCAATTGAAACAATGACTCCCTTATCTACAAGACTCAATGTAGCCTGCTCACAGGAGAAAATTTAATGGGAATTTAGCAGGTATATTTCATTTTCAAGGCTACTGGTTACAACTTGGTGAAAAGTTTTCTCTTCCCCCCTTTAGTTTCAATACTGGCTGTGATTTATTAAGATGTATTGCAGGATAACATGCTGAGATGATGATTTTTGTTGGAAGCTCTCACTCAAAATCGCACTGAAATTGGATGCAACACGGGAACCATTGTAATCAGGAGCTCACCACTGAGGCCTAGGAACAATTCTGTGGAGGGTCATGTTGCATCTTGTATAGGGCTTTCACAAATTAAAAATCCATTTATACATGAATTGTAAATCAAAGCACAGCAATCCTGTGCTTTGATTTAAAGCACTTGCATTTTTCTCTTTGCCTCAAACATGGACTGTGTTCAGAGTTCTTATTTGAATGTACACCAGCGTAAGTCATAGGAAAGATGTTTTCTTCAGAAGTCAAAAAATCTCTATTAATGCTGCTAAATTTCTAGCACAAGCAAGTGGCTAAAACTAGGATGGCAAACTGTTGAATTGTTTTTATTGTTCTATTTATAAGCCAACCAAGGCAGATGTGAAACCTGAATTTTCCAATGGGATATACTGCCACAGGCAGTTTTTTTTTTTCACCTAGATTCCCTCTTTCCTTTGCCTCAGGAGTTTTCCAGATGGGTTAGGCAGGCCCCAGTGTTTCTGCATTTGTGAGGTTTTCTCTCTGCAGATTGTTGCCAGTTCAGATTTCACTGAAGCTTAAGTGCTGATGATAAACTTTATAATGAGTACTGGCTGCTATTAAAAATCACAGGAAAAGAGAATGCCTAGAGAAGACACCCCTAACAAAGAATTTTATTCTAGTTGATTTTTATCTGAGGAACCCTAACATCATTCTGTAATTGCTCAGTTAAATAATATCCCAGTTCCAGAAATAGGGTGGTTTGCAAGAAAATTCAGGAAGTGAGATTTTCTTGTGCATTACAGGAGGGCCTGAAGCCTGTGAAATTTCTTTGGTAATAGAGCCAAAGTACATAATTTCATTTGGAAATTCTCTCCAGTGGCACACTTCGTGTTCTCCAGGTGCTGCAGTAACAATTCCATTAACTGCTAATTTGTCTGTCTATAAGACCAGAAGCAGCAGGGGAAAGGGCAGAATCTGTAACTCTCTCTAGATTAGAAGACTTTTTTTTTGTATTTATGCATGTAACTGCTTGGATCCTACTCAGTCCTGACAGCTATGTGGTTTCTGCATCTCTTTCTTCAATACAATTAAAGTGAGGATGGTGAAGATTTTTTAGAAATATTCATCAAAATTCACATCTACAAACAACTTCAGTGTGGCTTATCCCCAGTAATTAATAAATTATTATTATGGAATCTCCAGAAATTGGATCTCCTACCTTGATTCCTTCCTCTATTTCATTATTTACACTTTACATTATTTAGTGGCAAAGTGTTTCTTCTCCTGATTATAATTTAGGAACCTTGCCCTGAAGACAGGGGCAGCCCTTCTCAATGCGTTCTTTGCTCTCAAACAATGCTGAGAAATGTGAAGAACTTCTTTTCAACATGAGAATTGGTCTTGGGACCAAATTCATGGTCTGTAGGCAAAGGAACAGTGAGAGAAGACAGAGTTCTTCAAAGTCCTCTATCAACAGCAGAGTTTAGCACTTAGGAAAGAAGTCATTTCTATGCAGACTGAATCTACTCATTAATGAGTAGAAAAATAATAGGAAAAGCTCTTAAAATTTGAGTTCATCTGCTGACATGGCATCTTTGGTTTTTTCCCTGAGCTCCTGGGATTCGGTATCTTTATAGCATTTTAAGTGGTCAGTGCAAAACACCAGTTCATGGTAAGCTGCTCTCCTGATGCTGTGGATGCGTTTGGTTATTAGAATTCAGTGATACATTCTATTAGCAGCAACATGAATTTGTATGTGGGTGTGCAGAGCTGTTGTGTCTAGCAGGAAGGTTGACTAGGTAGAAGGAGAGGAAAACATAATCTTTTTGTGGTGCTGGTAAGTTTACATAAGTGGCTCACCCTGCCTGGATGGGATTTGTTATTTGTGGAGCAGTGGCTGCTGGAGAAATGCCGTGGCAGCCAGTTCAGCCCGTGTGTCTCACAGAAGTGCATGGAAAAGGCATTATCCTCATTTATTTCTGTCAGGGATTAGGGATGTCCATTCTCACAAGGTTGAATTTGCTCTTATTCTTATCTTCTTTTTCCTTTCCTTGTTGAAAGATTCAGCATTGCCTGTGGTACCTTTGTTCCCTGCATCCTTTGCTAGCAAAGACATGGCATGGAAGAGCCCTGATCCCAGCCTCAGGTCTTTCCTGACACACCCAAGGAAAAGGCAGTTTTTCAATTGTCATTCAGCTCCCCTTTATTCTGCTTTCAAAACAAAAAAGAGAAAAAATGAGACTCTCTAGTAGAAGGAGAACAATAATGTTCTTCATTACAATATTCTCAGAACTTTCTTCATCTTACCTTCCCTTGAGATGGCTGGAAACATCTCCATGTCTCAGGACTGCCTGAGCAGTTCAGTGAGGTGTCTGCTCACAGCTGATATAGGAAACAGCACAACCTGCCAATCCCTCCTTGCACAACTGCTTGTTTCTGCCCCCAGCAGGAATGTTGGCCATCGATGTGTGCAGCATTCCCAACAGCTGTCAACGAGTCTCCACAGGTGGTATTAGGATGGGAGGGAGGGCTGGCAGAAGGAATCATTTAATAAAATAATTCAAAGAAATAATTCAGGCAGCTCCAACTGTCTCTGTCACAAAATCTGCTACTCTAGCATGGGTCATTGGGAATGATAGGAACCAGCCTTGCGAGAGCAAAGCTCAGCACTAATGTCCCAGGGGGAAAGCTGTTGGTGCTTTGTACCTGAAGGGCTTTTGTACAAACCTGTGCCCAGTCCATCTTCCGGCTGCCTGGTGCTAATAGTAACAGAAATATTGGGATAGACATACCATGGGTATGGGCCTGTCCTACTGGTCTTGGAAATGTCTTCTGTCCCATGGGAGCCTACAGGTGCCGCGTGTTGGTAAGTGCAGCTGAGGTCATATCACCTCTGAGGACAAGGGGCCAATTTTTCATTCATTATCTCTGAAAATCTACAGGGAAAAGACCAGAACCCACAAAAGGTGCAAAACTGAAGAAACGTTTTTTTTGTTTTAGGCAGCTCTTCTGCTGTATCCCAAGATTGCTACCAGCATTTCTCCTACGAGTGTAGATAAGAATGATATTCTTGAGGGAAATGTCATAACTTTTTCCAAAATAAATTCTGTCTTTTCTTAGTTGGGAGACAAACCTAACAATGAGGTTCCTTCAAAACCTTCTCTCTCTAGGTTTTACGAGAGAACTCTGAAACTCTTGATTTTGAACTCTTTAAACTTCCAAATCCATCTCCTGAGGATCCAGGAAAGGAGTGGCAGTAAAAATTTCCGATCAAAGAGATGCAATATGTGGTTAATTTGAAAACAAATCCTTGTACTTCAGATGCTGGACTCTGATTAAAACTGATATGATAACAGTGGTGAAGAAATCCTGGCTTCATTTCAGCCAACACATGGAAGGGTTTGGAAAACATTAACTCATAGCTGGAGTCCCCAGGGAATATTGAGCCTTTCTGCCTCCAGTGGTGCCATTTTTTAGCAGAAGAAACACCTTAATTTGACTCTTATTTTTAGGGACTTAAGCAGGAATTTCATCTGAGAGGACTGCGCAGGTTTCCTCGCCAGTGGTACTTGCTGTGTTTTACAAGTCCACGTGATGGATCTGGGTGTCTCCATGTGGGCTGTTTACAGCACGATCACAAAGATAAATGAAACGGGGTTAAAGCTGTTAAATTCCAGCGTCCCCTCATTGTATGGCAAGTCATGAACTCTACTGAGGGGAAAAAAAAAATGGAAAGTGATCTGAAGTGCATCTCTTCTACTAAAAGCATATAATAATTTCAGTGAAAATATTTTTATTATGAATTTTTGTACCTGTTTATGAAAACTGAACTGGCATTGTAAAATGTTCTAGAAATACTAACTGAAAAAAACATCTTAGTTCTGAAACCAAAAGAGATGCATTTAGATAATCAAAAAATCTTATTTCACCGAATTCAGAAATAAAGTTTTAAAAAAAAGGAAACCCACCTCACAAAAAACCCACCTTAAAACCAAAGTAATCCCAAGCAAACAACAACAAAGCAAAATGCTCCTCTAAAAATTTGTTGGTTTGTTGTTTTTTTTTTTGTCTTTCTTCCAGTTTGGGAGTGGAAATTCTGCAAAGACACTCTGAATTCAGGAAAGGGAGGTTCTACCAAGCTTTCTGACCTGAGGGAAAATACAACAGGTAAAATACAGTGACATCCAGACAATGCTGTGCTCAGTTACGCAACTTCCTTGCAAGATGCTGCTCTCATCCTGGTCACAGCAGTGGGACTGGATGTAGAACATTTTCACCAAAAGGCAAAATTTACAAAAAGCGAATGCAGACAAGAATTTAAAAAATTTTAATATCAAATGATCTCTCTGTGTCAAAGCATTAATGGCTGGAGTGTTTCCTTCACATTTTCACTGAGAAAATATTTTTTTCTTCTGATGACTCAGATTGCTGCTTCAAGAACTAATCAAAGGTGAAAGGATTTGTTCTGCCTTTTCTAATTCATCTGCTGAGTATGTTTGTTTCTAGGAAACTTGCTCATGGAGTAGCATTTGCTCTACTTCATTACAGTATTCTGCTTGTTGGACTCTTTTTGCAGCTCAGTCCCTGGTATGAGATTAAAAGTTTTAAGTGACACCTAATGCCCTGTTAAGTTGCTAAGTCCTGCAATAGCATCTGGAAATTGTATCTGTCTCTCTAGGTGGATTCTTGGAAGTAAATTTGTTATAACTGTAATTCCCCCTTTACTTTCCTTCCCAGCCTTATCTCCTTTGAGACCTGACAGGCAAAAGTAAAGACAAGTTATGAGACAATTGATATAAAACCTCTGTACATGTAAATCTAAGTCACTGTACATAAAAGGAAGGAAAGTCAAAATTAGAACAGTACTGGCAGCTACATGATAGGAAACCTGGAAGGTTTATGTTCCATCTTGCATTGGAAGCATAAAAAAAGAAAATGGCAGGTAATGGGAATGATCCAGGCAATGAAAACCAGAGATGTACAACGGAGAGAAGAGCGAGACTGAAAAATTAGTGAATAATCCTATTTCTCTGAAAGGAATTAGCTTGATTAGTATTGCACAGACAAAAGTTATTACAGTTTGTAAAGGGCCAATCTCTGGACAAATGTTTCCAAAGGAGCTAATGTTAGACAAAAGTCATGCCTGAATCTTTGCATCAAAACACTTCCACGTTTATACTTCAGAGTTACTCATTAAAGCTTGCCAGCATGTTTTGTGTAGGTCAGGAATAATGATTTCTGGGAGTTTTGTTGCTTTAAAATATATGCAGCTGAAACTGCCTGGAGAACTATTGGTTGTAGATTGCTGATTATGAAAAGGTTTAAAAATTCACATTCTTTATGTAATATATTATTGATTATACATTCAACCCACACCAAGGTGGAGCAGCTGATGTGGCTGGAAGCCACTTGGATCACAGCTCTGAAATGGAGGGAAGGATTTACATCTAATCCCCTGCATCTAAAACAGAAAGCATTCGACTTCAGGAGCTGGGGAAGCAGTGCTATGATTGTGGTAAAGGAAGCTGGGGCATTACAGTGCTTGAGGATTTTTATGATGGTGCTGAAGGGAGCAGTGCCAGGCTGGGTTTGACTTCTCACTTTATCTAAATTATTCTCCAGAATTAAGACCTGCACTGTCTTAGTGCAGGAGTAGTAAAATCCCAAACATGCAGACCTCAGTATAACACAGCCAAGCTCCGTGTAAAGACTCTCAGTAAATCAGCCTGGCTGCAGCCAAACCACATGTAAAAGCAAGCTGTGAAACAGCCTCAGCATGGCCAAACCACATGTAAAAGCATGCTGAAAGGCACCCTCCACACAGCCAAATCGCACACAAAGCCACGGAGCAGAACACTCAGGCTTTGCGTGTTTATTGGAATAGCTCAGAGCTGTGGAGAATCCCACCACAGCAGTCATCTTCTCTCCCACTTCAGGTTTGAGCAGGCAGACAGACCCACTCCCAAATTTTAAGTCACCAGGTAGGAAAAGTGGCTCCAGAGTTAAACATGGGGTAGTGGATTTAGGATCAACCTGATCCACATTTGAAAGAGTTGAACCTGCAAAAGGAGCAAACCCAGAAAGAGCAAAAAATTGATCTTTTTCTTGTCTGATTCAGACAAAGCTAGTATTGCTGAGTGATTCCTACTAATACATCCTACTAATATCCCTGACCACTTAGATGAAATCAGTCAAGGGCCAAAAAACTCCCCCCGCCATCCTGTGATTAATCTTTCCATCTAGAAATGACCGAGATGCAATTAGTAAGTCCATTTTCACTTGTCCAGACTTCAAAAAGCCATTTTATTAGATGAGAGGGAGAATTACGAGAACTGAGCCTCCAGTTCACCCATGTTTTGTTGAGTTGTCATGCACTGAGCTTTTAAATGGCTTTTTGTTACACATTTCATGTACTATCATCCTGCAATTCATTATTCATTTAATATTTGGGGGAGGTTACAGGCTTTTTCTGCCAGTGAGACTCAAAGCACTTCAGAGAGAAGTTCAGTATCATTATGTGCATTATACAGAGGCATGAAATGACCTGTCTGGTGTTGTTTGGGAGGTCAGAAACAGGCCTGGACCTGGAACATGCATCTTTTGAGCCCACATTCCACTTACTGAAGGTTGGTCTCAGTTACTGCTGCAGAGAAAAGTCCCCAAAAGGGCTGCTCTTTCTTGCTCCCTTAACAGAAATCTGGCAAACAAACCCTCTCTGGACCGCATGTTTCTGACATCAGTACAATATCCAGTTCTCTGGGGGCCAGTGGAGGATTGTGCTGGGAAAGGCGGCTCACAGGAGCTGGTGGAAACACATTTATGGGCGTGCTCAACAAACAAGGGTTCCTTTGGCTTTTCCCCTGCACTGTTCTGTCTGAACATGTTGCTGTTTAATATGCCAGGAGGGAGTCTGGGAAGTGACTTCTGTAGGATAATCTGGGATTCCTGGCCTTTGGCACATGGTGTGGTTCTTGAAATCAGGGTCACAGCTTCCCCCTGTGTAAAGCAAAAAAGGCTTGACTAGCTGAGGTGGAGAACATGAGCATATGCATAAGTTGAGGCTTTGCCTAGGGGAGAAAATTTGGATTCAGTGAAAGAGGATATTAATCTACTAAAACCACTTTTAGATTTTAAAATTAATTTATTTAATCAATAGACTTTTAATTTTCCATTTCCAGTCCCCTGGCTGAGCAATCTGTCAGGATATCAATGCCATAACTTATTTACATGCTTTGATAAATTATCTAAATGTAAGATTTGACATCTCATTTTCCTCTTACTCATTCCAGGCTACCCTTTGCAATCGTGCCTGATTGAGCATTACCAGGAAATGCAGAAATGTGGAGCCAGACTGGTACTGAGTAGTACAAGCTAAGGTGCCTGGCTGCTTGCCTTGTTCTAGTCCTAAATATGAGCTATGGCCAGCTGAAAGGAGGGTTCAAGAGCAAGTCTTGAAGCATGATTTGTTGTCACACCTTTTCTATTCCGATGGAGAAAGGAGGACATGGATATGATGAATTCATCTCTCTCAATCTCTGACACAAGTTAGTACACTTGGTAGAGGACTGGTATTATTTTTATTATCATCATCATCATTATTATGGAAGAGTTGCTATTTAAAAGCAGAACAGAAACTCTCTGCAATATCTTAAAAGGCCCATTATTGACTCTATGAAGTATCAGCCACTGTATTTATCATTAACATATGACACACTCATGCAAAATATTTTCTCAGGACAGTAAAAATACTCAGGGCAATATATGAAATAAAACAGTCCTAGGTGCAAAAAGTGATCAGGAAAAGACCAGTGACATTTTAATTATTTAGCACAGCTACAATTCTGACTAGAGGGAAGAAACAGAGAGCAGGATAACAAGTGAGGAAGGGGAACTATTGTTGTATGGAATGGAAATCCTGGGTAAAATCCTGAAGGGAGTTCGCCATTATTTGAATTCGGGTTTTTTATTGTTTTAAGAGCAGGAGAAAAAAGGTAGAGAGGAAAAAATGCACAAGAGTGTTTAAATGTGGAAGATTTACTGTTGCTTTCTGGTATTATATTCTGTTAATTTCTGCACCATGTTATATCTGTATGTGTGCTTTTACCTCTTATTATCTGATGGTCTTTAAGAAAATTTGAGAACTTGAGAACAAAAAGCCAAAAAGAAGCCCACACTTGCTCTTGCCAAATCTTATGTCTTTAATATAGAAGGATAGTCATGAACAAATCCACTGTGTGCTTAAATATATTCCTTCTCTTTCTCAAAGTATAATTAGCTTTTAACAATCCCCACCACCACCAAATCAACATATATAAGTATTTTCTTCTGCTTTATGAAGCTAAAGGCTCTGCATCATAAGGTAGATTCCTGTCTCCCCAAACACTTGTCACTTCAGTACCCCAGCACATTGCTGTGGATAGAATTAGTTTTTGCCACTTGCAATTCAGTGGGAAAATCTTCCCTGGACCTCAGCAAACGCCCCAAGCCTGGGCCTGATTTGGCAAGGTCAGACTGAAAACATCTCTCCACACTTACTTAGAGCAAGGCATGGCTCAAACCCTGCTTTGTCCAGCTGTCAGAGGCCTGAAGTGGGAAGTAGCTCAGGCACAAAGACAGAGAGATTGATCAACTAGAAATACACCCATCGGAACTTGGGAGCTGAGGTGTCTCAGATCCTTCTCTCCAGTCTTTTCAGCAACCATTCCTGCCAGAAATACAACAAACACCCATTCTTTTATTAGCCCCTTTGGTATCTAATAAAGCTTGGTTTGACAGCTCTGGCTTCTGGATTCCTGCTGCAGCAGCCTGCTCCTGCTTGTATGCTCTTAAGATAGGAGTCCGTGGGGGTGGGACCTGTTAAACACAGAAATACTGGGGAAAATGGCCTCAGAAATGTCCCTCTCCAGTGGGAGGTGGGAAAGAAAATTCAACTGAGCAACTCTACTGCTCTCATGAATCTAGGAGAGAAAACCCATGAGGATAACTTGAGACTTTAGAGAGAGAAAATTTAGGAGTTCAAAGTCACTGTGTCTGTTTGAAGGCAAAGCCACTTCTGTCATGCCTTGGTCACCTCTAACAGATTCAGAAATTAATGTTATACCCCCCACAAAACTGAAATCTGCTAAAAGGAGCAGAGTTCTTGGGCAAGAATTGTACAGCCAGCACTGAGGAAATTTTGTTTCCTGATTTGTGAACTGAAAAGATGAATTTGGGATGAAATAAATAGGAAATTCTGTGAAAATCCATGTGCAGGGGATTTTCTGACTGGCTGCAAGAGGCTATCAAAATTGGAGCAAAACTTTACTTCCATCTATCCTTTCTTAAAACCCACAAATGCCAGAGCATAACTCAGGACTCTACTTGGAAAGTGGAGAGACACCCTGAACTTTGAGTCAGTAGCAAGAGAAAAACACAACAAGTATAAAAAACCGTGGTTAGGAGTGTTCTTCTCCATTTAAAGACATCCTAAAATCATCAGTGACCTTGAGACAGAGAATTTCTTTTCCCTTCAACTCTCTAATTTCTCAGCCAATCTTCAATCCTTAGGGTGTGCCCTTTGCCTTCATCCTTATTTCTTGGACAATCTGATCTATTTGCCTTTGGGGCAGATAACCTCAAAATGGTGGAACTCAGTGAAAATTGAATGGACTTGCTTCCCAAAGGGAAAATGCCCAAATAACAAGGAAGTTCTTTTGAATGTACTGACTAATTATCCCTGCTTCTTTTTAAATTTATCTTTCATTGTTTCATACAGAATTAGAGTATTTCCAGAAGTATTTAATGACCCCATTCTTATTCTTGAATGATTTTACCTCCAAGTCTGTAATTTGGATATTGGGTACCCCTGAAAACAATTGGACCCAGGACTACCAGCTTCTTGGAGACTGCTTTAGTCTGTGTGTCTCACCACCAAATATTTTTGAAAGATCACTACCAGACCCACAAGAGATAAGGGAGAGCTTGAAATCTCTACTTCATAGTTGTGTTCTTTATAGTACTTCCCTCAGTGGCAGACTTGCAGCAATGTTTAAAGAAAAAGGTAATTAAGACATTACATCAATCAAAGAAACTAATCAGAACAAAATGCTGATTTCTGTCCCCTGTTCTGTTTCTCTTTGGATGGAGAGTAGTTGCTGATATATGTGCTGGACTTCTAATCCTTTAATGGGGGCACAGGCTTTTGAAGACTCTCTCTCAGAGGTGCTATTACCAAATATATGCTTCTAATTTAACTTCTCATGCTGTATTACAGTAGCCTGAAGCAATTTTAGGTGTTGGGTTTGTGAGAAAAGCCCAATGTTGATGTTTATCAGATGACCTTTTAAAGGGTAATGTGGGGGTTATCCACTGGCATGATTAAGACCATATGTAGGTGACTTTTCCCAGGCATTTCTTCCCGCTTTTCAAAATCCCATCTATTTTTACCCAAATTCAGCCAGGTACCTTTCATCTCTGGTATGTTCATGGGCATGACAAAATGAGACTGAAGCAAAGCATTTACTCCTTTGGAGTAATTTCTCTTAGAAAATTTAGGAAAATTTTCATGCATGAATATCTAGTGTCAACACAAAGCTATTGTAGATAAACTCCAACTTGCTTTTAATTTTGACCATTTCAGGTATTAACAGCAGTTTTCCTTTCCCTCCTCTGATGCATTGTCCCTTTTTACAAAGACTTCTTGAAATACTGTGGAGAAATGACTTTTCTCTGTGAGATTCAACTTTTAGTGACCTTGCAGGGATGTCCTGCTATGAAGCTGCTGAGAGACAGGGATTTAAAGAATCCATTATCTGTGTCACAGACAAGGACAGAGGACAAATCTCTCTTGATGTTGTGCCTGTGAGAATATAATTTTTGCCATTTTGGAAGCTTAGTATTTTACTCATGGCTCATTGTCTTGGTAGAGACCAGTTGCTAATGTTTCCTGTAAGTCTCTTAAAATATATTATTGACACATATTGTGTTTTGTTCTTTTTTTTTTTTAGCTTTTTATAGACTGAAGATCTTGCTGTTAGTGGGTCTCAGCACTATCAGCTGGCACTGCTTAAATAGATGCCATGGTAAGATTCACTGCAAAGCACAGATGGAGATAAAAAGGTGAATATATTGCTTAGATGTGAGCCAGGGAAGTGGCTGATGAGGCAGGAATTCACAGGAACTATGAACTCTTTTAGGGGAGGAAACAGGGCAAGAACCTTATGAAGACTTCAGGTTTAAAAGCTGCACTTAAAAGGACTTTTTTAGTGGATTGGGACTTTTGTTCATGTAAGTAGTTTTTATGACTTGGTGTTTTGAGATGAGATCAGCCTGGATTGTCTAAAATAAATGCATCTTGGAGCAGTTCAATATTGAGATGCTGGTGATATTTTAAGTTTTTCTGCCCCAGATTTGTAACTTATTATTAGAAACTATTAATTGTTCCTCTGCCACCAACCATCCTAGTGCTGAGACATGCTTAGGAGATACAGGTGAGAAAAAATCCTCAAGACTCAAAATTATGTATGTGTTGCCTTCAGAAAGAAATTAGGGGACAGGTATGTGTGATATCGCAAAAGGTACTAATAACAGAGAAAAAACCATTTGTTTCTGCTGATGTGTTAAAGGGTTTTTTCCTAAGTATCAGATACTTATTAAACTTAGTTTATGTGAAGGTAAACTGCAGTCAGACTCAAATTCTTGTGCTTAATTATGATGTGACACAGTGAGAAGTTGGGACTGTGCATAAGAGCAAGGGAAACTTATTGCTCAATTCCATTAGGAATACTCTGACTTAGTGCTGTGTTTACAGCAGAGAGTGGAGTCCTGGTTTCCCCAGGGCCGGGATGGTTGTATCTTCCAATCAGGGGCCATTTCATGACCACCTTCCATCATGTGTTAGCCTGGGGTTTCTAAGGGCACAGGCAAAATCAGGACACTCACATCACAGCTGCTGTGGCAGCTGATCCTGTGAGCCCTGCCTGTTGCAAAGGCCAAAACCCAGCGTTCTCACCTCTCTTCCCATGGGGGACAAAGCTGGTGGTGTTGGTGGCATGTCCTGGAGGCTGAGCACTGCGTAGAAGCTGTCACCTCGCATGGCCAACACACACTCATGCTGAGCCACAGCAGTGGGCTTGGGAGACAGAGCTCCTCCTGCTTGCCCTGCAAAGGCAGAGAGCTGCCCTGCCAAATTCAGGGGCAGAACTCCTGCTGGCTTGGGCAACGCCAGCATTTCACCCGGCTGATGGCTGGCCTCCGAGCCTGAGAACCTAGGGCACTTCATGGCTTGCCTATTCCAGAAGCTTTCAGGTTTTAGAAGGTTTGTGAAAGCGCAGTAACTGCAGAGGCCAGCAGTCAGATTTTGCCTTTTCCGTGGTAGTTACAGTAGCTCTTTATCTGGGAAAACATTGCACAGGCTGGGGCTTTGCTGGAGAATACTTACGGATCTCCCCTTGGCCCAAATGTATGATCAAATAGCACGGGAATAGCTTGTCCATAAATTCTGGTAATAACAGTCATGAATATTATCTCACCAGTTATATTTCCCTCCCTGCCTGTGCTGCCCAGTAAATAGCAAAAGTTATCACCATAAAATTTAGGGTGTGATTTAACATGGGAATTTGGGCTCCTTAATGTGAAAGAAGGCTTTGAAAAACTCAGTCTTAGCAAACAGCAGCTAATAATAATGATAACAACAAAAGAGATAAGCCAATTCATATCTCCCCACCCAAAATATTTATATAATGAATTAGTTATTTGTATTTTATCCTCTGATGGGTGGGTTGGTAGCCTTTGCGACAGACCCGGAGGAGCTTGTGTGCAGCCTGATGCCAAGAATATGTGTTATTTCATATTCTGTTATTTGGTTTGGGTTTAAGGTGTTGAGAGGAAATTCCCCAGCAATCAGCCCTAAGTGGTTTTGCAGTGAGCAAGTCTTTCAGTGCTTGAACATCACTTAGTAGAGGAGGGAGAAAGGAAAAAAATCCCTTTATTTGCTTTTTGTAATTCAGAAATTTGCCATATATCTAGAGAAAAACATTAAAAAAAAAAAAAATAAAAGCAAGCCCAAACATTTGAGTGTACCCAAATTAATTCTGGTGTCACTTCATCTGCCTAATTGGGCCTAAAAATAGCCTGTGGGAAGGAGGACCAGCAGCCTTGAATGTCTGAAGCAATTAGTATCAATTATTTCCCAATGAACCAGTCGCAAGTGAAAGCCCTTGCCTGAGTGCCTCCATTAGCCAGGTGTCAGAGCTCTGTTTTCATTCCAGGCTTTTCTCTGGGAAGGGGTGTGTGCGCACCAAAAAGCACCACGGAGGAACTGGAGCCTTGGCAGGAGCAGGAGGGTGCCCAGAGGAGCTCTGCAAGGAAAGTGAGTGCTTTCACTCCTCTGTCATCACCAGTCCCTGAGAGCCATCACCACCCACCAACAGTTCCTTGAGATAAGGCTGAGCCAGCTGGGAGAAGAAAGCCTTTGATATTCCCTGCCTTGCTGAGTAAGTATGCCATAACAATAATACTTTGAACTTTTACAGCACCTTTTCATACCAGGGGTTGAGTGCTCCACAAACATTCATTCCCCAAGTCTCGTACCACCCACTTGAGGAAACCATTTTGTTTTTTTCATTGTACCACTTTCTCAGGCCAGACCTTCCAAAGAGCTCAGCACTCATTTTGCCGTCACTGGAAAAATTATTTGCTTTGTGTTGCCATTTTAGATACCTGCGGCCAATATCAGTAATGTTTACCCAGCTCCTGCCCCAAAATGCTTACAGCTAGACTTCTTCAGGTCTGCAAAAATTGAGCTAAAAAAACTTGTGAACTGCTTTGTCTCCTGTTTATAACCCTCAGAGCTCCCTGATGAGAACTTTTTTGACAAATCAAAATTCCATCAACCCTCCACCCAGTTTTAGTCAGACCCTTCTGTTGTCTGTAGCCAGATTTCTTTTTAGCTGATGTAAAACCTTACAGAAAAAAAAAATAGATACATTTGTTTTGTTCATCAGAGGTATTTTCTGTGATGCTTTTCTGTTTGGACACAGAGCAAGAACATACTTGCCTCAGACACAGACATACAGGAGATAAATAAAAAGAGAGATGCTACATCCCAGATAGGTATTGTTTTGTGCTTTGCTTCTGCAGGCAACAGGATTAAACTTTGATTTTCATCTCCTGTCTGCATTCTCAGTGAGAAAATACAGTCAAGGCCAATCTTGCAGTCAATCTATCTCTATGGAAAGTTGATTTCAAAGTGGTGCCAAATGTCAGTGAAGAATCACAGTTAAGGTTTTCACAGTAACAATAACAGAGTCTTCCAGGGAGGACGAGTTAAGAGTGCACTCTGCAGCTCAGAGGAAAATACAGGTGCCTTGCCGTCATTAGTGCAATTTGTGGAGTACACACAGTTTATTTTCTGAAAGGACATCACCTGTACAAGCATTCACAGCTTTCATCTCTACTCCTGCCCCTTGTCTGGCCAGAGCATACAAAGGGTAAAGCCTTTACGTGGGATAAAGCATTTGAATCCTGTTCCAAAGTCAAACAATCCTCTGATGCCTTCAGCTCTCATTTCCCCTGATGGTACTGAAAATCAGTATATCCCCTTGTTTGTTTAATTTTGGGGCAAGGTAACTATGTTTGCTGGAAATACAGCTATCAGCTTATTCTTCTTCCTAAAATATGCCAAAGTTTCTGGTCATTTAAATCCCATGAATCTGAGGCAGGTGATTCATACACTTGTTGCAGCAACGCTGATCGCTGAAAATTGAAATGTAAACTCCAAACATAGGGTTGCTTATCCAAGCCAAGTTTCTAATCTTTTGAGATTTGCCCATCACAAATCATAAGTGCAAAGTGGAAAAAAGGGGAAATTTGGAGTGATAGAGCCTAGCTAAAAGCTATCAAATACATCATCTGTTCAAGTAAGGTTGGAATAACATGGAAATGGGATATATAGCCTGATGATCAGTTGAACTTCCTTTAACATGTCCCCCTGGGAAAAGAGAGAGACACTAAAGCCTAAATGTGGAAAAAAAAAAAAAAAGAAGAAAGAGAGAGCTAGGCAGGAGAAGCAGAACTGTTTGAACAGTCTTTGAACTGCTGGAAAGATGTGCCCCCCACGTCACTGTCTTAACTTTCCCTGTAATTCAACAGCTCTGTTTCTCACAGCTCACGTCTGGAGTGGGCCCACAGAGGTGGCTGGGCAAGCAAGAATATCACTGACACTGACTGGGGGGCGCAGGGAAGGTGCTAATCTTTTGCCATGTGTGTAGGTATGTAATCACTTAGCAGATAATCTCAGATTCTGTAAAGACAGCCATTCATTTTAAAACACAGATGACTGCTGCTGGGAAGCTGTGATCACTTTATAATTCAGTTTTAGCTCTCAAAAAGTCCTCATCATTAAGGTGAAAGACACCAGATTTGTGTAAATCAGAATAGCCCCAACCTCCTTTCAACCCAGTGTCATCTGACTGAGCTTCTCTGTCACTGCCATGACAAGGTGACTGTCCTCCCTCTGGACAAGCCGTGCATCAATAAGGCAGCAGAAGGTGAAATGATTAAAATCAATCTGCCTCTAATTAGTGGGATAAATAGAAGTTCTAGGGAGAGGGATCAATGAGGAGGTGAGAAGATGTGTTAAGAACTGGTTAAAAGAGTGATTGAAGAAGGATGTTAATACTTTTTTGTCAGATAGTTTGGAATAAGCTTTGGAGGACTTTTGGATAATGGTGTCTCAAGTGAAGAGTGTCACTACACTCCTAGTATAAACTCGATAAAATGAGCTCAGGGGAGATGTTTTGTGTGAGGCAGGTGTCTTTATGTTTTTAGAAATTTCAGACAGCTTTCAAGTAAGAACGACACATTTTCCTATAATGAGCACGGGTGTTTGTAGTTGCACTGGAACTGAGCCACTGAACATACACACAAATATTCTGTGCTCATAAGATATGTGTGTATTTATGTTTGCCTGTGCTCAGGCACACACAAGCCCACACAAATAGCAGGAGAGCCCCTTATACATATTTATTTCCCTTTTTCCTACTAGGTAGCATATTCATTGCTGCATATGTAGCCCAAATAACTCACAAGGAGGAAAAAGTGATTTCCCCATAAGCAGAAATAGAGATGAGGAAATGTTTCACTCTGGATGCAGTGAGAAACGTGGCAGTGAAGCAGTTCTGGAACAGGCAGTGTGGACACAAGAAGAGGTCTTTTCCCAGGCCCGAGCACCTTGTATTTCTCACGACACAAATACAGCATTGCTGCTTCTGGGACCAGGGCCAGCTCATTGCAGTGCAGCACTCAAGAGGGAGGCAAGGCAATTTGCCATGACACCTTTTCCATCTTGCTGCCTCACTCACTGCTGCAGTTGCAGATGGCCAACATTTATGTCTTAAACATTTATCCTGTAAAATAGAGACTTTTGTATGAAAAGTATTTGGTGCACCAAAACATTTTCTTTAAGTTTAAATTTTCATCTTGTTTGATATCCAGGAAACATTTTGAAATTTTAGATGTTTTATCTCCTTTTTGTCACCTTCCTTCTGCCTCACACTCTGTTTTCTGAACACAGTAGGTACTCGCCAATGTTGAAGGATTCAGTGGGAATCCTTTTTGTTCCCACTTATTTTATTATTGTTCCAATTATTCAAGGCTTTACCTATATTCCTAGTGTAGTTCATGAAAAGTTTGGCTAGCACAGGATCTCAGCTTCATATCTCACCTCTGCATGAAATAAGTACAAGACAAAAGATTATATTAGAATCATCTTTTTTTCTCCTTTATCTGAAGTTTGTAAAATTACTAAATAGATGTAAAAATAGATAAGCATTTCTTAAAATTTTGACATTGAGGTTTTCCATGCAGTCAGTGGCAGATGGAAACTATTACTGGAAAAGAAACAGAAGTGAAAAATTTTACAAATATTTTGAGTAAAGGAATACAATTTGTCTCAATTTGAATTCTGAAATATAAACAACTTGAAAATTAAATGAGTATTTAGAAAACTCCACTTATTGTCTTTGTGCTTTGCACATGCAAATTGAAGGCAGGGTCTAGATGGGCTTTGGCTGAAAAGCATCACTTCAAGTTCACAAGACACTGAGAAACCTCATCTTTTCACTCAGGTTACGTCTCAAACTCAGGCCAAAACTAGGGGCTTTCAAACTCCTGATGATCTGGAATTTCTGAGAACATTTTCTTATGAATGCAGTAGAACATGTTGCTCCTAAAACAAAGCCTGTCTGCTCAGAGCTCCAGATTCCTAGGCCTGCAGCAGTCCTCAAGGAATCAAGATGTACATGTTTTTCTGCTGAGTGTATTTCAGATGTCCCAGTTTATTTTTGACAGGACTTGTTGCCAGGCTCAGTGTCAGCGTCTGGAAATCGAGATGAGATCCCTCAGCATAGTGAATCTGTATTTTATATCTTGGCTGTTTCAAAAAAAAAAAAAAAAAACCAACCCTGGAGTGGGTGGACTTTGTACCTCTCTGCTTCAGGTACCAAGATTGTGTTTAAAGATTATATCTGAGGTTTTGACTGATTTCAAGGCTCACCCCGAATCCTACATGTGTCTCATGCTTTTTGTTTGTGTGTTCAGCATTTTGTAGTGACCCAGACTAGTTCAGGTCCTGCAGAGGTACTATGTGGAAAGGCATGGGTTCTGCATGTCATTCCAAGAGGTTCATAATATTAAGGAAAAGCTTGTTACAAGAAAGAGGATATACAAGGATGACAAATAATAACTCTCACAGAATATAAACAAGGTGTTTGTTCCCATGCAGTGAAGTGGATCAGCTGTTTCACTAGGAAAGGTCAGGTTTTTATGTGTGTTTTCCTGTGATACCCATGGGGGAAGCTCTTTGAGAGCAGTTCTAGAAAGCTTCTGTTGCATTTCTGAGTATCTGAATGATGGTTATACACCACGTGTACAAGGTGGTTAACAGCCACTGTCTCCAGGATTTTATAATTTGTGGCTGTTATCAGAAATTGATGGTTTTGGGCCATCCATGTGAAGCTGGGAAAGGCTGCCAGGAGTCTGTCTCTCCCTGTGGTTGCACCCAAGCAGCAGGGCTGGGGGAGGAGCACAGGGTGGTGGTCACCCTGGTTATCCCACTGGGAGCAGGAATGGCAGCAGCGGCTTTGCCGCGGAGCAACACGGGAGGAAACGCAGAACAATCGGCAGGGAAATCCAACCCAAAATAACAAGCTGGCCTTCACGAAAAGGAAAGGTCACTGTTTGAAAGCCACTATTTGAAAGCTGGGAGGGGTTAAAAAAGAGTGAGTGGAGGCGACTCAATTCCTCTGTGGTTCCAAAGAATTCCTTTTTTATAAGGAAAACAATGCAGGAGAACAATATGGATACTTGCAGCGCTTTCGAGGCAGTAGATTTTTTTTTTTCCTTATACAAAATAAATTGGAACTGCTTCCATAAACAAGAGGCATTGGCTACAGAAGAAAGTGGGAGCTTTTGTGGAGATTTAAAAATAACCAAAAGTTAAGAAGTGCACTGGCAAAGTGTTCTGTTTTCTCAGCATTGCATGGAAAACACGACACAGCCTCAGAGTTTGAGGAAGGGAAAGGCTACGAAAGCAGATTGGGAGACATAATGTGGTAAACTTCAGATCTGCCAGATTTTGTTTTGGGAGCCAATGTTTGATGATAGGTTACCTCATGATGGGAATTGGATTGCAGACTTTGCCAGCTCTTTACCCAAACATCTAAAATGTTTCAAAAAGTTGGTCTGCTGGAGAAAAAACATATTCCAACAAATTATACCACCATGTACTGTGTCTCAACTCAGTCTGATGCTTAGAGCTGTCCATAACTGAATATTCATGAATTCCAGACAAACATGGTTTGCTGTGCTCATGCTGTACCTGGCAAATAAATTTACCACACAAACAAAGCATACTCAACTCCCACAATGCATTAACCTCAACAGCTTTAACTTTTTAATGGCATTTACTTAACTGGGTTTTTTTTCCCAGTTGATAAAGATAAAACAATGTTGGTGGTGTTACCTGATTCCTGACCTCTCTAATTACACTAGTGCCAGCATATCCTCTGTGGCCGGAGAGGGTTTTTGTACTGGGAAAGATTTTATTTTTTTTTTCTGGATGAAAATAAGCTGTCCAGAATGCCCAAGTACACAGCAGTAAAACACTTATTTTGGTCAAGAGAATTTGGTGCTTTTAAGCTAAAAGTAGGGGTTTTATTTTATTTTACTGTGGGCGAGTCTCCAATGACTTAAGAGTCACAAAAATGTCAACATTACAGCCAAAAGGTATTTATCAGATGTTGAGGGAAAAAATACACTGATATTTCTGTACTGGGTATTTGTTTTGATAAAAGCAAGTTTAATTACTCTCTATTGGTTTCGCTTGGCCTGAGTGGCTCTATGTTTCTTTATTTCCTTCTTCCATAAGAAACATAATATTGCTGATTAAAGGTTGACTCTCTTAATCTTTGAATATCACTGTCTAACTTTCCTCTCCCTAGCAGTTGTACATCAGTCTGCACATTTTAGTTTTGCTTTGACTTTTGTCATTGAACATCTTTGAAGTTCAGAGTTACTAGAAATTACTTTTGGGATAAAAGTTTTGTCATGTAAAGTTTTTCTGGCAAATTGTAGCTTGCATCAATGAAAAGCTTACAGTAACTGGCCATCTAAATCTACTCCAGCAAGCTTTAAGCAGAGGAGGGACAATTATAACCTGATTTCTTTAGGTTAAACCTCACAGAACAAGGGAAGTAAAGGGATGCAAAGCCTCCGAAGGGGAGCTGTTAGACTGCACAATCAGCTTGAATCCTGGCCCTGGATAGAACAGCCCTTAAATTCAAGATAGACCCTTTGGTCCCCTCAAATCAGCACAGAGGACTCCCCAGGGTCCCTCCCTCGAGGCTCCATGGGATGGACACACATCTGCAGCTGGGAAACAGCAGAGGAGCTGCACTGTACAGCTGTTAGCAGAAAATTTGGGAAGAACTGCTCTGGTGAAATTTTGGATTCAAGTTTAGGCACCAGTGGTGATGGTAACACTGCCAGAATGGCTCACTCACTCTCTGCCAGGCTGGTGTGGCCTCAAAGGCTGCCCCTGCTGATGGCAGGGTGTGTGAAACCTCTGCTGAGCAGGCAGTGGTATCACCTCAGAGCATCTCCTCACAGCAGGGACAGAGATGGACATGGAAATGGATCTCTCCAGCTCAAGACTCAGGTAAGTGACCAGAGAGTGTGCTCAACATGAACCAGGTGACCACATCTCCAGGGCTAATGATTCTTGCACCTGCAGAGCTACAGTATTGCTCAGCTTTTTTTCCCCCAGGCTTTTAATCGCCTTTCAAACAGACAGATACTCCCCTTGGAGGCTGCCATGCTCTGTGTACTAGGAAGCCTGGCAGGTGACCCACTTGGTGGGAGGAGGGCAGCTACAAGCTGGCAACCAGCAGGAAAAAATGAGAGTTTCAGTGGTTTCTGAAGCTTGAGGAATGGGAACATCTCCTGAGCTAAGCAAGAGTTAAGCACAGTCATACAGAGGCCTGGCTGTTATGATTTAAGGTAGCTGAGTGAATATCTGTAAAAGTAGGATATAGAGCATTGTGGAGGAGAAAAAGAACTCTTTATGTAAGACATGACCTGGGGCATCATGCCAGGCTATCCCTTCCAGATTTGGAAGGATTCAGTGTTTTGTATGGCATGATGGAAAGTTTTGAAAAATAAGATTTCCTCTTCAGTGCAGGTCAGATGAGTGACACCTGGCAGCTTGTGCACACTGCCACTGTGTTAACCTGTGTGCCTCTCCTTCCCTCCCTGCTCCATGGGCACAACATGGGAGCAGCAGGGACAGGTGGGTTTGTCCTAGGGGATGCAGGAGCTCTGTGTGGATATCTGAGCCTGCAGCCCCAAGCTGCAGTAGGAGCCAAGGTCTGCACACACCTGTGTACAGGTACTCTCAGAAACGTGGGCTGTCATGACTGAGACCTCAGGACCTGTCAGTGCCAGCTTGCAGAACATCAGAAATTTCCAGCCTTTTATTTTGTCTACATTTCCAGTGTTCAGTCAGTCTAATTACTGCTGGGCCTTTGTCCATCATGTTGTGAAATACTTCAGGGGCTAAAGGAGGAAAAAAGGGGGGAACAAAAAAAGAGATTAAACTGCGGTCTAAACCTCGGGAGGAAGAAGACATCTGTCAGGACAAACTCTTAATAGAAATGGGATAAAGAACACTTGTTTACTAAATTTCACATCTGTAGCTAGTTCAAAGACCTCTCACAGTCCTTCACATTAGAAAGCAAAGGAACAACAGAAAAGCCCTCATCCTAACCCATTAAAGGCAGCTGCTTTGTGTGTTGTATTGTGGCAGGCATTCATAGGCTGCCTTTTTTTCTTTTGCGCCCACCACTGGCTGAGGAAAGTTCTTTCCAAGGTGATAGTTCCACCCCTGTATTGAAAGGTGAGCAAAGAGGAACTTTCTCAATTGGATTTGGGTTTATTCACAGCACTTGTAAAGAGTGTTAACATAAAGATAACACGTGCAGGGAGTGTGCCGTGGGTTACCACAAGCGATAAAGATTTTAGGACAGCAACAAGGCAGTTTCCCCTTCAACATACTGGTTTGTTTTCTGGAAGAATTATGTGAGAGCAGAAAAGTTACAATAGCACTGCAGTTTCCTGCACAGAAAATACCGAGGGAGGTGAAACACAGCAGAGTGGTGCCATTCACCTGCACCACAACTGAGAGCATCAGTTAAGAGAGGAGGACTGAGCAGCTCCTCCATTTAGCACACACAATAGTAATGTCAACCAGCATCACCCTTTTCCAGACCACTGGCATGTGCTTGGGGACAATAAGAGTTGTAGTTTTCACAGCCAGGTCTTTGGAGCCACAACACCTTCTGCTCTGGGGTGGCCACTGCTCACTGATCACAGTGAAAACAAAATTGTTCACAGGCACTCTGCAAAATTCTCACCTTAGATGCCACTGAAGCACAGCTTTGGCATTCAGGCATCTCCCCTGCAACCTGGCCCTTCATTATTCATTAATTACTTCCAATTTTTTTAAATTTCCAAAGAATATCAGTTGACTTTTACAGCCTCTTCAGTTCTCCCCAAGCTTCATATCACACCTTAATGCTCATTTTCACTGCCTGAAGGTCTTTTCTGACCTGAATGATTCTATGAATCTGGCCGGTACTTCAGCTTAAGGGAAAACCTACACATAGATTGAATTTTGGAGAAAAATATTTGAACGTTCAGCTGTAAATTTATCTTGTGTTATGTCTTCCAGGTACATTCATATTGCAATTTTCAAATGGCAAAACAATGTCGCTATTTATTAAAAACAATAGTGCCCTCAAAATTTTGATGGAAAAATGATATTTTAGGGGTGATGAATATTCAAAATAACTCCCACATCTTCCCCAGGTCCTGGGGAGAAAGAGGTGGAGCTCAGCTGTGGAGTTCCCTGATCTTTCCATGGATATTGGCGACTGCAGCACCTGGGATCCACGGCACAACTCCTTCCTCCAGAGGTCAAAGCTGAGCCTACAATTTCAAGCAGGATAATCACCTTTCCAAGGCAATAACATGCACTTCCCAAAAGCAGGTGGTTAAGATGGCTCAGAAGCAATTACAAGAATGTGATGAAAAATTTGGTCCATCAATCCAGCTTCTGGACATGGTAGGGAAGAGATACCTTTCAATAAAACATCAAACACTGCCTGTTTTATTTTGTGTTTGTCTGTGCTCCCACTGTGATCACCCCTGGAATTATTATTTTTCAAAAAGATATCTAGGAAAGAAATTATGTTTATTCAGGGAGAGCCATAATTTTCATCTGTTTAAAATGCACCAGGTATGTTTTAAACCCTGCAAACACATTGAGAGCTCCAGAGTTTGTAGTGCAGTTTTCTGCAGCATTGATTTATTCTATTTTACAATAATTATGCCCTGGGCTACCAGGTAGGCTAAATACCAGGAGTGGGAGAAGCAGACATGAAAGATGCTTTGGATACAGCCCAGACAGGTTTTATGCACCCTGCCAAGTCTGGCCTTGCACTACAAACCGGTCTGCTGTTGCCATCTGCTGGAAAAATTCCTAATGGATATTTCCAAACTGGGGAGGAGTATCTGCTCCTGTTACAGAAATACCGGGGGCTTTTTGTGCTTTTTAAGGCAGGCTTTTTCCCCATCTGGGTCTGTGTGATCTGCCCAAGAACAATATGTGCACCAGGCTGTTACTTCTCTGCACGGTGAAACACCTTCAACCAAGGCCAATGTAAGAGCAGAACAATTCTTCCAACAAAAGCCTGATACTACAGAGGCAAAAAATTATCCTTCCTAAGGAATTCATCCTTCCTCTCCTTTACAGCTCTCCTGTTTCATCACACCATAGAATGGTTTGGGTTGGAAGGGACCTTAAAAACGACCTAGTTCCAACCCCCTGTCCTGGGCAGGGACACCTTCCCCTCAGCCAGATTGCTTTGCTGTGCCTCTAGATCTGTCACCTGAGCTGAGCAATCCCCATTCCACACATGTTCACACCGAGACCATACAAACTTTGACACAAGGAAAAGTCCTAAAGATCCTGTTCATCCCAATACATCAAATCTAGAATTTATTTCTTTCTACACTGTTTGCACTTATTTCTTTCTCAAACTGTCACACACAGAGAAATATTTCTGCAGCTTACTCCTATGGGATTTTCAAGGGTATCTGATATACTTTCCTTTTCCCTCAGATATCTTTTCCTCATAGCAGGAGTCTTCAAAATCCTCTCGTCCTCTTAAAGACTCTGTGGCTCATCATTCTGTAGAACGTAAGAGCACATAATATCGTGGGACATGGTGAAATCCCTTCTGGCTTGCAAGCAGCCTTAAACCATACAGGCTGCTGTTTGCCACAGGCATTCTTAGCTCCGTGTCATCAGGCCCTAATCTAATCTGCGAGGTGCAATTGCCCAGGCATTAAATCCTTTGCTGGTGGCTGATCACCCCCAACCAGCCCGGAGCTGGTGCTTACAAAGGCAGGAAGGGTTTAGGAATCGTGGCTGCTGCTGCTGACAGGGCTTTAAAGTGTCCTGCTCAAAGGAGGAGTCAATGGGGTGTGAATCCTCCCCCAGCAGAGCTGAGAATAGCAAGAGCCATGACTGTGCTGTCTCTAAGATACATTTATACTGCCTAAAAACTGTCCTGCAGTGTGCCGTGGAATTCCTGAACAAGGAATGTTTAGGGCCCTGGCCAGGGGTGACAGGGACTGTTTCAGACAGCACAGGGAATTGGTGCCACTTTGCCTGGTGGAGAAGGTGTGAAAATGAGTTAGCCCAGACCCAAGGCACCACTGGCTGTGTCTGCTGGCCTCCAGCTGGCTCAGCGTGAGGACAGAGACAACCTGCACCTTTACAAACCTGTTCATTATTTAAAGAACCTCTATTAACCTTCACTAGCAGAATTAAGCATCTTCAGTTTCAAAACTACCATACATAGACCCCAAGCATGTACTGCATCCTGGAGGATTTCTAGTATGGGAGAGGAAAGGATCTGTATCCTGCACCATCCATACTCTTACTTGGTGTGGAAATTGTAATGATATTATTAAGGCATGTCCTCAATATGTCTCTCATTGCCTTGCCATTCGTGAAGCCCGAGATTAGCTTGTCCTAGTTTGCTTTCTGATGTGGATGAGCTGATCTGCCAACTCATATGGAAGTTGGTACTCTCTGTGGAGTGACTTATCCTGTAAAATTTCTGTCACAGAAATTCTATCATTATGGCTCTGCTCCATAAAGAATGACATGGCCTCATTGTCAGCAATTTTTATTTCTGCAATAGTGTAAAAATGCTATTTTAATACTATTTATTATTTTAAAACTTTAAGTGACAGCTAAAATTACACCTGAAAGCTAGAAAGAGCAAATACAGAGCTCCCTCTTTGTAGGGTTAGTTGTTGTCATTCAAAAATATGCTGATGTACTTTTATGTATTTAGTGATCTTTACAGATTTATCCTCTAGGTTTTTTGAGTTCATAGAATCATGGAATAGTTCAGGTTGTAAGGGACTCTAAAGATCACCTAATTCCAACCCTGTTGGTGTGGGCAGGGACATCTTTCACGACACCAGGTTGCTCAGAGCCTCATCCCAGAGCATCAATGGGCCTTGAACACTTCCAGGGATGTAGCAGCCACAGCTTCTCTGAGAAACCTGTGCCAGGCAGGTGCCAAAGGAGGAAGAAAACCCTTCCCATCTGGAGCAGAGGTTGCTGCAGCTTTGTGTAACCTTGTATCACCGACTGTGTGAGACAGAAAGGCCCTTTCCATCATGGGACAAAAGCACTGAAAGACCTTTTTCAGGAAAACCAGCCAAAATACTTTGTTTCCTCCAGCAGATTTGAGAACAAATTTGAAGGAGGAGCAGAGCTGGCCTGGTGCCACAGCTCTGCATGCAGTGGGGATGGAGAAGCTGCAATTATCTGTCTTCTTGGCTGAGTTTTTAAAAATAAGGCACTTTTCTGTAGCTCCTTCTCAAGCATTACATAAAAGTTCATAAAAGTTCCCCTAGAAGTCCAAAGGCAGTTGTTTTCTTAGCAGAAGGAAGTCAGGAAGAGGCAAAGCAGGCAAAGACATCAGATAAGTCTGGATAAAAAATTGGCTAACCTATATTTCCCCCCTCCTAAACAGCCAATTTTGAAGCACTCTGCAGAGATCTGCCTGGGAGGAAAAGCAGAGCCAACCACTGAAAACTGATATGTGAGCTCTGGTGAGGACTGCTGCTCCCCCTGCCTCGGTGTGGGAACTCCTGAGCTCCCCTTCCTGTGGTGGGACTATTTCTCCTCTCATCCAGCCAACACAGAGACCTCCAAGGTAACAAGCAGGTAAGTTTTACGTAGTGAGATCTCCCAAGTAAAAGGTGATATGACAAAAGGAAATGGCCTCAAGTTGCAGCAGGGAAGGCTTAGATTGGATTTTAGGAAAAATTTATTCACTGAAAGGGTGGTCAGGCATTGGAATAGGCTGCCCAGGGAAGTTCTCATCCTTGGAGATGTTTAAAGGACACGTACGTGTGGTGTTTAGGAACCTCATTTCGGGGGGGCTTGACAGTGCTGGGGCAACAGTAGGGCTGGATGACCTTAGAAGGTTTTTCCAACCTAAAGGATCCTATAGTTCTGAAATGACTTGACCCCCCGGCTCTAACACAACACCTGGATATCGACAAAATGAGGCTGGTCATAGACATTGGAGGTCCCTGTCCCACAGGGAGAGGACAAGCCACTGCCACCTGCAGGGAGGGTCAGACAGCAGTCAGTGACTCCATCCCTGCCTGGGGCCCTGTGTGCACCCTCGGGGTGGACACCTGCCCTCGTGTTTCCCTCTGGGATCCGGGAAGAGAACCAGGTCCATCCATCTAACAGCTCCAGGGCTTGCAGGCTTTGGGGCTTTGCAGTTGTAGCGGCTTCTCACAAGGTGGCAGAGATGTGACACTGCCTGGCAACGCTTCTGCCCTCAGATCCTCGGTGCTTTCTTCCTTATCCAGTATGGATTTCTCAGCAATTTTCTGTCTTTTCTTTAAAACTCTCCTTAGGATAGTTCAAAGAGAGGGTAATTAGTTATTTCAAAACCTAAATATTTAATCTGTTTGCACTCAAGTAAAAAGACAAAAGCCTGCTTTTCATCCTTCTGCCTGAAAGCCATTGTGACATGGGGAAGTGAGGAAGGAGCTTGCCTGGGTCAGCCTCTGCTGAGCCTCAGCTCTGGCTGCTGCTGCTTCCAGGTTAAACCCAAAAGCTGCCATGATAAAAAAAGCAGGCAGCCCTTCTGTCCTGAGTCACAGGACCATTTCTTCCTAAATAACTCAAGATGGGAAATCATTCTTGTAGCTTCAAAAGGAAAAAAAAAAACATACATACATGTATAAGTGTGTATATATACATACATTTCCTTCACTGAAGAAGAAAATACTAGAAACATCATGTCATGTCTGGCTTCCTAGAGAAGATCCTTAACTCTAGGCTTCTGAAAGCAAATGTCTGTGCATTTATAGGACCCTTTCCCTTCTTTTTATGTCTCCCATAGTAATCTTCTACCCTTCCACATGCTAAGAGTTTAGTGATCTTGCTGCTCTCCTCTCTCAAGGGTGTTGCAGGCTGTCTAGCAGGGAGTGAAAACTTTGTCACTGCTTATCAAACATTTTCATACAGAATTCTACCTGCAATGATAAAATTAGACTTGTGTTAATAAGCTGTTAATAACCATCAGGTAATTATTTAGTTCATCTCTGAAGTCCCAGCTGATCATTGTCTCCTTATGTTTGCTTGCCTGGCAGTATTCAGGGATGGGGATTTCCAGGTTTTTAAATCTGCAGCACATGCAGAGAGAGATGACTCAGCTGTCACTCTGCAGAAAACATGCCCCTCGTGCAGCAGGAGGTATCCAGAACAAACTGCTGACACCCAAATCCAGCTCTGCACAAATGGATGTGCAGGATGCCTGCTGCTCCCCAGGCTGCAACCAGACCTCGGCAGAGCAGAGGCATTTGCCCAGCAGAAGGAAACGAGCACAAAACAGCCCAAGTAGAGCAGAAAACACTAGAAAATAATGGTTTCTGAGCTGATGTTCACTAGGACATATTTCCCTTTTACAGCACAGTGCAGTGGCCCAAGAAGGGATTTTTTATGGGTCAGCCAGATGCGCTCCTGTCTCACACTGAGGCTCTGAGATTGACCTGAGGTTTACATTCCAATTTATTGGAAGAGAGAGTAATCAGAAGTTTTCTCAGCTATCCAAGGCACAGACCATGGAACCGAGTAAGCCTGAGCTCCTGCATGCTTGCTGTGAGCCTTGAGAGGAGTGGGTATCATTGCAAGCTTGAGTGTGTGTATCACTGAGTGTGTATCATTGCAAGCTTGCAAATTATTTAAATATGCTAAGGAAACCAGCTCTGAGCTGGGAGGGAGAAAAATCCTCTCTGAACGTGTGGCAATTCATCTGTGAGACTCATCATGGCAGGACAGCATTAAGACTGGAAGTGTAATAAGATGTGGAGTGAAATGGAGAATCTGACAGTTGATAAGAGCATCCAATGCACAAGTGCACAAATTTTGCTTTTTGCTTTGGTTTAAATTCAAAAGTTGTAAGGAATTTGGGAATGCGACAAAGAAGAAGAAGGAGAAGAAGTTGTTTGTTGTTACAGTCCTGGCAAAATCTTTTGTTCTAGCTAATAAATTAGTTTTTAAAAAAAAGGAAAAAAAAAAGGTTTTCTTTTCCTTCAATATTATATTCTTTGGTGGTATATAGTGTGTTGTTTTATTTTTTGGTATTATTTACTATGCGTAATTTGGAGTGAACATAACTTTAGGGATGGGTGTGTTTGTACTGTAGGTAGAATTAATTTCAGTAGGTTTTTTTTTTAATAGGCTTTTAATATGTATTACTGGGATTTTGGTTTTGTTTATTGTAGGTATAAACATACAGATTTGGTAGGGACAGCTCGGCTGCTGGAATTTTGGGTGTCAATTTATTAGATGGCTTTTGTTAGATGCAGTTTTTCATTTTTGAAATTTTTTTTATGTAGTGGTTTTAAGGTGGTTTTTAAGAATTTATTGCATTGTTTTATTTTGTTTGCAGTTGGTGTATGATAAGGGATGTGGTCTACTTCTTGAATGTTATGGTTTTAGAGTTGATAAGTTTCAATTTATTTCACGTTTGGTATTTATTAGTTTTATTTTTGGGGACATGGGCATTTATATGGCGGGGTTTTATAGGAATTTTTGTTAATTTGAGTAGTGATAATTTTTAACATTTTAATAGTTTAAATTGTTTATTTTTATGCTTTTAATTAGTTTTTTATTTTTAAAATTATTTTTATAGATTCTTGGTTATTATTTGTGAATTAGCATAAAGGTAGAGCTTTAGGGGCTTTTTTTTAGTTATGTTTAGGATCAGTTGTACAGTTTTGAGTTTAGTGAGTTGGTTTGATTTATTTTTCATGTGGTTTTTTTTGTTTTATTAGTAGTTATTTCATTTTAAATGTGTATTTGAGTTTTTTGGGTTTTTGAGATACTGGTTTAGGAGAAAGTTTATGATTAGAATGTATTGAGGTTTTGGGCTAGTTATAGTGGGATTTCAAAATTTATTTATATTTAGGATTATTTCAGTTTTTAACAGGGTTAAATATTGTGGGTTGTTTGTTCTGTTAGCAATAGAAATAGATTTTGAATTTATATGTGATGTGATTAGAGTGTACTGTGTACTAGTGCTGACAAGGATTTCATATTTTTGTGGTACTGATAGGTTAATGAATTTATATGGTTTAATATGTAGTTTAAAATATAAATAAATAAAAATTTAAAAATAAATATAAAATTATAACTGTAAATATAAATATAGAAAACAAATAGATAAATACATAAAACAATAATATATTATTGTAACATATTATAATATATATAAAATATATATTATATATATACAAAATTATAATAAATCAATATTTTAAATATAAAAATATTTAGATTTAAATAAAGTGGGTTTTTTTTTGTTTTTATTAGGTTATAGGCAGGGGCTTTTTATAAATAATATAAATACAAATAATATAAACATATAAATCCAAATATACAAATATATAATAAATATATTTGTATATATTATATATACATAATCTATAATATATATTTTTATAAAATATAAATAAATATATAATATTAAAATTATATATAATATTATAGTGTATATATTATATAATATATATAATATCTACAAATATAATACATAAATATAAACTGTAAATGTGAATATAATTATGAAAAATATAAATATTTTTTAAAATCAAATATGACTTAAAAGGGCATCTTTGGTTTCTATTTGGTTAGATGTAAGGCTTTTATTTTAAATAATGTCAGTATTATATAAATATAAATCTAAATATAGAAATACATAATAAATGTATAAATATATATCTAAAATATTAATTTTTAATAAATATAAGTAATAGGAATATATATAATATAGAATATGATTAACATGATAGATAAAATATATACATTATGTTTTTATATTATACAATATAAATTATAAATATAAATGTGAATGTAAATATTAAAAATATAAATATAAAAATATTTAAATATAGTTTAAAAGAAAGGGCTTTTTTTGGTTTTTATTTGGTTAGAAACATGGAATTTTATTTTAAACAATATAAACATAGAAATATAAATCTAAATATAGAAAGATATACTCAATGTATAAAGATATGTATAAAAATACAAAATATAAATAAATATAAGTAATAGCAATAGAAGTAATAAAGAATATAAATAACACTATACATCAATATACATTATGAACATAAATATGAAAAACATAAAAATAAGAGATATTTAAATATAGTTTAAAAGAAAAAGTCCCCTCCCCTCTGTCCCCTCCCCTCTGTCCCCTCCCCTCCGTCCCATCCCATCCTGTCCCACCGCCTCCCTGCCATACAACTACATACAAACAAAACAAATACAGAAACAATGGAAGTGGCAATATAAAATGTAGATATAACATTTAAATAAAAAAATATAGATTAATAGCGCCTGCAACGTAGTATTACATATTACTAGAAGATGCTATAATGTTTAATATCCATGATATGTTTTAGTAAAATATAGAAATATAGATTATAAATAGAAACATGAACGATGTAAAAATAGAAATATAGACATGTATAGGAAATGTCTACAGATAGGGAAAAAAATATAAATAAATACAAAATAATAGAATGAGATACAATTCATAATACAAATAATACTGTATATAATAATGTTGTAATATATTAATATATTAATATATTAATATATTATTAATATAATAATGTAATATAGTATATAACATATATATATTATATTACACATATATATATACACATATATATATTATGTGTAATATATAATAGATCTATAAATATAGTGCATCAATAGATTATAAGATTATATATAACAAATCATAAATGTAAACGTGAATATAAATATGAAAAATATAAAAAATTTAAAATATGCTTAAAAATAAAGGCTTTTGTGGTTTTTTAATTGGTTTTCGGTAGTGTTTTTATTATAAAATTATAATTAATATAAAAATAGAAATTAAATATAGAACTATATCATAAATAAATACATATATATACATATAAAATATAAGTAAATATAAGTATTAGAGATAGATATAGAACAGAAAAATACTGTATATACATTATTATATTGTGATATATGTTATATGTGTAATATAATAATGTAAATATAATTATGCAAATATACATCAATAGAAACTATAGATGTAAATGTGCATATAAATATAAAAAATATAAAAATATTTAAATATCATTTAAATAACAGGGAGGGTTTTTTGGTTTTTTTTTTACTTCGAAGGGCAGGGCTTATACTATAAATAATAGAAAGGAAATACGGATTAAGAATATAAATCCAAATATAGAACTGTATCATAAATATATAAAGGTATACATAAAAATATAGAAATAATTATGTCTTAAAAATCGTCAAAATATATATCATAAGTAATACTGTATCTATAATATCACATTATTATATAAACAAAATACATCAGTATAAAAGACAAATGTAAACGTGAGTATAATTGTGAAAATTATAAATATAAAAATATTTAAATATAGTTTTAAAAAAAGTGGGGTTTTGTTCTTATTTTGTTAGAGGCAGGGTTTTTAACTAACATAAGTATTTAAGTAATATAAATCTAAATATAGAAATGTATAATAAATATACATAGATATATATAAAAGTATAAAATATAAATAAATATAAGTAATAGGAAGAGATGTAATATAGAATAAAAATAAAATTATACATCAATATATATTATATTGTAAATGTGAATATGAAAAACATAAAAATAAAAACTAGTTCTAGTTTAAAAGAAAGGGGTTTTTGGGTTTTATTTGGTTAGAGGCAGGGTTTTTGTAGTTTTAGTCTGAGGATTTTCCAAGGGGATTTCCCGCTCTCTTCTGCCTCCCTTCCCCCCGGCCGAGCGGCAGTGCTGCCGCCTGGTGGACAGAGCGTAGTACTGCAGCCCCCCAACCCTCACCCTAAAATTCCATTGCCGCTGCCTGTCGGGGCTGCAGACTGACTGCTCCCGATGGCTGTTAGTGATTAAGTTTGATAGGAATGGAAACTGAGAAGTCCAGAACCAGCTGTGGTAAGCCCTGAGCTGGCACTCGGAGGGAACCAGGTGCTCTTAGGAGCAGGTATTCTTTGGAAATGTCTGAATGTCTAAAGGTAGTATTTTCCTTTGTAGCTTCTCATACAAAACAGAGCATGAGTAGATGCTCAGATTTCTTGGGAAAGGGCTGTGTGATAAACATTGTTATGAGTTTCATGACTACCAGAGGATTTTCCGGGTCATTCTTTACTTTTTCAACAGTCCTTTGTGTTATGAGGGCTCCCAGGTAAGAATTTAAAAAGAAAGTACCAAAAAACCCCAAACCACAGAAGCTTACACAGCTTCGAGATCTCAAGTACAAAAGAGAAAGGAACAGCTGTCTCTGCCTTGGTCCTCTTGAAAATCTGTTCCACGTTGGTTTTGTGTAGGTGTGGAGGGGGAAATAATTGCTTGTGTCTAAACCAGTCCCATCCTTATCCCCTGAAACTGGAAAAGGTAACCAGAGAAGTACAGGAGAAATGGGAACAATTTTCCTGTCCACAGTAGGAGAATTATATGGCTGGAGATGAAAGCAAGGGTGACAGACAGGGAGACAGGGGCACCAAGGGCTGCCCTGGCAGAACTTGCTGACCTCTGAGGTGTCCCTTGTGTTTTTGAAAACAGAATCAAGATGCTTTCAAGTTGTGGTAGGAGGGATGATGGGGGGGGGGGGGAGGTTTATGATTTGGAAATCAAAATCACTTCCTTGAAAAACTGAAAAAGCAAAATGGCACCTTGTGCTGGTGTCTTTACCTTTTAAATTTCAAGCACCCTCAGTTCACATCCTGTCACAGGACCTGCTGCACAGGAGGTGGCACAGAAATGGATTTGTCCTGTCTAGAACATTCCTCCTCCCCTTGCCTCTCCCTCATAAAAAATCTCTTCTGCATACATAGAGTGCCCTGACAGGTTCAGGCAAGTGCACCAAAAGTCCACTAGAATATAGTCCCCTGTAGGAGATGGACCAGCTGCTGGTGAGGATCTGCCTTTCAAATGTGGTTTTCTTTTTTTGTTTTGTTTTGTTTTGTTTTTGGTTTTGTTTTTCAGATTTCTGGAGAACAAGGTGATAAATTATTTCCTTACTGCATATTCTATGGCTCATAAATGTAGGAGACAAGAGAGAAAACAAGAATCAATCTGAGGAGAACAGGAAACTTCTTCCTATTCAGCTTGTAAATTAATTTCTGTGTATTTTGGTCACATTAATCAAACATATTCAGCAAGTCCTTTGTTTTGTTTTTTGTTTTAGTTGGTTTGCATTTCATCCTCTGTCCAGTTTGAACTTCATTAAGGCCGGGAGGATTTCTTTATCTCTGCTAGACGGATGGCTTTTTTCACCTTCAGGTTGTGTGTTAGTAGTGAATTTGGATGAGATTTCTTTGACTGGAAGATTTAGGTGTTTAAATAAATGGAGAATAAAGTAAAATGCAATGCACAGTTGCTGTCGAGTCCTTTGTCCTTAATTCCCGGCCATTCTGACAGTAGGGATTAAGAACTGTAGTGATGAATTTGCATGCATGGAACTTGTGTTTTCTTTTGCCAGGACTAATGTAGATCTGGCCAAACTGAGTGAGTTGTTCTGCACCCTCAGCTCTGTGCTGGAATACCATGCTGTTGTTGTGGAGGCTTTTAGGGGGATGAGGCATTTCAGGGTTAACAACAGCATCCTCCAGCAGGGAGCTGCTGCTGCTGCTGCACAAGTGGAGCCTTGTCAGCAAAAACCTGCAGCTGCAGCAGAACCTGCAGGCCCTGGCTCTGAAGTACTGAAACAAAGAATTGCTCAGTAAGTGCAGAAATACTTCAAGCAAGGTGTATTTTGTTGTAGCTGTTACAGAGCAGCAGTTCAAATGAGGCAAACTTCTCTGGAAGTAGTACTAATACCTTCTGTCAGACTGATGTACCTTGAGGGAGGAGGAAAGGAAATGGAAAGGCATTTTTCAGATCTTCCTTGTGGTGATTTTGAACCTTGACACAGTTTGGAAACTTTGGAGAAGCACAGTTTATGAAGGGAAGGAGCTTTAAAATTAAACTTAGTGGCAAATCTTGAGTCAGGCTTTGAAAAAGGGTATTCTTTAATGAAATCTTAAAAGGAAAAGCAATGCCTGGAGGCTTCGTGCTCAAAGGTGTGAATCATTCTGAGCATGGATGGGGATCTGAAACTGATGTGTAAGTAAAACCAATAAATAAATAAAGCAAGAAAAAGTTAATAGCTGGCATCTCGTCACCAGTTTTGAAGAAAGGAGAAAAAACCAGGACTTGTGTGACTAGTTGTCCCTGTGAACAAAAAGTGCAAGGAACTTGGGAGTGGGAGGTCTTAATACAATGCTGGTTTCCTGCAGCAGCAGCTGCTTTAAGTGCATGTTAAAGCTTCTGTAGGTTTGTTTAAATGTTCTGTATCAGTTAAGAAAGTGTCGTGTATTTAGGGATTCTATAAAAGCTTTAGCTTTTCTACAGTTTTTTCACCCTTTAATACTCTTCAGAAAGATGTGAAGATGGTCTGTGGAGTGATACCTGTAACTTAGTGCATGTGTGGGTTGTGCTGCTCCAGGTTTCAGCAGCTTCTCTCATCCCCAGGCTGGCGATCCAGTTTGGAACAGGGTTCCAGCCTGGAGTCCCTGGGAGCTCCCAGAGCCCCTTTGAACAGTTCAGGCTCCATGAGGCCGCTAAATGAGGCTGGTACTTGCCATTGTAACGACTGAATCAGCACAGGAGAGCACCTTACTTGCACAATTTTGTTCCAGGAAAATCCTTTGGAGTATCGCATCTTTGCTTTGGTGGTGTTTATCTTCTTACAGAAAATATTAAAGGCAGGAACAAACCTCAAGCCTCATCTCATGTGTATCATCACACTGAGAAAAAGAACGAGCTGGAAGAAGATGACACTGCTTCAGATGTGGAAGTGTTGGAGCTGGAGAAATGCAGAGAACATCTGAATTCCATACTTGCCCATTGGGACTGTGATAAATGGATGTGATTTGTGCTGAGTAAGTTGTACTTATATCAATAATTTGGGAAAATAATTAGAAAAGTATATGTGATTAGTGTTATGAAGCAGATGGGTGTCTTCAAGAATATATATGGAAAGTTGGATGCAGGAGTTGGATTCAGTCTTGGGAATGGAGGAAGTCAGAAACTGACTCCAAAACCAACACTGGCATCAACTGAAGTTAAAAGACAACTCCCAGAGCAGGATTGACTTTGAATATGAATAAAATTGGGACCATTCCAGATAGGGAACATAAAATAATGGTCTTATCTATGAAATAATAAGGCTCAGTTGGAACATAATGCATCAAGCTCAATGTGCATGCACAACCTGCCAGGTCATTCAGAAGGACCTTCCTCCAAGAATACCCCAAAGAGACCAGAAGACCCCCTAACAACAGTGGGAGCATGCGCCATGCAGTAGAGTGACATAGATTTCAAGAATTGAAAATAGGAGGAACTACTGATGAATATGTATTAGCATACAGTATAAAAGTTGTGCTTGGATTCTTTTGCCCTTTGTACGGGTGGCAGGGTGGAAAGCCCTCCCTGTACCCCGACTGGTTTCACTTCTGCTTTATCTGAACCATTGCCAAATAACTCTTTGTAGCCACTTCATTATATTTGATTGTACTCCAATTAAAAATTGCTGCTAAATTTCAATCTTGTGATTTATGAAATTGGACATTCAAAACAGGACCCTGTTTTCCCAGCACCACCCTCCACAGAAGGAGGGGAGACCTTCAGAGCCAGTGAACCTGGGGCTGAGGCAGTGGCTGTCACCTGTGCATCGGCTCAGGCCGTCGCTGAGTGGCTGGTGAGGTCCCTGGCTGGGCAGGGTTCCCTCGAGGAGCAGGACGTGTCACCAGCGCCGAGGTGGCTGCGGAGGAACCGCGTCCCGCCACGCCCGGCGGCCGTGAGGGAGATGCTCAGGGATGAGACACTGAGGAACAGCCTCCTCAAGCTTTACACCCGGCTCTGCCAGGCCAGCAGCACCTCAGCTGGGCTCTCCAGGCAGCTTGGTGGGCTCAGTTCCATCATGCTGCAGCTCATGGAGGAGCAGGGCCTGTCCAGCACCTTCCACGGGCTTGTGAAATCTTGGTGCCTATCAGCAACGGTGAAGAGGATGCAGAAAAGACAGATGACTTGTCTTCTTATCACTCATGTTACGTGGCAGTGGTGGGAGAAAGTAGGAAATTGCATGGCTTTTTAAATCCATTAAATCAGCTCTCCCATATCCAGACAGGTTCATGGCTTCCCAAAGCAGAAGCTGTGTCTTTGGTGGGATGGGGGCAGGGGTGGGCAGCACAGAGTATGGTCACACTGTGAAGTTTTCTGACACTACAACAGTCCCACTCCCTCTAAGAAACTTCCCTTTCAAGGACTAAAATGGAACAAAAGGCATAAAAGAAATATAATTCCAAGGGGAAATAGTCTGCAAAATAACCAGCTCCATGTGGGCCTGGATGCTGATCCCTATTGCTGGTCAGTGAGAGCATCTGACAGGTCAGATTTCCAACTGATTTATCTAACAGGAAACTGGTTTGTTCTTTCTTGTGAGTAGGATCATTGGCTTTGCATGGGCAAACCCACTCCAGATTTTCCAGCTAGGAAAAGAGTTACAGAACTCTTTTAAAATATAGTCCTGGAGGTACCAAGCAGCTTGGCTTGGTAATACTGTGGGGAAATGAAAGAATATCTGTTCTGATTTTTCTCTCATCTTTCTTCCACAGCTGTTTCTGTATCCCTGACTTCCCTTCATGTCAGGGACATGTGGCTTAGAGCACAGGAGCTGATTTGTCACTTAGCCATGTCAGGTTGGTGCAGGTTATGAACTACAGGGTGACTTGGAAACTCAGAAACAAAGGGAAGAAACTGTTATGTGTCTTAGCAAAAAAAAAAAAAGAAAAAAAAAGAAAAAAAAAAGCTATATCAGGACATTAATTTAGGGAACTAACACTTCATCTTTAATGTTCTTTTGTGCTCTGTTCTTATCACTCTGAGCTATGAAAGCCTCCTGAGCTCTTCTCATATAGACCTACCTTGCTTGGTCAAAAAAACACAGTATTTTATTATTGTGTGTAAACTCAGGGGGAAGATTTTATTCAGCATCTCTCCGTGGGACATTAAAGCTCCAATTTCCCTTTTCTTGAACAGTTTGAAAGACAATATTACTTATGTAATTTTTATTACAGGCATTTTTATCTTTTTGAAGAACTGGAAAGACTGTTTGTACATGTGTGTGCCCTTAATATCCGTCCTCTCTCTAATACAGGACGGGAAAAAAAGGCAGCAGAGCTTCCTACAGTAGGGTGTAAATGCAGAGAACGAGGAGACAGAGGTTTAGACACAATGATTTACTGTTTCTTGGAGAGCCTGGTTGATTTCATGATACCAGAACCAGAATGAATTGAAGACTGGACTCGGGAATGACGACGGACTTCTTGGGTTTAAAAAGCTGGAATGGCACTTCACGACATTTGTATCAGACCTTTTGGTCTTGTCGACGAGGACATTCTTGGCCTCGATGTCGCGGTGCAGGATGCCGCGGCAGGTGCGGTGCCGCACGGCCTCCAGCACCTGGCGAACAGCCCCGGGCTCCGTCAGGAACCCCCGCCCGGCCAGCAAGTACCAGAGGTCCTGACAGCGCTGCGGATGCTCCGTGACCAGCGCGAAGCGTCGGGCAGCTCGAACCAGTCCCGGAGCCGAGGACACCATCCAGAGCAGCGCCAGCTGCTGGGGCACAAGGGCGCCGTTGTGCTGCGGGGGGACCGCGGTGCCCTCAGCGGGGCCGATGCTGTGCCATGCCTCGGGCACCCCTCCCCGGCCCCAGTCCGCTCCCACGGCCCGGCCCGGGACGCTGCGCGGCCCCGCTCGCTCCCCGCTCGCTCCCCTCGCAGCTCCGGCTGCCGCCCTGCCGGACCTGGCCTCAGCCCCGCCCGGCACCCCCGCGGCTTCTCCCGCTGGCCCCGCTCGCTGCCCAGCCGCGCCCGCTCCGAGATGCGAGCCCGGCGCACTCCTTTGCTGGCCGCCTGCAAGCCAAGGCGAGCGCCGGGCTGAGCTCGCCGTCCCTCTGGCCCGGCCCCGTCTCTTACCGGGGCGCCGTCGGCGAGCCGGGTCCCGCAGTAAACGCTGCCGCAGCCGCCCTGCCCAGCAGGGGCCCTCCCGGTAGAGCTGCTCCAGGGGCGGCTTCTCCGCCCGTGCGGGCGGCTCCGCGCTCCCGCTGCTCTGCCCGGGGCACCCGAACGCCCCAGGCGCTGCTGCTCGCCGAGCCGCCCCGGGCTGCGGCGGCTCGGGGCCGGCGGCCGAGCGGACGGGCGGCGGAGCTCGGAGCGGGGAAGGCGCTGGCGACGCTGCCGGGGACGGGACGGGAGCCGGGCGGCTGCGGGCGGAACCGCGGGAAGGGACTTTGTTCGGGGCCGGGGCTGGCCCAGAGCCCGCCCAGGCGTAGAAGACCGCGCTGCTCCGCCAGCACCAGAGCGAGCGGCAATTCCAGCGGCGCTACAGCCGGGACGGAGTGAGCCCGGCGGGGGCGGCACCGCGGCCGGCCGGGCAGCGGGCGGCGGAACACGGACGGCACGGCACGGGCGTGGAGAGACTGTGGGAGGGAGAAGGGGACGGAGAGCGAGCAGAAAACTCATCGAGAGAGGAGCTGCTGCTGCTGCATCTGCGAACCCAACAGAGGAGCTGCCGCGCGCCCCGCGGAACGAAAGAAATAAAGAAAGAAATAAATACCTGTGAAAGAAATAACCGAATAAATCAATACAGAAATGAATAAAAGTGATGGCTCGTGTCTATCTTCTTCTTTGGGTGAGATGATGCATTTCCCTGGAAGAATTCCCGGTCCCGATGTTGTGCCAGAGTGGACTGGAGTGGAGCCTTTAATTTTCAGGTAGAAAAGGGAAATCGTGTCAGTAATATCAGCTCTTTTCATCCTCTGTTGACACAGTTGCAGGCTGCCAAAAGACAGAGTCTGCATTATGGAACTTGGTCCCAAGTTTCTTTTTCTGGCAGAGAATGAGGAGGGGAAGTATTCCAGAATCATGGAGTTATGGCATGGTTTGGCTTGGAAGGGACCTGAAAGATCACATCATTGCAACCCCCCTGCTGTGGCTGGGAACCCCTTGCACTAGACTAGCTTGTCTAGAGCTTCATCCAGCCTGGCCTTGAACACTGTCAGGGATGGGACATCCACACCCTCTCTGGGCAGCCTGTTCCAGGAGAGTCTTTTTTCTGAATCCCTCATCTAAACCTACTCTCTTTCCATTTGGATCCATTCTCCCTTGTTGTGTCCCTCTCTGCTCTCATACAAAGTCCCTGTCCAGCTTTTTGGTAGGTAGCCACCAGTGGAGGGCCACAGTTTGGGTTAGCCTAAGCCTATGTCTCTTTTCCAGGCTGAAGAAGCCAAGCTGTGTCAGCCTTTCCTTGCAGGAAAGGTGCTCCAGCCCTCGCATCATCTTGGTGTCCCTCCTTGGCACCTGCTCCAGCCCATCCATGTTCTTGCCATTTGTGCTGGGGAGCACAGCAGAGCTGGATGAAGCACTGCAGGTGGAATGTCAACAGTGTGGAGCCAGAATCACTGTCCTCCACCTTCTGGCTGTGCTGGTTCTGATGCAGCCCAGGATATGGTTTCCAAATATCAGACATCTCCTGGGAAATCTTTTTGTAGTTTTGTGGCCCAGCCCCCAGCACAGTTTCAGGCATGTGCCTGTGACAGCAGAGCTTTCAGTTCCCCAAGGAAGGCCTTATTTGCAAAGCAAGGTGAGAATACACAAAGTTTATATTAAAATTCTGGGGTTTTTTGGGAATGTTGAAACAGGTGGAATAGACTGTATTTTTTTTGACAGTCTTGTATCCTGTGGGCTCATATATTTTTGTGACTTTGCTGAGATTGCATTGTTACAACCACATTGATTTCCACGGAATAATTTCTTAGTTGTATTCCTGTAACTGGGCCAATAAAGACCTAATGTTCCTTTCAAACCATCTTTTCATTCAGCTGTAGATTTTCATGCTCTTCTATATCTAAGTTTTAGACTAACCATACAGATGTACAACCAAGGGCTGCTGAAGGTGTAATGTCCTTCTCATTTTCTGATCTGCATTTCCACAGATTCAGTCTTATTTGCTTCTAAGACTTGCAATTCCCATTTGTTTTGGTGGGAATTTGGAATTTCTGGCCTGGCAAAGTTCCATTCCCTGAAGGCTGTGTTAAGCAGATATAAACACGTAATGAAATTGCTGTATGACTCTAATGTCCATCTTCTGTCTACAGTATCACTTTGCTTTCACAGTCTTGATAAGATTATAAAATCAGAACTTGGAAAGAGCATTAAATAGTTCTGTTTTGGGTCCTTGCATCATCATTATATTTGAAGAACTTTGTGGGAGCATCATCTCTCTTGCCAGTATAGAGGTTTTTTTGTGATAGTTAATAGCATGGGTTAGTGTTTTTTTAAAAGCACTGTTGCCAACAGCAAACGGCTTGAAATTTTACAAATGTTATCCTATTAAGTACATGTGCAAATTTGCTGAAGTTCCTTTTGTATAATTTTGCTTACAGAAAGTTTTTTACCACTTCCAACTTTTTTTCCTTTCTCTGCTCTTTAATTTCCACCTCTATTCCTAAGTATCTGCCATGTATTACAGTACTTTGATAGAACTCACTTCACCTGATTCTGAAGTTTAGGCAGTTCACTTTCTGTAATACAGGAATATATGAATTCCCTTGAAATACGGGAGAAATACAGAAATTATTTGGAAATAGAGGACAAAGAAGGCCCTTAGTCAGGCTGACTAAACCTAGCAATACACAGCTCCAGCAGAGAACACAAGCACCATAAGGAAGACTTCTGTGATTGTTGTCCTAGGAAGAGCAGAAAGAAAGCTCATGTGTGCACAGTCCAAGCCTCAGAGATCTCCAGACACATGGATCATGGGAACATCTGGTTATGTAGAGGGAACATGGTGCTGTATGTATCTTGCCCTGTTTATATGTTGGACCCAGTTCCCACTAGTTAATATATGATCAGGCATGTTTCTCACCCTTTGGATCAGTACTAAATATTTAATATTCATGTTCAATATATCTTCTGAACATATGCAAAGGCATTTAGTACAGCTGTTGTGCAGAGTGACATTTTCTCCATACTGTGTCTCCCACAGAAGAAGTACTTCACAGGGGAAATATTACTGCCTCAAAGTCCCCCATTTTCAATTGCAAGTCATCTCCATTTGCAATTCACACAGATCCTCAGGATGGACTGTTCTGTAAGGCACTCCTGGCTGCATGTGCAGCTTTCCTTTCTGTGGCCCTGGGCGAGGAGGGAACTGAAGGGTGCATGAACTGCCTGAACCGTTGCCCTCCTGCAAACTTCTGTAGAGAGGGCAAGCAGAAAAATAAGTGAAAAAATGGGGTTTTCCCACCAAACGTTCCTTACAAACAGGCAGAGCCAAGAGCGTGCACTAACCAGCAACTTGTAAATGTCCTGCTCCACCAAGAGTCTGCAACTGGATCTGCAGTACTGGGAAGGACACGAGGTTTTGCTGCAATCCGCTCTGCCTGTGACTGCAAACGGATCGTGTCTTTCCCTATCCCGGTTCAGGGGGCAGGAGAACAAACTGCCTCAAGGTAACAAAGGAAAATTACTTTAAACATTTGGCTACAGCGCTGGATGGTGTTCTGAGGAGAAAGATGGATGACACATTGTCATAACTGGAAAATGACAATTACACACACTCCTCAAAAAATTCAACTGGAGCACTGCCAAGCAATCCTGCCAAGCCAACCTGATGACCCCAAGCAAACTGCCAAGCAATCCTGCTTGGCAATTGCAGGTTTTTCTTCTAAATCTTTCTTCACTCCCACGATGGGGCACAATTTTTTTTTCATGATATGCCACATTTTTATGGCTTTCATCGTTGTATGCTAAAAGGTAGAACAGATGTTTGAAAACAAAGCCTCTCAAAAAAAATCACTGATTAGGATTTTATGAAATATTAAAAATGTAAAAGCACTACCAAAGTATCTTATTCTAATATTGAGGATCTTCCCCAGCAGAAAACAGTTATGTACAGACAGTGCAATATGTTTTCCATCCTTACACTGGGGAGGTTTTACACCCACTCCCCAAAACAGCTTTCACTCCACAAGAGACAGGAACTGTGTCTCTGAAAAGATTTTCTTGAGCTATGGTAAATGTAATTTAAGCAAACTTTTATTAGCAGTGGTAAGGAATTTTCTGTAAGCAAAATTTATACAAAAAGTACTTCAGCAAATTTGCACATATACTTAATAGGATAAATCAGTGTAATTTTATCAGACACCACCATGAATTGGAAAAAAAAATGCACTACTTAATTTTAAGCAAAATTTTAATTTTCGTTCATAGGCTTGTTTGTATTTCAAGGAGCTACTTCAAAATCAAATTCATATAAAGTTCAGCATGCAAATAAGCTGAAATTATTGGTCAAGATCTGTTGCTGAAAGGCAAGGGCTCTGAATGACATTTCAACAACCTTGTGCAGCAGCAGATAAAACTAGAACACACAAAACCAAAGCAGCAATAGCATCTCTCAGTGCGCAGGATGAGGAGTGAAATTGTGCCCCCACTTCAGTGCGCTGTAAAACACCACCTGCAAACTGCTGCAGATTGGAATTCTGACTCCAACACTGACCAGAGCCGGGGGAGCTGGAAGAGCAGCTCATCCCACACTGGAGTTAGCTTTTTCCACCTGAAGATGTGCAGGCAGTTGAACAGTTGTTTTCAAAAACTTACCGAGCACATTCTTATGTTGACATTCCCATCTCCCTGCTGTTGGACTGGCAGGGAATTATACATTGGTGACTCCTTGCAGAAGGTGGTTGCCCTGAATGCTGTCAGTCACAGCAGTCAGAGGTGCTTCCTTAGTCTGAAGCTGAATCTTGGCTTCAAGCAGGAAAAGGAAACCCAAGTAACTTGACTATGGTGAGAGTGAGTGAAAGTTTAATTAATCAGAAAACCTTTTTTTTTTTTTTTTGAGGTCGTGTTCATATTAGAGAGGAAATTTGGTCATGCCTTTCCTGTAGTTACAAAGAAACAGTGACAGGAAACACTGTTCTGCCAGTGAAGGCTCAGATATATGTCAAAATCCCAAAGAATGCCTGTAATTGCGGCCCAGTGCATGAGTGAAAGCCACACTGTGTATGGCAGTGTATCCAGAAGACAAAAACCCCAAAGCTTTTCTATGGAAGGAAATAATTTCTGGCATGTGCGGGGCACGTGTCACGCTCAGTGGATTTCTGTAGAGCTTTTCGGCACCCCCAGGGGCTGCAGGTCGCCACGAGAGTGACCGCGGGGCCTCGGGGGGGAGTGGCCCCGGGAGGCGGGCGTGGCTCTGTGGTTAGTGGGCGTGGCTCTGTGGTTAGTGGGCGTGGCTCTGTTGTTAGTGGGCGTGGCTCGGGTTAGTGGGCGCGGCTCGGGTTAGTGGGCGCGGCTCGGGTTAGTGGGCGTGGCTCTGGGTAGTGGGCATGGCTCTGTTGTTAGTGGGCGTGGCTCTGGGGTTAGTGGGCGTGGCTCGGGCTGATGGCGCGCTCCGGGTGGTGGGCGTGGCCCGTTTGCGGAGAGGCGGGGCCGCGGTTCGGGTGCGCGGCGGCGGCGGCGGCCGTGGGATCGGGATCGGGATCGGGATCGGGATCGGGCCGGGATGAATGAGGCGGAGGGGCTGCGGCAGCGGCGGCCGCTCCGCCCGCAGGTGATCACCGAGGAGAGCCCGGCGCAGGAGGCCAAGGAGGGCAGGTGGGTGGCCGGGCGGGGCGCAGCGCGGCTGCGGCGCCGAGGCCGGGCCCGGCGCTGCCCGGGCGGGCCCTGGCAGGGCACGGACACGGCCCGCGGGGCGCGGCCGGGCCCGGGCAGCGGCGGGCCGGGCTCGGAGTGCCCCGGAGGGGCTGGAAGGGCTGGGGGGCTGCCCCGGGGCCGGGCACCCGCGGGGGTGGGCCCGGCGGCACCCCCGGTGCTCCCGCTCCTCCCGGGGGGCTGGCGGTGAGGAGGGGCTGGGACGGCGCCAGCCTGCAGGAACGGCTCTTCGCAACAGCAAAAATCGGTCCTCTCTCCTTCTCTCTTCTCCTTTCTCCTCTCCTGTTTATCTTTTGCCATGCAAGAAATAGCAGTTACCCCAGTGTGGCTTGTACAGGCTTACTATGGGTGTGATTAAATCCTGTGTAATTGTGGTTCGTCTGTTGATGTCTTGGTAATAGTTTGAAGGGTAACCTGCAGTTTTTCGACTGATCTACACGTGTTTAACATAATAAACAGTCAGTTTGTGGCTAAGTTAAAAAAAAAAAGATTCTATTTACAATTTTCTGTTTAGGAATTTTACAAAAAAATCACTTCATTGTGACTAAAGCAGTAGCTGTAATAAGGAAGTGGTAGTGTTTGCTTTGCCTTTCATTGCATAAGGTAGCTGATACCTTGTAATAGTTTTGTTTACCATCTATTATAGCTCTTCTGATTTGGGTACTTTGCAGATTCTTATCTCTGCCTTTCGGGGTCATCTGAATGAAAGGCTGATGGCTTGCACACATCCCTGTTTTTGGAGGAGAGCATGAGCATCTCTGAGCTTGAGAGACTGTCCCTCCTGCCTTCAGCCCCTCTTGGTGCTCGAATCAGTTGAATTTCTAGGGCTCTATCCCTGACCCTGAGTATTCACTGGGGCTGCTCTGTATGAAAACAGTGGAGGAAATTCCTGGGCCTTTTTCTGGCTGGTAGCCATGGCAGAAACTCCTGAGGACAGATGCTTTTCTCTCCAGCCCAGTAGCTCATCTGCCAAGGGGGTGGGTGAGGCAGCCTGGCCTCCTGGCTGTGGTGACCCATAGTAGCATCTTGCCAGCTCACTGTTGTCTTCAAGAGCTGGTTTAATGGCTTCGCTTTTTAGTTCGTAGTAACAACTAAATTGATGTAATTACAGCTGGAGTCCTGGTAAGTTGCTTTATTGAGATTTGTGGCTGCAGGCCATGTAGGATTAATCACAGAGACACAATTGACTAAGGTTTTCTGTTTCACTGTTGGTGAACCTTTGCCTCAGTGATTCTCTCCAGCAACTGACAGTTGTCACTATTCAATATTGTGTAGATTGAAAGTATTCTGAGTAGATGACTTTTTCGTTTATTTTTGTTTTTTAAAGCGTTTGGGCTTAATTTAAATTCTTGTGGTTTCAGCAGTGTCTAAACTAGGACTTGCAGTTTGCAGGCTTAAAGTGTGAGTTTGCTTGTCACCTTATTCTTCCTACCTTTTTCCTTTATTGTCAGTTCCTTGCAAGTTTGCTCGAGGATCAGAAATACGGCCCTTACTTAAGTCATGCTTTTAGGAGCTTTAATTAGGTTGGCTTTAGCAGATGAGTTCCCATTCTGCTCCTGTTCATTCCCAACTCCTTTTGTGAGTTGTTCTCAGCTATCCCAGAGGTTCTCAGGTGTCTGCTGACAGTACTTTTATACTGTTGAGTTTTCATCTCTTGAAGGACAGTGGACAGACCAGGCCAAAGGCTGAAGTCTTTTTGTAAACTTGGGGATTGCCTTTTATCCATACACCCTGCTCTCGATTCCAAATCCAAGGGGACACGGACTGGGACGTTTTTGCTTCCTCAAGACATCTACTGTTCAAGCAGGAAGTGCTCAAATCTTGCTGAAATCCTGATGCCTAGTTCTGTCCTTGCTGTTCTCGCTGATAATCCCAAAGGTTACCTTGATGCTGATAGCAGTACCACAAGTGCATGTACGGAGCTGCCCAGCTGGGATATCTGTGCTCTGGCAGTGGTTCATATTTCCAACTGTCTGGATGATTGACTAATGAAGGACAGAGCAGTGGAAGTGGTCCAGGGATTAGTGCAGAACCACCAGGCACTGTTTGTCTTTATTTAATTGATTCTGTAAGGAGCCTGTATGGCTGGGCCAATCAATGGTTCAGAACACCTAAAATTAGACATGCTGCTTTTCCAGTTCAAGGCTAGGATTTTTGGGCTTGGCTCTCTGCTTTTCTCTGTAAGTGCCTGATTAATTCCTCTAAAACTTGTAGAGAGCAAAATACGGTTTTCTCCCATGGAAGAAATTTTTACTTATTTTATTGTGTGCTTTAATAGGTGAAGAGAAAATAATTTATATTATGTTCTGGGGTTTGAGTTTCAAACCAATGCTCAGTAAGTTAAGCAGCCATTCATTTTCCTTCCTCTGTGGTTGTTGTTTCAGTGGAAGTTTTTATTTAAAACTCGTGCTGGATAGAAACCATTGCCAAAACTAAAGATCAAGTTAAAAAAATCCCAACCAAACCCCAAAAAAACAACCTGTTTCTCAGGTGGTTTGTTTTAGCTTTTTTTTATTTCTTTGTTTTTATTTTAGTCAGCTGTAACTTGTAACATGAATGAAACCTTTACACAAAAATGTTCAGCCTTTTATGCCAGTATCCCGAGACCTTACCCTTATTCTAATGTGTTCAGAATGGACCTTGAAGGTGAGGACGGTGGTTGTGCAAAAGTGTTACTGTTTCCTTTTATGAAGAAAAGAGGCTGCTACAGGTATTTTAAGGACTGTTGTATCTGAAAACAATGTTAATCCTAATTCTTCTTTGATTTTGGCAGTACTTATAGCAGCAAGGTGTTCCGAGTTACCTTCCTGACTTTGGCTGTGTCTGTGGCAGTGCCACTGCTTGGAGTGACTGTTCTCCTGGATTGTCCTATAGACCCTCAGCCCATAAGGTAAAAGGTTGTTTTGTTTTGAAGCAAATGTTCTGGAAGCATAACTTCACCTGCGTGCTCTGTTGTGTTTCAGCAAACAAGAGTTAGCAGTGCACAGTGGTTCTATCTGGATTGAGAAATTGGGGAGTGATTGCAATATTATGCACACCTAGTCTGTTTCTGAGCCATCTTGTGCAGTTATGTGTCCCTGCTGATCATGGAAGGAGCTGAATTACTTTCTTTAATCATTAATGTAGAAAATTATTTTCTGCTACCCAAGCTGTCAGTGCAGCTTGTAATTACACATGTGCACTCTTGCCTTCTGTGAGACAAGAACTGCATTTTCACTAAAGGCCAAGTGCTCAAGCTACTGCAACACTTTTTGAACTATGGTTTATGTAAAGCATAAGTCAGGTGTGCAGGAGCTGGCAGACTAGGGGAAAAAATTATCAAATGTGTTGCTCAAGAATATTTGCATTTTGTGCAAAGGATCACGTGGTCCTCCTGTTTTGTAGTTTGAAGGAGCCTCCCCTCCTGACGGGTGTTTTAGAGCCCAACACCAAGTTAAGAAAAGCTGAACGGCTGTGGGAAAACCAGCTGGTTGGACCAGAGTCCATTGTCAATATTGGGGGTAAGCACTGACAAAACCAGCTTTTAAAGAAGGCTCTTTAAACGTTGTTCAATTGGTAAGAGTATGTTCAGCAGTAAACCTCTTAAGATAACAAACTCTGGGAGTTATTTTCAGTGTGCAGGCTTTCTAAAAGGAATTGTGTTATACTGAAAAACCTAGGTTCTCTATGCTGTTTTTCTCCTCTTTCATGAGTTTGAAATAAATCTTGTTGTCACTCACATTAAAAATCCCTGTCTTCAAGGACTGAGAGCATCAGCAGTGGAGTCAGGGGCTACTTACATTTGGAGGAAGTGGTCCCATTTTTCACTTGGCTAGCTCTTAACTGGGAATTAATATTTAGAAGCTACTACCTGTTCTTTTAAAGCTCATTGCTGCTGAGTGAGCTGAATTTTGTGGTGTTGATCTTTGCTTTTATGACAGAAAACAAATCTCAAATTGATAAAGAGCTTATTTACATTTTAATGCTGTTGCACAATATCATATCCCATATTCATAACTCACTCATATTCCACATTAATAACTCTAAAAACTTGGATTCTTCTTGCAAGAAATCTAGCCAACACAGGTGCCATCCTGTATTTTCCTCTTATGGCAGATGGGTTCTTCCCAAGTCACAAACCTATGCTGCCCCTGAGCAATTTCTTAATGAGTTCCCAGTCCTTCTAATGCCATGACATCCTCATAGTGGGAACTCAGCATTGTGCAGGGGCTGTTTCTTATGCCTCCTGAAGGAGGGGCAAGGCTAAGAACTACCCTTAACCATTACTGAAAGATCCTTCAGTGCAAGAGGTGCTCAGTAGGTGCCATATAATTTATTTTCCTTCTACTTTATCTTCTAATTTATTAGTAAAATATTTGTAAGAAATTACATTGCCCAGTAAGAAGCTACTGTAAATTCTGTCTTCAGATTACACTTTTTTAACTACATCTGTTAACAAAGTGCTAAAGGGACTACCTGAACCTGATTTTTTTATGTTGCTTGAGAGACTGATGAAATGAGACTGTTTCATCAGTCTCGTTGGAAACTCTTTATGGAAAACTTCCTGCAAGGGACAGCTGACCTATGACTGGGAATAAGTTTTCTGTGAATAAATGGTGAAGTCTCCATATTCCCTACTTCATGCTAGTAGAAGGCTGCTTACCAGTATTGTTTTGTGATCAACCTAATCATGCAAGTTGTTTTTGCAGATGTTCTGTTTACTGGGACAGCTGATGGGAAGATTATCAAAATTGAAGATGGGGAAATACAAACAATAGCCAGAATTGGCCACGGTCCTTGTGGTGAGTGGCAGCTCCTGAGCACAGTGTGTTTGAAAATGTCTGGGTCAAGGCCATGGGTTGGTTAAACTGTGTTCAGTCTAGATTGCAGGTGTACATTTTGCTCTGCAGAAATTTGTAGTAGAAATATTAATGTATTTGTATCAGTAAACTATGAGTGAAAATATTGGAACATTGGAAGGAAGAGTAGAACAGAGAGCCAAAAGAATGGAAATGTGTGGTCTTGATAGCAGAGCACACAGTTTCCAGTTGTAAAATTTAAGAATGCAAGGAGGTTTTGTGTTAGAATATCCAGGCCTTCATCATGGATGATGTGCTGGTGGAAAATCCTGCATCTTAGCATTGGAAGACAAGAGTGAAGTGCATCACAAATAATACTCCTTTTCCCGTTAGTCCATCCAGAAAAAGCATCTATCTTAAGAAAAAAAATGGGCAGCAACATGGTCTAATATTTGTGAAAGCTGAAGTCACCAATATTCTGAGCTGAAGGGCCACCTCATAAAAACTGAGGACTTCTAAACAAGTGTGAGTGAATAAACTTGAGCTAATTTGTGAGTGGGAAAGTGTCTTGGTTTAAAATATTATATGGACATGACACTCCAGAATGAATTCCCTTCTTGTATATAACCCTTCCTTTTTCACTAGTAAGGAGAGATGAATGTGAGAAGGTGCAAGTGAAAAATTAGCAGTTCACTAAAAAATAAAACCGCAACAACCAAGGTAACAGTAACAACCACTAGATACAAATGTGCTGAATCTTGTTGGCAAAGAAAAATCAACACGGCAACCAAGCCTCCATGATCACAGAACCCTCCCATCCGCCAAACAACAGCCACCAGGGAAGAAGGACAAAACAGAAAAATCTTGTCCAAAACCAGTCAAATGCTGCCAATCCATCTGCTCCACACCACCTGAGAGGAACTCTCCTGACAGTGGCAGCTTGGACTCCTGGAGAGAGGGGATGGTGCTGGTGGAGCTGTCCTGGGTGGCAGCAGCAAAAAAAGATCTGAAGAACCATCCTCCCTGGCCCAGAAACAGAGCTGCCCCTGGCAACAGCAGCCAAAAAGATGTTACAGAATCCTCCAAAGCCTGGAGATAAACAAACCTGCCAGGCTGCTTTGCACTGCCTTGACACAGAGAACCTGCCCCAGAGAACTTTCTTGGCAGCCTGGCCAAAAAAAGCTGCAGCCTCTGGTCGTAAGCCCTAGGGAGAACAGAGGAGCCCTGCGTGCCTGTTCCTTCTCTCTTAAAGGAGCCCCAGGTCACCTGCCTCCATGAGCTGGGGCTAAAACACCCCAGTTCTTCTTCCATCTCCTGGGTTCTAGAGGGACAGTGGTCATCTTGGGCAGGTTGGTGTAGGGAAGATATGGAATACAATACATGCTTTTTGGGTTACCCAGGACAGAAGGATAGCAACTTACTTAGAGATTTTTGAAAATAAATACCACCTTCCCCATCTACGGAATTTTGCCTTGCATTTTGTTGTACCTATTTGTAAGCACAGTGGGAGTTGTAGATGCACTTGCTTTAACAGAGATCCTGCATTGGGCATGGTATTTTTGTTTTCTCACTGCTAAATTGCAGTTATTTTTTGTGGAATTCTATACCTCTTTTTTGAACAAATTATTTGCTGTATTTAATGGAGTTTCTGGAACTGAGTGAGGAAAACTGGTAGCAGCTCATTTATTACAGACCATCTCTGTGGGGAGCTTAATGTCCGTCTCAGCAGTGCCTGGGCAGTCTGAGAAGCCTGGCTGGTGTTTGTTGGGACTGATGGGAGTTTTGTTTGTGGTAATGATAGAGAAGATCATCTAAGGTCCTGCCCTGTGCTGATTGACAGTTAGAAATTAAGGTCAGGCACCATTGCTGTCCCTATCAGCTCTCACTGACATGTTCATCATTTATTCTATGTAATTTTATGTGGATGCTCACATGACCAGACTCTGGGCTGACTTGGCAGCACTCTCTTGGCTGCCTGATAAGTAGAACAGCCCTGGTAGGACACCTGATGAGAAGCTGGATTTAGGCATGAATGTGGGTGGGGGCAGGTGTGAAGAATCACCTTTCTCCTGCTCATTTCCATTGGACTTGAGCAGCTTGGGAGAGGTGGGAAGGATGTGCTGCCCTGGTTCTTTGGAGCCAAAGTGGTAATGGGGAGCCTGGACTTCTGTGCTCCTTGAATTGGGAAGTGGAAAGGCTGTAGCCATCTGCCTTCTCCAAAAATTTCTCTTGCTAAGGTTTTCAGACTACTGATGTTCTGAAGTTTTTAGCTCTTTAGGGCTCAAATATCTCCTTGAATTTATCTAAATTCTTCAGGTTTGCAGAATTCCCCTTTCTCCTTATGTAGAAGTCTTCAGTGTCTTCATGTTGAGAGGCTAGTTGTTAGACCTTTCCAGAGAAAGAAAGGCTTTTTTTAATTAAAAATTATTTAATTTAAAAAACACTGCACATCCCCCGCAACCTGCAGTAAAACGGATTCTTTCAGAGAAAAAGCATTTTGTTAAATCCAGTTTTCTGATTTTACCCCAGCTTGGGCAGCTGTTAGTTAGTAGCCTGACAGATTCTATGATTATCTCTAGACTGGTGAAAACATGGCATGGGGATATCTGCTTCACTCCCACCTAGTAAAGTAGGAATCATTTTTTAAATGAATGTATGTGCCATATATATGCCATATAGCTTTTATAAGCCCGTTGGAAGTAAAGTTCACATGTGCAAGCAAAGGAAAAAAACAACAAACCTCAAATATTTCATTCTCTATTTTCCATCAGCGAGTGATGTCTGACTGCTTCTCAGGAAGCAGAGCTGCAGCACGTGTAGAGTTTGTTTTGGAAGGCAATGTAAATAATAATTGCTTCCCCTTCCTCCTCCTTTTTCTTAGCTTTCATATCTCAGCTGACACCATGTGGCAGTGAATGTCCCTTTGGTCACTTTGGGCCACCTGTCCTGGCTGTGTCCCCTCCCAGGATCTCCCCAGCCTGCTGGAGAGGGGAATGTTGGAGAGAGCACTGATGCTGTGCCAGCCCTGCTCAGCAGTAGCCAAAACACCTTTTTAGCTGCCTGTGCAAAGCACAGCAGTGAGAGGGCTCTTCATCTCAGCCAGACCCAACACACCTGTGGACATACCCTCAATACCTTGTATTTATTTCTGTTTGGAAAACCATTTCAAAATTTTAAAATTGTTTCCTAAGGGGGCCGTGAAGATGAGCCAACGTGTGGAAGACCACTTGGCATGCGAGTGGGGCCAAATAACACCCTGTTTGTGGCAGATGCTTATTATGGACTCTATGAAGTTGATCCTGATACAGGTATGACTTCTCTGCTCCAAAGTTTTCTTCCACTGACAAATCTGGGCTTCATTTGCAGTTTTGCCAGATGCTGCAGGCAAAACAATGCCTGTCTTTTTTTATAAAGTGATTTGAAGCTGTCTGGATGAAATGAGTTGTGCAAGAGCTTGATATTTATTTTGCTGTAGCAATCACTTCGTCTCTATGTCTGGCTGTCTGGATGAGAGCTACCAGTGGCTTATCTTCTGGCATTACATGGTTTTTGCTGTTAAAATTAGTATCCCAGGATCCATGAATAGAGCTCTGTTGTAGCTGTTTTGGTTTTCATAAAAGGAAAGGAAAAAGATTGATACATAAAACCTTTTGTCATATTTGCTGTAGTTGTGTTTCTGCCTTGATCTCACTGTGGTAGTGAAAAGCTCTTCACTTCCCTGTAACCCAAAACTACACTAAATGAATAGAGATGCATTTTGGTATGGCTGCATTGTGTCTTTATTTTTTCTTCCTTTTTTATCAAGGTGAAACGAAGACACTTGTGTCAACCAAAACACCAATAGAAGGCCAGAAGTTGTCATTTGTAAATGATCTTACAGTGACCAGGGATGGGAGGAAGATCTACTTCACTGACTCCAGCAGTAAATGGCAAAGACAAGACTACTTGTTCCTGATTATGGAAGGCACAGATGATGGGCGGCAAGTATCTCCTTCCCAAAGCCTTTAATTTGCTGTAAGCACAGTTGTAGGAGTGGAATTCATCATTTCCTTGATCTTCACATTTTTTCTCTTTATTAACCCACCTTTGCAAACACTGCACTGTGCAGGGGACAGCGAGGAAATTGTGTGGGTGTTGCTAATGAGACCTGCAGCAAAATAAATGAGATTCTCCTTCCTTCAAGAGGACTGGCATGGAATGTTTGTTTTAAAAGTGAAGGTGTTAGCATTAGCGTTCAGCCCAAATCCTTCATAAATGCTGCCACTCTGAAGTGGCTTGTTATTTCTCTTGTGTTCATAAACAAATGCTTCCTGGCTATTGTGCCTTCTTAATTTAAATGTGGTGCTGGAATGCCTGAAGAATGAAACACAGATGCATAAATGTTCGTCTTCACTCAAAAATGGTTTCTTTTCAGCCTCCTTGAATATGACACAGTGACAAAAGAAGTGAAAGTCTTAATGGTGGGGCTGAGGTTTCCCAATGGTGTGCAGCTCTCTCCTGCAGAAGACTTTGTCCTGGTGCAGGAGACAACCATGGCTAGAATCAGAAGGCGAGTATGACTTTGGAATTATTACTAATCTGTGTAGGGATTGTTTAAATAAACAAATGGAATGACAAAAGAAACCCTGCACTTCAGTAATGCCTAGTTAAAAATTACAAAGATGGTGACCTTCCTCAAGATTTAAATTTTTTTATTTCACTTTAAACATCTAGGTTGCATAATCTTTCCATTATGGGCTATTTAAGCACAGTGGAGTAAGCTGACTTTTTTCCTGGGGAGAAATGTGTGGCAGTGTTGTATTTCCCTCTATTAAAATAATGGGAAAATTATTTTTTAAAATATTGGGACTCTAATTTGTTATTTAAACTGATTGAGTTTAGATGTTCTAATCTATTATCTATACTTTTCAGGTATTATGTGTCTGGGCTGATGAAAGGTGGAGCAGATATGTTTGTTGAGAATATGCCTGGTCTTCCAGACAATATCAGGTTAAGCAGCTCTGGAGGATATTGGGTAGCTATGGTAGCTGTACGACCCAATCCTGGATTTTCTTTGTTGGACTTCCTATCTGAAAAAACATGGATTAAAAGGATGATATTTAAGGTAAAAAAAATATTTTAATAACTTTTTTTACAAATACCACCTTTAATAGAGGAATGGAAGTGATAAATATTTGTTTGTCCTGTTTCTTCCTCTTCACAGGAAGATTAAAAAAAAATAATAGATGCTGTGGTTAAAACTGTTGTTGCTTTCCCCTAGTAGAACAGCCCTTTTATGTTAATAGGAAGTAAAATTTAACATTTGCTTCTTTGAGTAGCAGGTACACATCTCTTAAGTTGCCTTCCATCTTGATCTTAGGAAAGAAAGAGAGACTATCTCTAACCATGCAGCAAGACAAGATCTGCATTTGGATATGTGAAGACTTCACCTGAAGTGCCTAAACTGCTTATTGCCAGGTGTCTGAAGAGCATTTGGGAAGTGTGAGCTGTTCCCATGACTGCCCTAGGCACCCTAGGAGACAGTGTGTACGTTGTGGATGGTGTTAGGTGACATTTTGTTCTGGTTCACTTATGCCTGTTTTTGTGTCACCCCGCTTTAGGATGAGCAAGGATAATGTGTTTTTTAAGGGCTAAAGAAACAACATGGTGCTTTTTAAACAATGCAAAGACTTGAAAATACTTTTGTCCTCAAAAAAAAAAAAGACAGCAAGCAGTGCTTATGATTCCATTCCAGTGAACAAGCTCTGTGCTGTCCCTGCCTCTCCTGGTACAATGCAGGAGCTCTGAGTGATGCTGTGGGGAGCTTGGCATCAGCTGCACCAGAGCAAGCTGCTGTCTCTTATGTGGGCAGCCTTTCAGCCTGCCTCTGGAGTAGAGTGAGCTTCTGCTGATCCTTTTGTTTCTTCTCAAGTTGGCTTTACAGATATTAATGTGTTAACCCTGTGTAAGAGTGTTTATTCAAAATGTGTCTTTGTGTTCTTAGCTGCTGCTTCTGAGGAGCGTGGAGTGGTCTTTGCCTGTATAAATGTCTGAGATCAGATTGTGGAGAACAAAACGTTTTGTTGATTTTCTTTTTTTTTTTTCTTCCAGTTGCTGAGTCAGGAAACTGTGACAAAGTTTGTACCCAAATATAGCCTTGTTGTTGAACTCAGTGAGACAGGATCCTACAAAAGAAGCTTCCATGATCCCAACGGAGTGACAGTGGCTTATGTCAGCGAGGCACACGAGCACAACGGACACCTTTACCTGGGATCCTTCCGCTCTCCCTACATTGGCAGACTTGATCTCCAGCATGTTTAACTGCACACCCACAACGAAGTCCCACTGTCCTGTGTTACTTCAGAGGTGCAAAAGAAGCATGTGCTTGAGGCAGTGTGTGACCAAGTGACAAAAAAAGTGACAGTCTGCTAAGGTGCAGGAGCACTGTCTCCACAGTAAGAGATACAGTTTGCTGTAACTGTCCTCTGTCTTGGCTGACAGCTCATGCTCTGTAGTTGGCCTGTATTACTGTTCATATCTGAGGACTATGGTGAGGCATCTTCGTTCAATTCTTTGTTCTTCCAAGGAAATCCACTGATTTTTCCTATGCCCAGCCCTGTCTGGAATCATCTTGAACAGACACCATCATGTCGCCTTTAATGCAACTGTATGTCCTCTTACTCTGGAAGGAATTGTGATGGATGGAATTTAACTGTGTGTGATTTGGGTGGAAGAGGGTGGGGCTTGCATGTGTTTATTTCTGTTTTAGTGCCTCCTGTCCAGGAGTGATTACAGTGCATGTTCTAATGTTATACCACGGTGCTGTAGTAGAGGCAGCAACATCCAGGACATGCCTAGGAATCTAGTTATGCCATTGGGTTTCTTCAGTCCCAGCCAGTGTAAGTAACATCAGACATTGCAATTAACTGTTAATCAACATACAGAATCAAACTGGATCGTTACCTGTGGACTCCTGTGTTTCTTTATAGCATTGAGGTTAGATGATGAATGAAAGTTTCATCTTCTGTGTTATTAAGGATGAGTTCTAATGGGTCTGAAAAGGGTTGTTTGTATTATTTCTTCCATGTTTTACCAGGTCCTGAAAGTCTCCTGTTCATTATCTGTGTGACCAGGGAAAAGAGGGCTAGCTGTAGGAATCCTCTTCAACATGCTTTTTATGAAGAACTGGTAAAGATTTTGGGGAAGATTGGTGTCTGAAGATGGATGTGGACTTATATGGTCCCTGTGAAATCTGCTGTTGGTGGATGAGAAAGGTTTTGGTAGCAGTTTTTGGAATGCCTTAGTAGCTCATGAGGTGGTGGAGTTCAGCTTCCTTGGGGCAGGGAGGAGGGTGTAGAGCAAACTTGCTGCCCTGGAATTCAGGAGGGCAGACTGGCACCTTCAGGGATCTGCTTGGTAGAATACCATGGGATAAAGCCCTGGGGGGAAGAAGGGCCCAAGAAAGCTGGTTGATATTCAGGCATCACCTCCTCCAGGCTCAGGAGTGATGCATCCTGATAGAGAGGAAGCTGGGCAAAAATGCCAGGAGGCTTTGTGTGGATGAACAGGGAGCTCCTGGACAAGCTGAGACACTAAAAGGAAGGCCTATGGAGGTTGGAAGCAGGGGCTGTAGCCTGGCAGGAATACAGAGAGGTTATCTGAGCAGCCAGGGAGGAGAGGAGATAAAGGTTAAGGTAAAGATAAAGGAGGTAAGAGAAGATAAAGCTCTGAGAGAATTAAATGTGGCCAGGGACATCAAGGACAACAAGAAAAGCTGCTGCAGGTATGTGGGTGATAAAAAGGAATACTAGGAAAAATGAGGATCCTCTCTGGAAGGAAAGGGGAGACCTGATTACCTGACACACTGCAAAGACTAAGGTTCTCAATGAGTTTTTGCCCCGTTCTCCACCAGGAAGTGCTCCAGCCACACTGCCCGGGTTGCAGAAAGAAAGGCAAGGACTGGGAGACTGAAAAATCACCCACTGTAGGAGATCACATTTTAGATCATCTGAGGAACATGAAGGTGAACAGGACCTGTTAAAATGTATCTATAGGTCCTGAGGGAACTGATGGATGAAGTCACTATCCATTGTATTTGAGGAGTTGTGGAAGTCCAGTTAAGCCCCCACCAAGTAGAAAAGGGGAAAATAACCCCCATTTAAAAAAAGGGAAGAAAGGAAGACCTGGGGAACTGCAGCCTGTCAGTCTCACTTCTGTGCCTGGCAGATCATGGATCAGAGAGATTGGAACATGTTATTCAGAGAAGTTATGGATGCCCCACAGTTGTAAGTGTTCAAGGCCAGGCTGGAGGGGGCTCTGAGCAACCCAGTCACGGGAAGTGTCCCTGATGATTTCTGAGGTCCCTTCCAATCCAAAGCATTCTATGATTTTAAATAAGAGGTTCTACATCTTGAAGAACTAAAAGGGTTGCTTCAGCAGCTGTGTGATTTAGTGCATTGATACTTTGGAATTGAAGTTTTTGCTGCTCTCTCCTTTTCTGCCACTGGGTGACAATCCAACCTAAACTTACACTATTGCTGCATTTCTTCACCTTTGGAAAGGAAAGAGATTTGCTATAAATATATAAGGAAAAGCACCAGAAAAGGGGAAGGTGATGCTAAAAATGTCACCTGATTTCAATGACCTTCTGCTCTTCTATTAATGGAGGGCTATGCAAAGGAAAATTACTCTTCCCTGTCAGTGCCTCTGTCACCTTCTTCTCTGTTACTGCCAGGCTGCAGCAGTCCTGTGGCATGTAGCTCCTGGCTGCTGGATTGGGCTGACTTGTTCCTGTACAGGCCAGGGTCTTCACTTTTTGGAAAAACCTAGTCCAGGGCAGGCTGCTTCAGCATCAGCTAGTTAACACTGCTCTGCCAGCCCTTGCAGCTGTTTGTCCTCTTCTGGTGGGATATGAAAGTTAAACTTGATGGGATCTCAAGTTGGAGTTGAAAAAGCAAATATGCTGTGATGATTCTTTTTAGCTGATGCTTTGACACCCTTGGGGCAAGCACAGCTTTGCCTCTTGGTACACACAGTTTTCACTAGTGATTTATGTGCCAAAGTATTTCACCAAGTAACCTTTGGACAGAGTGCAGTTCTTAGTTCATTTTTTTAAAGGGTACTGCAGACTGACTGAACTTGTACCCCACAAGCTCCCTCTATTTGTACAGGCTGGACAGACAGGCTTTATCAGTCTGAGAGATTAAATCTCTCTGAAGACTGTAAAGTACCAGCTTTAGTGTGTAGCACAATGCTAAGCAACAAACTTTGCATGGTGACAGGCTGCTTAACCAGGCCATTGGTGTTCCATTTCTCATAAGAACCCTAATGCTTTATTTTAGCTGGCTCCCATTCCTGCTGTTGTGCTGGATCCTGATAATTCATTCATGGTATGCAGAAGTGAGGGGGTCTGTAGTAAAACACAGATTAAAGAGATTGATTGACACACAGGTCTCATTATTCAGCATAAGGAGTGCTTAAGAACAGTATTTTTCTAGAAACTTTTTTCTAAAAAAATTTCTAATCTTTGATTGGCTTTCAAATGCAAGAATAAAGCAGCAGCACTAAAATGCCTGTGGAATAAACAAACTGGCATAAAGTCCTCTTGATGCTCCTGTGAGGACTGGTTTTACAGGCTCATTCCACTTCCAGAAAGGCTGAGTCAGTGGCATGTTGATTTCAGATGGGTAGTGACACACCTGCCTCCTGCAAGGAGAAACCTGGAACATGTCAGGCTTGGAAAAAGCCAGCCAGTCTTCTCTTTTGATGATATGAGTGCAGGCATGTGACACCTCTGCAGCTCTGAGGCTGCCTCTTCTCTTGTGTGGAGAAGTCCTGCTTGGATGCAAGAGCATTTACAGAGGTATCCAGAGGTCTTGTCAGAGCATAATTGTCTTCTGGTGGCAGAATAAAGGGGCTGTGGTTCCTTAAAAAAGGAGAAAGTCCTCTTTGCTTAACTCCCAGAGAAGCCTGAGGCTGCTTCCTGTGTCGTACCCAAGTTTCCTTTGGGACAGACTATGGCATATGAGAGAATGTTGCCCTGTCTCCTTAAAGGCCTGGAGAAACTTTTGATTTGATGTAAAGTCCTGCAATGAAACTATCCAAGGAAAGGAACTGAGCTAGAGTACACCACAGCTATGCATTTTAAAAACATGTTTTGTTTTGCCTTGTTGGTGGAATAGATGTTTCTGCAGGGCACAAAGTATCAAGAAGATTTTGCTGAAGGTATTTTAAATGTTACTCCACAGTTAACTGCCCTTTTTCTTGTCTGGAGCAAACTTCTGTACTAGAGCTGCTGGAACATAACTCTTGTGCCCCTGACACTTCTATGCAAAGGTTGGTTTCTCAGTGTGAACAGCTGATGAAAGTGATTGCAAAGCCTTGCCATAAATCTGATTCCTTGAAATTTGTGTCTGTTTTGTGCCAGTAAAAACTTTGCAAGTGAGATAATGACCTCTTAAGCTTCTGGGTCTGTCTGCTCTGTGATCACAACAGGGATGTGATGATGCTCACACCTGGGCCTTCTCATCTAGTCTGCTTATAAACTCTGCTGCAAAAGAATGAGCACAGGGGGCAGCTGGTATTTGCTAATATGCTAATTTTTTTGAGGCAGGGACTGAAAAATTTAGCAGTAAGTTGTAGTTAGCTGTATGTGGAAGGCTTTTTCCTCATAGTCAGCAGCTGTCATGTCTCCTTATCTGTCTGCTGCCAGCTAAACCTTGTGTTGCTTCCATGGAGCTGTGACTCACCCAGCTGTCAGTGGGCTCTGAAAGTCAGTCAGGTTGTGAAACTGGGTGCATCTGCTACAGGCAGAGCTCCCAGGTCCTTCATGTAGAGCTGCTGATGTCAAGAGAATGCAAAGTGGGAAGTCTCTCAGTCAGCAGTGCTTTATATTTTGGTGGCAGGCAGTTTGTTTCCTGTGGAATTTAAAAAGTGGGAGTATGAGAGGAAATATTTGCAGAGCAGAGCTTTTGAGCAAACTCAGCTCTGCATTTGAGGATCACTGGCCACATTGAAGCTCTGGAAGAACTCAGGTTGTGGTTGTCCACAGCACTTAATGTCACTGCTGGGATTGTTCCTTTTTTTTTCTTCAGCATACAGACCTGGCAGAAACAAGTTTTCTTTCTCACCTCATGCCCTAAATCTTTACTAAAATATTATTGAATTGCCATTGTAACCTGAAAGAGATGTCAGAGACCCAGCAAGGTCTGCAAGGGCATGAACTCCTCGGGAGTGAATTGGTGAACTGTTAACCTTGGTGTAAGTTGTAGCCAAGATGCAGAGGGCAGAGACATTGGCTTTTTGACTGCTGCATGTCATTGTGTTGAAGTGGTATTTAGCTGCAGTTCTATTAGGTCAGTTCTAGCAATGTCCTCTTCTTTAATTACCCAAATCCTTCCTGAGTGAAGTGCTCTGGAGTGATACAAGGAGCTCACTTGCCTTTAGCTCTGCTCCTTTCTTTGGTGCTGGTGAAAGCTCTGTTACCATAGCTGAGGGGATGACAGGTACTACAATTCCAGTATGCCTTTCTTACTGTAAAGCACACCAGAATTACATGTCACAGTGAACACTTGGATGCAGCTGTGAACATAAGGCTGATCTGTCTTTCTCAGCAGGAGCTTGTCTGTTTGGATAGAGAGGTCTGAACAGTCATGCTGGATTTTCCTTGGGAAAACAGCAAAGGCCTGTTGGGTTTGTCAGCCTTCATGGTGCCAAGTTCACCTGGCTTTAACTTTTGTTGCTCTGACAAACGGACAATTGGCATGGTGAGGTGACAGAGATGAAGCACTGTGTGTCAGGGGCTTGGAGAGCTGCACAGGGGACACTGTTGTATGACATGTTCACTGCATGCATGCATCTCTGCACAGACCTGAAGTGACAGCGTGCTGCCTACTCGCCCCCTTGGTGGCATGTGAGAGGCAAATGACATCTGTTCCTGAACACCAGGCTGTCCTGCTGGCTGGAGGAAGGAACATGGATCTGCCCAGCTTGTTTTGGTCCAGACTGTCTAAAGCTGACAGCCTGGTTGGAAGCCCTTGGCATTGTGTGAAGTGTGCAGCTGAAGGAGGAGAGGGCTTGAGACCATTCCTAACCCCTCTGAATGCAAAGAGCAACTCTTCCTGGCTTCTCTTGCTCTCCTACAAACTTAGCTGTGGCTTGGCTTTCCTGTTTTGTGGACAGCCCCAGCCACTATTGCTGCCTTTCTTTCTCCTTGTCTTTGGCACCAGGCTGTTGGTGATGGCTGAATGTAGCATCACATTACATCCTCTTATGGCCCTTCTGGAGCTTTATTTAGAGCACTGCTGCTTTTTTTTTTTTTTTTCCCAGCCAAGACACTGGTGTTCCCAAAGATAAGATGCAGCACAGCTGCCTCTCCAGCACTGGATGCTGAATTTGAGCTGCTGCTGAGCCACCTGTTCATCACAAGTGGTGTTTCTGAAACAGAACTTGAGATTTGCCCAGCTTTGGGATTACTTGGAGCAAATACTCAGCTGTACTAGTAATACCATCTGTCTTAACATCCACAGACCTTGGCTTAGAGCCCCTTACGGACCTTTTTTGACTTAATGGTTGTTAAAAGGGCTGATCATGGGCTCAGACTTTATGGCTGTTTTATGGCTGTTTTAAGGGAGCAGCTACTCAAATCCTTCCTAATAGGGACCTTAGTCCACTGTAAGCAATAATTAGCCCATGGATGAAGAGTGAAGACTTGAAGGAATAGTGGATGCCCACTTGGAGAAGACCATCATTGTACTGAATCTAAGCTGTGGTCTGCCAGAGATTAAATGCTGTATATTAACCCAAATGGAACTATGCTGTTTAACCTCTGAATTGTTATTTGGCAATATGATTAAATTTATTAGCCTTGGCATTTGCAGTGATGCCCTTTCACAGTATAGCTTAGCTTTTGATTAAAGTGGAAGCACTTGTTGGACTGTGTAATTTTTGGGATGTCTGTGTTTCAAGACATCCTTATCCATACCTCTATCTTAAAAAAAATAGCTCTCTCTCCTTGCCTTCCTGACAGACGTGTCTGATCATTTCCCTGGCACTGGAAAATCTTAAAACCTGTGTGTGTGTGTATACCCAGGCAAACCACCCCACTGTTGTGAAGCTTTCCTAGGTGTTGTATTCACACGTGCTGTGGTTTAGATTTGTTTCCATCATGGGTTTGTGAAAGTTCGTCACAAAACAAGTGCAACAGGGCTTCCTGGGAGTGCTTGGAAATTCAGCCAGAGGATGGATGGTGAATGAATGACAACATGTGTCCATGTGCAGTTTAGTTTTGGAAAAACAGATACACAACTGCATAGCAAGACATTCAGTCAAGGCAGGCCTTGTATTTTTAGTGTTTTTTCTCAGGGAAAAAACAACCATGTGCTTTGAGAGAAAAGCTCTGTGCAGTTCTGTACAGCTGTTCCCCACTTCAGTATTGAACTCAGTAATCCAGGCAAGGAAAAACTCAGGGTGGGGGATCCTTTGTAAATCAGGCTCTCATGGGGAAACGTCTTGGTGACAGTGGGCAACAGGGATATGCACTTCATGTGTCCAAGGTGTTATCCAGACCTCAAAATAGCATCTTAGCATCTGTGAATAAAAGGGGAATAGGTGAGAAAGTTCAGGTGTCTGCTTGTTGATCTCAGCTTTGCAGGCTGTGATGGGGCAGGAGAAAACAGCATCCTTTTGTCTGCCCACTTGATAAAGGAAAAGTACTCTTTGCTAAGTAATCTTGTCTAGTGGGAAAGCCTGTGTAAAGTGTTTCCCACCCAGGAAATCTATTTAGCACCTACTCAATTTCTGCACAGTGATCTCAGTCACTCAGGAATATGGGCCAGGTGGCTGTGTCTGGTTCAACTCCTTGCAGACAGGAGCTGGCCCTGGATGCATGAAAGGCGATAACCTGGCCTCACCCCAGCTGGCTCTGCAGAGGAGAGGAGAGGCTTGTACACATATGAAGACATGGCAGAGCTGGTCTAAAAGGGATTGTACAGTTAGAGATGACCAAGAATTCCCTGCAGTTCCTGCGCACCCCAAATAATTTGAAAACATACCCGTTGCAGGTTTTTTTCCCTCTGGAAGTGACAGCTGTCCAGGCTGGAGTGATCCCTCTTCTCACACACGGTGCGTTTGATTTCCACGTGAAGCATGTACTTCAGCCCTCTGACTATCTAGAGAAAGCAGTTTCCTCCTTTAAAGTGAGGGCAGGGGGAAGAGATGCCAAAACTTTGGCTAGGAATCAAGTGCTACACCTGAGAACTGTGTGTCACCTACACAGAGCCCTCCTGTGTAGCAGTGCTGTAGGGGACAGTTTTAGCAGCCCTGAGGAAGATCGGGGATGTTGTATCTTGGATATGCCATAGGAGGGTCAGTTGGAAGATGATTTGGAGAACCATCAGGAGTCTGCTGCTCTTACCTGTACCATGGCTTTCCTTATCTGTGATTCCTTAAACAGAAAGAGGTCATTGGAGCTGTTGTTGTATCTGTAGACCCCAAAGCGAGTGGCCTTGCGGACCGCGGGGTTGTTGGTGTTCACTGGGACAGGGAAGCCAGGTCTTATGGTTGAGTGGGGTGGTGTTACATGTGGACCTGAAACAACACAAACATCACGGTAAAACACATCAGGAGCATGAAAGGGTGGGAATTTCAGCCCTCTGAACCAATGCTAAACTCTTTTACTTGTCCAAATGCATTTGTACTTCAGAAGGTCTCTGCTCCCATCCATTACAAAGTAGTTTTCATTTACATGTCTGAAATGGTGAAACAGTCCTAGGAAATGAAGCGACCTAAAGAGATGTTGCCAGAAGTGAAAGCAGAATTCAAAATTACTTAGAAGAATCCAGAGTATCACAAATATTAGTGAAAGCAGAACTCAAAATTACTTAG